>OX352774.1:21815210-22415210 GCA_947095535.1 Poecilobothrus nobilitatus | reverse complement strand
TAGGGGAGATTGTTTTTATTGTATAAGATTTTTAACAATAATTAAATGTTGATTTCTGTAAAAAGAAAATTATTTAAATATTTAGAATTGTTTTCTTATAAAGGGTGTTCAAAATTGAGGTATCATTTTGATTTTGCCGCCATTTTTTTTCTACCTGGAATTTGGGGTCTAGAGAATCCAAGAGTTATCTTAGAGCAACCAGTACATCCACAAAAAGTTAGGGTTTGGTGTGGTTTGTGGTCAGGAGGAATCATCGGACCATATTTTTTTGAAAACTCAAATGGAAATGCGATTACGGTCAAATCGATTACGGTCAAATCAAATCACTACAGGGAGATGATCCGAAGCTTTTTGTGGCGGGAAATTGACGATTTGGACGTAGAGAATATGTGGTTTCGACAGGACGGTGCCACTTGCCACACAGCAAGAGAAACAATGTATCTTTTGAAGGAAAAGTTCGAAGATCGCATTATTTCTCGTAGAGGAGGAGTGATGTGACCACCAAGATCGTGCGATTTAACACCGTTGGATTTTTTTTTGTGGGGTTTTGTGAAATCGAAAGTGTACAGCAATAATCTCACAACAATTCAAGAGCTTAAAAACAACATTATGGAGCAGATTTCAACCATTGAGAACAGTTTATTGAACAACGTGATTCAGAATTTTGGTAAAAGATTGGAAGCCTGCCGAAGTAGCAGAGGGGGCCACTTGGCCGACATAATTTTTCATTATTAACCGGAACCTATTTGTAATAAATTAAAATAAAAATATATTTAATATTTCAAAAAAAAAGTCTTTTTTTATTAAAATTAAAATGATACCTCAATTTTGAACACCCTTTATAAAGTATACGAGTAGTTACATAATTTTTATTAAGAAATTAAAAATGTGCTATACAAAATTCAAAATAAAAAATCCGTTTGACTATAAACAGTTTGATGCAAAATTTCATCTTAATATTGACATAATTATGTAAACAAAATAATTAAATTCAGTAATTTAAGGTTATTACTAAATCTATTGAGTATTTTTTCAAGGAAAAAAAAAATCAGAAAATATATGTATGGTTATATCATTGTCAATAAGTCAATAATTTATATATAGACCGAACAATATGATATATAATTATTTTTTAATTAAAATAAATATATATGTATATTGTTTATTTAATAAAATCAATTCACTCTCTAAATTCACAATAAAAAGATTTTAATATTAGGTATATATTTTAAAACTCAAAAGAAATATAATTTATGTTTCAGCATTTGTTTTTTTGGAAAGAAAAATTTCCGTTAACATTTAAATAAAAAGTTCTGTTGAAATTTTTATTACTATATATGATTACATACACCACACAACCAAAATAATTTAGAACTGTAATTATAAGATATTTTTAAATATTTTTTGTTTTACAATTTTTTTTTTAAATATAAATTTAGATATTCGAAAATTATTGAATTCTAAAAATAAATTGAATTTTAAAAATTGATATCGAAATAAGGTAATATATACCGAAAATTAAATTTTTTTAGTATTTGACACACTTTTCAATTGTATAAGACTTTCTTTCAATTAATATGTTATCGCTGTAAGTTCGGCAGCTACTATAGTTACTAGCGAAATAATAAATTAATTGTTAAGAAAATGAACAATATGGAACAATCTTAAACTATTTCTATGAGCAAGTTTTATAACATTCATGGTAATTTTTTTCTTTTTAAACTAAATAACTAAAAACTATAGTATAGAACTTTGAAAGAATGGAAAATAACTATAGTGTAATGAGGATCAGTGGAATACTTTAAAAGTCATCAAGAGGAATTGCACGTGATTCATCCGTAATCAATTCTTAATTAAAAAAATAGGTATATATTAGGATAGAACTTTGACAGAATGGAAAACAACGATAGTGAATTTTTTTATTTTCTTTAATACGATGAAAAACTTCAATAGTTACCCAAAGGAATGGCCAGATAGTGTTGGACTTTAAGTAAACAAAACCACCTTTATGCTTTAATCACTCCCTTTAAAATTAAATTTAGGGTGGGACCTTTAATACAAATATACAGTTTGGTTTGTGAGTTAAGGATGTGGGAGGGATTCCTGGAAAAATCGGTTTTTAGGAAAATTTAAAATTATGTAGAATAGAGTAAGAAAATTTGGAGGAGAATTTTTGAAAAAAAATAATAATGTTTTAAGGTAAGATTTATTTTTAGTTCTGAAGATAGGAAAGTTTCCAATTTTTGGAAAATACATTTGATGGTATAATACAATTAACTGCCATTAAATTTTTCTGTTCTGCAAATAAACAACTTGTAATTTTATTCAGTTTTAATTATATTATAACTGTAATATAAATAGAATGTATTGATAGGAGATACTCGTATTTTATTTCTGGTTTTAAATTGAATTTCGATGTTTTACTGACGTAGTTAATGAAGATAAATAAATCAAAAAGTCTTTTTTCGGAAAAAATTTTTTTTTTTTATTGATAGAAAAAAATTGAAGTTCTTTTAACTAAATTTTTTTTTTATATATATATATATATATATAATTTGATTATAGATATGAAATATATAGGGGTAGGAATAAAAATTATATTTGATAGATACTTAATATTAATTTCAGTAAAATTTGTCAGAATAATTTATTGATGATATGATTTTTAATTATTTTGGTTGAAATTGAATTATCTATGGAAAAATAATGTGGGTACATTTATTAAGTATAAAATATTTGAATTAAATTAGGTACATATATGAGAACTGAATCATGTTGCTTAAAGTAGATTTTTTTTTTTTTTTAATAATAATTCTTAAAATATTGGTTGGGGAACTCCTAAATGTAATGATAACCACTATAAAAAAGTTATTGTTTGTAAGTAAGAATGTAAATTATCTATAAAAAGATAAGTTTGTGGTTTTTTTTTTATCTATATAATATGTATATATATTCTATTCTACTGATATGATTGTATATTTTATCTATATAGATACAATATTTGGTATATGAGGTGGTATGTATTTTTATAATTACTAAATTTATGTTTGTTGTATTTGATATTGTGATGACATTATTGTTCTTATGGTGTTACAAAATGTTAAAGTGTATAGTATAATAATTAGTTTATTTATATTTTTAATTGAGTATTAATTAGATTTATTTTAACAGGTATTTATTTAATAAATTAAAATAGAAGTGTGAAATATATATAAAAGTATTTAAATAAAGATCAATTGTGAACGAAAAATACGAATATATTTAAAAATAATATTTATGTATAAACTTTGGTATTTTGATAATAAAAATAAAATCAATATATAAAAAGTATATTTTTTATTAAAAATTCTACAAAAAGAAAAAGGCTTGAAAATTCAAAGAGTTTTAAATTAAAAACTGTTAATATTTCCTTACATGCGGTATAGTGAATACTTATAGCAGTCATACAAAAGACAAGAAAATATGATTGAAAATTTGTAGTTAATAGAATAATAAAATGTAGAATAAAAAAATGTAGTGGTCAAAACTTGATTAAATTGTAGTTGAAATTAAAATAAAATTTATTTAATAAAAATTGAAAATAAGTGCAATACTCTAAAATTTTTATTAATATTAAAATATTATCTTATATAAATAAGGACTCTTTCTGTATATATAATCAGAAAAATGTTGCCCTTCTTAAACATCTTATCTTGTCAATCAAAATTATATTATATTCTAGATAGTGTATTATCGGCGTTATAACAAAAGTCCCGTCTCATATGTTTTATTCAACAAACAAGCTAAAATTCCCCGGGGGATTATAAATTCTGTAAAACGGACAAAAGTTCCTTAAGGACTTATGACTTCATAAACTGAAATATTTATAATTAAGTATTAAAACAATCAATTATTTTCAAAATTTATAAAAGAATAAAAATTGATTTCAATATTTTTTTGATATAATTTTGCTGTTGGATACAAAATCAGGATGTTCCCTTTTTCCAGAACAAATCAATAAATACTCTGAAAAAAGGGGCAACCTTGATTTTATAACCAACTTTAAAATTTTTCCTAAGTTCTAATATAGAATATCGCATGGCCGAATATATAAATGCATAATTTTATGGGGAATTATGTCTTATTTTTAGGGGACTTTTGGTTCAGGTTATTTTTAGGGGACCATAGGCTTAGTTTTTGAGTCATATTTATGACTTTTGTCATATCGCCGTATTATTTTTTTTGTTTGTACATGCTAGTCAAAACCTTGGATCATTTATTTTAATTCAAAAGACGAAGTGTTACTATTTACAAGAAACCTACATAAATATTTATAAAAAATAAAAATATCTTCAATACTATACAAATTGCTTAGTTACTTAGACAAAAATAAGTTACTTTTTAGAGGCGATGTTTAGATGCGATTTCTATTTCAATAAAATTGATGAAGAATATAAGAATACCCATTTATTTTAATTAATCTTCATCTTCGACTTTAGTTATTAACTTATTTTTAGTCCCAAAAGTATATTTATTCTATCTTATACAAATTTTTATTGGTTCGATCTGGTAATTTGCCTTAACTTTGCAAAACAAAAAATTTCATGTATTAAATGATTTATTAAACTTTTTTTTTTTACATTAATATGCAATTTTTTATCTATATTAAGCAAAAGATTTTATATACCTCATATAAAAAAGTTATTCAAATTATCAGAAGTTATCTGAATAAATGTATATAAGTCTATTCACATACATTTAATTTACAAGTATATAATTTTTATGTATTTTAATTTCAGATGTAAACATATAATTATTTAACAATATTTATAAAAGAAAAGTGACAAACCCATTTTATATAGTTTAATTTTTATCTTCCAATATTAATTTTCATTTAGTATTTAAATGACTGAGGAAGTAAAAATGTGCATTAAGATAAATTTTTAAATAAAATATTATTATTAAAGTGGTAAAAAAAAAAATTTTTCAAATATTTAAAAAAAATTTAATATTTAACTTAATTTATTTTTATTTAATATTATATTTTAATACAATATGTGCGTGAGTGCGTGTTTATTTTTAATAATAATATTTTTAAAAAGTTTTGAATCTGGGCACTATTGCACCAGTCACTTATCACTTAACAGTTATCACTATAAACAAATAATGTAGGTACTTATATAATCATTTTTTTTATAAGTCAGTATTTTTTATTTTATTGAGTTTTTACCAAATATGGTTTTGGTGCAACAAAAACTTATCAAAAAAATTATTATTTGATTAGTGATAAGTGGTTGGTAAAATAGAGCTCGGTAGTGTCAATTTTTTTGGTATGTTTCAGTTTTTATTCGAAGGAAATTTTTTTAACAAAATATTATGGGGTTAAGTATATGGGTTACACATAAGTTTCCAATTAAACTATGGAAAGTAAGATTAGGTTCCCGTTAGGTATAACTAATTTAAGTTGTACAAATATTAAGCATTTTATTGTCACGGATGTTTGTAAAAATGTATATCTTGAAAAAAAAAAACAATCAATTCCAAGTTCCAACAATTCTAAAATAAATCTTAAATAAATTAAACTTAATATTTTATTATTTTGTAGAGTTTTTTTTGTTGTCATTTAAAATATCCTGTGTTCAAATTTCAACTTTGGAATTAGTCGATAATCAAAAATTTAAATTATATAATTTATTTTACTTCTATTTTAAAAAAATTGTAATAAAAAAGAAAGCTAATTAAATATATATAATAATTACATTTCATTTTTATTTTTCAGATAACTCTAAATATCCGATACCATAGCATCATTGAAGCGATCAGAAATCGAATTGTAAACCAATATAAAATTAATAAATTTTAAAAGAGTTTTTGTTTTAAAGAAAAACTTGATTCTTTTTATTTTTTTATTACATTATCGAATAAACAATATTCTGAATGTATAAAAAGTACTGGAGTTTGTCATTTTTTCAAAAGGCCATCAATATACCGAGTAGAATAATTTAATTATTGAATATAATAATATTTTTATAAAATTCAAGTGGATAAAAAAAAACATATATCATTAGAGTGAGAGAGACAAAAAGAAATTTATATAGAAAATGTCAGATTATCCATCATTTGAAATGGGATCAGTTGATCGACCAAATCGTTTTCAAGTAAATCCTGTCAATCATAAGAATGATTCAAAGGATAAAAATAATTCTGAAACAACACAAGAAACATATCGTAGATTACCAAATAATGATGGTGAATTATTAGAAGATGATGCATTCAATGAAGATACAACACAAATGGTTAAAAAAACAGCACCAACAACGTAAGTACATATTTTGAAAACATTTTCTAATTTTTAGTTTTTTTGTATCTTTTTTTCGTTATCTCGATTTTTTATTTTTTTTTATTTTCATTTATTCCTCTGTCATATAAAGCCTCGAGTTGTTTGATATTTTGTGTACTATGCTATTTTTTATCATTTTTTTGTGTAGGTAATATAGTCTTTTATTTGGGATATCGATCTAAGATTTTAGAAAGACTAGGTGCATTTTCATTTATTTAATATCATTAATCTAACATTAATATTAATTGCGAGATACCGATTTACAATAACAATGAACATATGTGGCTTTCATCACAATGTTTATCATATTGAAATGATAGTTTAAAGAGTATTGACCTGCAGTAATATTTATTTACTAATTTATACTAATATATTATGAAAAAAAAACAGAAACATACTTTTTACCTTTCAACCTTGATTTTACATGTCATAAAACTTTTATATCAAATCAATGATTTTCTAAACAAGACCCATTAATTTCTGCTTTGTGTTGTATTTTATTTGATTTTTTGAAATTAAAAAAAAAAAAAAAATTTTAATTCATTTTCTTTAATTTTGATTTTTAAATTATGATTAATTAATTTTCTTTTTAAGTTTTTTGCTGTACAATTTTTTCCCATAATTTATAAGATGAAAATTAAAAACAAAATCGCGTGACATTCACGTGTTTTCATTTTCTCTTACAGTTTTATACTCATACGAACACAGTTCTAAGGGTATAATAAATTTTCTACTACGTTTGTGATATTGGAAGAGAGACGAGATTGGTATAGAAAAGTATATTATATATATATATTCTTGCTGAGGATTAAATACTGGGCCGGTATAACTATGTGCGACTGCTTGTCTTTGGTATAACTAGCAGACGGGCTTGTCATTCCGTTTCTTTCATTTTTATATAAATTGTTAATTTGCTATAAAAATTGAACAACGTTTAAATAACTATCACACAATTTCTTTTTCTATGATAATAACTTAGTATATAAGTTAGGTACTTGAAATAATATTATGGAGAGGTCCAATATTTAGTCTAACGCAGCAGGTTCAAATAGCTATTATACTACTACTCAAATTTATATCTTCATATCATGGTATTTAACTAAGCAATACATCAGGAATTTTCAAAAAAATGATTAAATTTTATAAAAATAGGATATATTATGTATTATGTTCGTTTGAGTACCCTAGAGTTGACACAGTTATTCTTCCTCATTTTTTTTTTATTAAAATTAAATAGAGACACACCACAAGAACCAAATTTCATTTTCTTAATGGTTATTTTTAGCGATGGAAGAATTCATATATTGAAAAAAAAACGAAATAAAAAAAAATTTAAAAATTAATGAAACAAGGAAGGAATTTTCATTCTTTTGATTCCATTCACACTCATTATGATGGTCTAGTTTTAATGTTGTGATATCATCAATGATGATTAAATTGTTATGTGAACTTTGTGTTTTAAAATAAAAATTCTAAAAGTTTAAAAATATCTTTCATTTTTTTTCTTGTTTCTAAAAAGAATGTTTTTATTCTTATGAGTATTTACGTTTCTCTAAATTTAAAATACAGAAGAAATAAATTTTCAGTCAGATTTAACTGAAATCTAGCTAAAAAATTAAATTAAAATAAAGAAAAAAAAAAAAAAATTCAGTCACAATTTTAATTCAAAATAAAGCTCGTTTTAGCTTTTAATTTTCGTCTAATGTATATTGAAATGCCACATTATGTACATATTATATTTATGGGTGATAAATTAAATTAAATGCATTATAATCACTATTGGTGACATCTTAGAACGCTGTATTTGTTCCAGTTTTTCTATAGCTTCCTCAGAATGATTGATGCAGCATTGCTTGAATCCCGTTTGATTGATAATAATCAAAATACTGTTATATTTAATAAAATTTATACTGCGGAACATTTTCTCTACATTTATTTGTTCGAAATTAGGATGATTGGATAACTATACCCGAATGTATTAATAATATAGCCAAAATTCAATCAGATAGATCATTGATTTAATTAGTTCCAGTTGATTGATTGAACGATACTAAAAACGACAACACTGCCTAATATTATAAGTAAATAAAGTTTATTTAAATGTTTATGTTTAGATTTATGTTTAAAACATTATTTTTTAATATACATATACATAATATTTAACAAAGAATAATGGAAATCAAAAGGAAAAGAAAATAAAAAAACTGCTCGTAAACATTAAAAAAAGAATAGAAAAGAAATAAAAAAATCGTGCCATCTATTGATTTGTATACACTTCAATGTTTTAAATTGAATTTTTGATATTTTTTAGTTTTAATTTCTGAAAAATGTGGTGATTTTATTGAATTTTTTTTTTTTTTTTTACTAAAAATAAATATTATTTAGTTTTGTTTTATATTTTTTCTGTTAAAAAGTAAATAATCATTACAAATTATCTGATGCTTTTGAAGAGTTAATAATTATTTTTGAAATAATATTTTTAAAGTTAAAATGAAAAGAACAAAAAGGAGGCGAATTTTAAGAAAAACATAATTTAGAGAAGTATTAGTAAAAAAACCCCTAACGTTGAAAATACTAAATGAACTAAAGTCGAAAAAAAAATTTTAGAAACTGATAATTTTTATTACATACATACATATTTCAAATATTCGGATTTTCCAGAAATTATACAAAAATGAAGTTTTTTTTAAATGTTTTTTTCGACTTTAGTTCATTTATAATATTTTCGTTTTTATTTAATATGAATTAAAATAGAAAATTTTCGACATTAATTCATTTCCCAAACATAACCATAATTTTTCGATTTTATTTCATTTTTAAATTAGTGAAATTTTAGCATTTTTTACCTTAGTTCATTTAATTTTTCGACATTATTTCATATGTACTGAAGCAGAATTTTTTTTCGACTTTAGTTCATTTAGTATTTTCGACGTTAGGGTTTTTCATATTTTTTTTTTCCATAAATTATATTGTTAAGCTTTAATTTTAACATCTTTTGTTTAATTAAGTTTTTATAGATTTCGAGGTTGTTCACATTTTTTTTTTCGTTTTTCTTTTAAAATTATGTTTTATGCAAAAAAAATTAAATTTTCCCTAGTTTTTTCCCCTATTAGTTTAAATATTTAATTTTTTTATTTGATTGTGTCTGGCAATACTTAAAAAATTATTTGATACTTTAAATGCATGTTTTTGACAATCGTATTCAAAAACAAAAAAAAAAAAATTAAAATAAGATTAAAATAAGATTTTTAAAGAAATGACTTTAAAATTAACTTAAGTTTCGTATTTCGTAATGACAACTTTATCATCTCTAAAAATCTGAATATTTTTTTTGTGAAGAAAAGTTCTCTATCATTTGATGGTAATTGCATTTTGTAAGCACTTAAGAGAAGTTTTTCAGTTCTTTGAACTTTTCATAATAAAAAAATAAAATAAAAACGAAGAATCATCTTTTCTCCACCCTCTCATTTGCTGCTTTTGACATTCATGATAGTTTTAAAATTACAGATTGTGAACAATTGGAATAGTTGATGTGAATGATGAAATTCTTAATATTTTACTTGTTCGTTATATTTTTTTTTTTTTTGGCAACGAAAAGGCTAACGTACGTACGTCGGTGACATACAATGAAAACTAGGAAATAAACATTGCTTTTAAATCAAGGTGAAATCATTTTATGATGATCATACAGAAATACAATACATAATGAATATTTTGAACTTTAAATATTCAGTTCTTTATTATTTATTAATTTTATTAAGGTATATCAGGTTTTCCAGAAGTTATTTCCTTTACGTTTTGCGTTAATTGCGTTTATTAACTTAGATTTGAACCACATCAGCATTTCGTCTATTTATCAATATTAGATTTTAAATTATTGTGAGCTTGTAATAATTTTAATTGAAAGACTACTGGGAAATCCAAACTATTAATGTGATCATTAAATGTTCCTGTGGAATTCATATTTTTTTTTCTTCCATAATTTAAGTGTTTAATTTAATCCATTGTTATAAATATATTTATTTTAATGTCACATCCAAAAATATTTTTCTAGGTTTTTAGATGCAAAATACATCATTTATAACTTAATTTAGCCTGTTTAGCCTTTTTATAAGTTTTTTTCTCAATCATAATATGTACATCGTCTTATTCAGATGTCTTTAATAGTTTTTTATACCAGTACGAACTTATAATTTTCAGCATAAATTTTGTATTGTTTGTGCCGCCTTAAAAGTACATACAGTATTGCATTTTTGTTAAGAATTGAATTTTGAGTTGATAAAGATGGTTGCGTTTGTTAGTCCTCTCGTTCATACGCATGATAACTCAAAAACTAATGAAGCTAAGATCCTGCAATTTTTAATATTTCACATTTTTATAAATGTTGTCAGTCCCGGTATTGAAATTAAACAAATTCGCCACGCGACTTTTATGGCCACAACTTCTGTAAAATTTTGTTGTGCTGGTGAACAGGTTCGGGTAGCTGCCTTACAACTTCTCTTTTTAAATGAAATAACTCAGTGTCTACTGAAGCTAGGAATCGGAAATTTAGTAAAGAGGTGTCGAGTTACATGCCAACAATGTTTGCAAAATTTGGTTGGTCTAAAGCAGTTGGTTTAGGCTTCTTGCACCTCTTGGAACTTAATGAAGCTGGGCGTCTAAAATCTTATAAATGATGATCAAGTTTTATGGCAACAACTTCTGTAAAATTTGGTTGTTTTTGTGCAATAGATTCGGGTAGCTGTCATTCAACTCCACAATTTACATAAATATATCTCTGCAGTTAACGTCGGTAGTAAAACATCTGAAAGTTTTTTAAAGATGGTCAAGTTTTATAGAAACAGGGTATATTACAGGGTATATATATATATATATTCATACGGGTATCCCAGAGTTGTCACAGTCTGCACTCTACTGCACTCTTCCTCGTTAACTGAGATATTGTTTTTATATTGCACATCATGATGCTTCATATTATCTTAAAATGTGGCGAAAAATTCTTTCGTTTATTTTACCTTTCAATGAAAATGCAATCTTTTTATTTTGACAACAATTTTTACGGTAAAGAGATACTCTTTCTAACTTTTACGTTAAATTATTGTGGTTTTTTATCATTTTTGCTTTGACTGAAGAGTAAAAAATGATTGAGATTGTTTAAAGGTTTTAACTTTTTTCTTTTATGTTTGTTTTTAGTTTTTTTTTTTTTTTGTAAATCAGTTTTTGCACCATTGTCAAGGATTATTTAAATTTTTGTTGTTGTAGTATCAACATTTTACGTTTAATGTATTTAAATTTACTTTTACTTTTTTTTGTTTCTCTTTATAAATTATGCAAAATAATATTTTTCAGACAATCTTGTTATATGAAATGTTATATAAAAATGAGAATGGTATAACATTAAAGATATATATTTAATATAAAAACAAAATTTTACAAATATAATCATTTAATAACCATTTAAATTGTAGTACAATAATAGTATAAATTTACATAACAAATTTGATTTAAGAGAAAATACAATGTTTTATTTTTTTATTTAATTTTCAAATTTAGATCAAATATATAGAATTTAATTGAGATAGAATAGTCAAATTTTCCATTCAATTATCAATTGAAATATTTAAAATTAAAATAATATTTGATCATAGCAAATAAAATCTTTATTGTTAAGGTGTATCATACATTGTGTTATATTATGTGTTTGTATTAATAGAGTCAATAGATCAAAAAATAAATGAAAAATTATAAAGGATTTTCCTAAATTGTACGCCTATACATATAATAAACAATTACATTGTTTTAATATTTGTTCAATTTATTTAGTTGTTATATATGAAATTCAAATATTTGTGTTATTTGTTTTAAAAGTTACGATATCAAATTTATAAATTTGTTTTTGGGTAATTAATATTGTACAAATATTATTATAAAATGGCGAATAAGTAATGAGAAATGTCTTGTTAAAATCGAAAACGTTTAGAACAACATTATTGTTTTTGCTTAATAGTAGTAGTAGTATATACTTTTTGTTTATACTTATTGATTTACACACGTTGCAGTTATCGTGTTTCAATATTTACTACGGTGTTATTTTTAATAGTATATTGATTATAAAAGCTCGGCACCGACGGTATCTTAAAAAAAATATACTTTTACCCTACCCACTGCATGTAAATTGCATAAACTTCCTGCATGTTTATATTAATTTAAAATTTTTCCTAATTTTGAACTCTATGGTACAAGGGGCATTAAACATAGGAATAATTGAGCAACGTGGTTTATTACGCACATACAACAATCAGAAACTATGTACATATATGTTTTGTACAAAGAGTACTATATACAAAGAGTTTTGTCAAAGAAGAGATAGGTTCAGCAGTAGTAAAAAATACTGTTAGACAATTATTCAAACTAATTAACCAGAACACTTAAAATAAGTTAACATTTAAATAGCAGAACAGACAGAACAGAGAAACGATTTACACCTTTTAATATCACTATAAAGTTTTAAAACAATCAACGCTTTACTTAACAGGTAAATTCACTTAAAAAATGGATGAAAGTCTCACTGCAAGTAACTATCAAGTATGTCAGTTGAGAAGATTTTACGTAAAAATTTTTAACAAATTACAAAATGCAGAAAACCGTTTTTATTGATTATAAAAAGCTTAAAATAATGTTTATTTTAACGTTTTTAAGAATTTTAGAAAAAATTTATTATTATTTCTATTGTTTAATTTTGGCTAAGTCGTGTGCATCGTGTGTTTTTTCATTTGCATATTTTTGTTTCAAGGTTTCCTTCAGAGTCTGATTTCTAATAATAAAGATTAATAATAATATTTTAGATATATATACAAATTATCACATATAAAAGATTACGTGTAGCTTTATTATTTTTTAGTAGATTGACAACAACTTAAATCTTCGACAACGAAATCTTCTAAACATTTATATTCATAATATATTATTTTAGGAATTATTATGAAGATACATTTAAATCATTGTCATAAATTTAATATTTTCTTTTATATATAACTTATAAGTATTAAAGTATTTTTTATCTTTGATTGAAAAAGAAAAATTTTTTTAATTTGTTTTTTATAAACATATTTTTCATTTAAAATTCAATTCAAAAAATTCTATTGAAAAATGATTAGTATTCAGATAAGTGTTATTTCCACATGAGAATTAGAATGTCCTTTGTAGATTTCCTTTTAGAAAAAGTATCTGAATAAATATATATAGGGTCGTAACACCTAAAAATCTATTTTTAAATTGGATAAAAATATAATAAAATATTTTATTTAAGATATCTCAAGGAATCTCTATCAAAATAATTTCAATATCGGAATCGAATCACATTTCAAAATTGAAAAGAAAATTGAGACCAAATAACTAACTTGATTTCTGAAATGAATTGAAAATTTGACACTTTGATTTCTTTTTTGTTGAAATTGTGAAAGAAATGGTAATTAGTAATATGAAATACTATTATAAAGATCTGAAATATGAAAAAAAAAAAAGAAAATTGATTTAAATATTAAATATTTTGTTTTATTGCGATACAATCCACAAAATATTATTAATATTTTATTTTGAATATCTTTTATTGTTTTTTTTTCTAAAATAAGGAGTTTTCATTAAGATTTCATTCACTTTTGTACCATTTTTCTGAGCGAATCATGTATTTTAATCTTCTTTATAAAAGATTGCTGTTTTCTGGTTATGAATTACCCACATTCAATATTATCTGGAGCCACCTACAATGATTTTTTTTTTCATAACTTACTTTCGAAGTTATGAATTTTCATAAAAGCTGAAAAATAATAAAATTTTTTTTTTTATTATCTAATTATAATATTTTATTGTTATGTAATTTTTAATATTTAGTTATATGTAAATTTATTTTAAAAATATATAATTAGCTTTAAATTTTTAATTTTACTTTAGAGAAAAAAAGATTGTCATTAAATTCTAATAAATAAATTTATTTTAAATATTTGGACAAACAAAATAAATATGTTTTTGTATTTTTTTTTCCATAAGTATAGAATCATGCATTATTACTAAAACCATCGGGTACTCAGACCATTATAGAATACTATTATTTATTTAAATTATATATAGAATATTTTTGGTAACAAGGAGAATTTATTGGAATTAAAAAATGCGCTACATATGCAGGAATTGAATACTCGGTTAATACGCCATGTGCCTAACTACTCGGCCAAGGAGCCCTTTTTTTTTTTTTTAAATTAAATTTTTATTTTTACCCATTGTACAATCTTAAAGTGCTTAACCTTAAAAAAATTTACAAAAACGGTTTTAACTTATAAAAGTATTTAAAATTTAAAATACAATTTTAATTTTTATATGCTAATTTTATTCTATATGATATAAAACTTAAAGCTAAAAAAGTGAGTGTTTAGACTATAATAAAGTGACTATTGGAAAAGCCGGGCAAACAAAAACCGATATTATTTCAAATAATTTTTATAAAATAAAACTTAACCTACCTAACCTACTTAACCTAGATAAAATAATCTGTATTATTAATACTCTAATCTAATTCATCAGCATTTTCCAACCACCAAAATTTTCTTTTAATTAATTTATCTTTGTCCGGAATGGACATATCGTATTTTAAATTTTCTCCATTTATATTGCCCGGGTTATATTCAATAGCTTTACACGTAGCCCGTCTATTATAGTGGTATAATAGGGGGACATGATTTTGGCTTTGGATTTGGGCCAAGGAGGCCCTTTTCAATTAAATGAAAAGAATAAAAATGAAATAATTGCATAGTTTAAGGCTGATAAGGAAATAAGGAAAAACCGAAAGAAAAATTTTGAATGTTAATTTTAAATAGGGATTTTTCAAAATTATATGCAATCATTTAAAACAACTACGTATTAAAAGTTTACAATTTGCTTAGCTTATAGCACTTGATTTCTGATAGGGTTTAAAAATATTATCTGGTATTTGATTTGGTTAATGTTTTGGTATGTTAAAGCTAACTTGACGTAGATCATGATTAAAAGTGTAATGGGTATTAATTTTTCATTATTATATTTGAAAGATTTCATATAATTTCTATTTCTCTCAATATGTTGTTAGAGTAATAGCTGTTACCATCATAGATGTGTCCTGATAGTCTGTCTGGTTTGCTTATAAATTTAAACAAGTAAATGTAACAGTAAGTCGATGCAACCGACTTATTAATACCCTACACCTGAATAATTCGAATTAAATTAAAAATCCATAAGTGTTTTTGGCAGCTGCTTGAACTTCTTCCCTTTTCTGTCTTATTCAACTCGAATTTCAAGAACGTAAAAGAGGCATCCGCTTGGGATATGCTTGACACCCTTGTATAAAATTTTAAGTTTCTATCTTAATTATTTTCGAAGATTGGTAGTCCTTGGGATGTTTGTGTCAGCTACCCGAATTGCCACTCCAATTCATCGAATCCATCTCAGGAACATAAAGAAAACTTGCCAGAACACCATTCTATTAAATTTAAAGATTCTACTTTTGTTGGTTTTGGAGATATGCTCGTTGCTCTTGTGCTCGTCCGGAAGTTTCCAAAATACGAACCCATGGTTCAAATTCTTTCAAATGTCAGTTTCCAATTTTACAGGAAAGGAAACATAACAGAACACCTTTGTACTAAAAATAAAAGTTCTATCTTTGTTGGTTGTGGAGATATACTCGTTTGCTCTGGGGCTCGTCCGGAAGCTTCCAAGATTTGAACCCATGGACCAAATCCTCACAAATTTCAGAAACATAAATCAAACATGAAGGAACACCATTCTGCCTAATTTAAAGGTTATATCTTTGTTGCATTTGGAGATAATATCATTTACTCTGAGGCTCGTTCGGAAGCTTTCAAAATCCGAACCCAAGGACCAAATCCTCTCAAATTTCAGAGGCCTAAATCATACATGAAAGAACACCATTATGCCAAAAGTAAAGGTTATATCTTTATTGGTTTTGGAGATAATCTCATTTGCTCTGGGGCTCGTTCGGAAGCTTCCAAAACCAAACCCATGGACCAAATCCTCTTAAATTTCAGAGACATAAATCAAACACGAAAGAACACCATTGTACCAAATTCAAAGGTTCTACCTTTGTTCGTATTGGATATAATCTCATTTGCTCTGGGGCTCGTTCGGAAGCTTCCAAAATTCGAATCCACGGTTCAAATTCTTTCAAATTTAAACCCATGGCCACATCCTCTCAAATTTCAGAGACTTAAATCAAACATGAAAAAACACCATTCGGCCAAATTTAAAGGTTATATATTTGTTGTTTTTGGAGATAATCTCATTTGCTCTGGTGCTCGTTCGGAAGCTTCCAAAATCCAAACCCATGGACCACATCCTCTTAAATTTTAGAGACATAAATCAAACTGGAAGAAACATCATTATAAAAAATTTAAAGGTTCTATCTTTATTGGTTTTGGAGATAATCTCGTTTGCTCTGGGGCTCGTTCGGAAGCTTCCAAAACCCTAACCCATGGACCAAATCTTCTCACATTTCAGAGACTTAAATAAAACATGAAAAAACACCACCCTGCCAAATTTAAAGGTTATATCTTTGTTGGTTTTGGAGATAATCTCATTTGCTCTGGTGCTCGTTCGGAAGCTTCCAAATCCAAACCCATGGACCAAATCCTCTTAAATTTCAGAGGCCTAAATCATACATGAAAGAACACCATTCTGCCAAAAATAAAGGTTATATCTTTATTGGTTTTGGAGATAATCTCATTTGCTCTGGGGCTCGTTCGGAAGCTTCCAAATCCAAACCCATGGACCAAATCCTCTTAAATTTCAGAGACATAAATCGAACGGGAAGGAACATCATTGTACAAAATTTAAAGGTTCTATCTTTGTTGGTTTTGGAAATAATCTCATTTGCTCTGGTGCTCGTTCGGAAGCTTCCAAAACCCAAACCCATGGATCAAATCCTCTTAAATTTCAGAGACATAAATCGAACGGGAAGAAACATCATTGTACAAAATTTGAAGGTTCTATCTTTGTTGCTTTTGGAGATAATCTCGTTTGCGGAGATTATCTCCAAAAGCCCGGAATCATTCGGAAGCTTCCAGAATCCGAACCCATGGACGGATTTTGTCCAGATTCGAACTTAGCCTTTCTTTCGTAATTAGTAACCTACTATATAAATTTCATCAAGATAGCATCATTATTTTTTGAGTTATCGTGCGTACGGACGGACGGACATCGCTAAATCGACTCCGGCGGTGATCCTGATTCAGAATATATATACATGTCTATACCTAACTCGCTTCCTTTTGGTGGTTACAAACACCATACCAAAGTTAATATACCCTATACTTTAAGTGTAGGGTATAAAAAACGTTAATAACTTTATACTCTGGTATTTATATACCCTTTATATTTATGTTTGTATTTTAAAAAATTTAAATAGTGTTTCAATAAATTCAAAAGATAAATCAAGATTCCAATAAAAATAATTTGAAAATGGTAAAAATTAAATTTCTTCACTCAATATCATTAATGGTATTTTTAATGGTAATGCTTGTCCTTAATTGTTTTTTTTTTTTTTGGTCCTTAAAATCCTATTTTTTTTTAACTTTGAAATTACAAATATTATTTCATTTTTCTTATGATTTTTTTGTAATGTTTGAAAAAATCAATCAAATTTTAAAGAACATTTTGACAAAGTTATTATTAAATTTTTGAAAGTCATATAAACATCTCTTAGGTTTAATTAGTTGCTTCCATTGTTAAATTTTAAAAATTTTTAAAATTTTTAAACTTTTGAAAATGTTAAATTAACACTCGTGTATTATAATCCTTTTAATAATAATTAAAAAATTAAGTTTATTTGTTAAACTGAAAAATATAACAGCTAACAGTCTGAAATAGATATTGCATGATGATTATACAGCCGTGTCATATTGTTATTATCATCTTGTTAGGCTAACTTGCCTATAGTTTCAAGATATTAAGGAAACATTTTTTATAGTTATTTTCTATTTTTTAATATTTCAAGATTTTTCACTTTGTATTTGATGTTATTCAGAACACTTTGATTTTTTTTTTTATCTAACACATTTAATTATTCTTTTAAATCAATAATTATTATTTTTTACTTTTTACATTAAATATTGTAAAAAATTGATTATTTAGAAAGTTATTACTTAATTATCTGTTTTTATTTATTATTGCCATTTTATACTTCTTACTAGGCAAAATTTAATCTCAACATTAACTGCTAGGCGCCAAATGTTTTAAAATTGTCTAGTAATAAACTTAAAAAAAAAAAAAAAAAAAATTATTTAGAAAATATATAAGTAGTTTTATTAGTTTTTTTTTTATATGTAATTTAAGTTAATTTTTTTCCTTGATTGTTTCTTAAAAGAAATTTAACAGGTTTAATAAATAAATATTTTTGCAGACTCTGTTTTTATTTTAATTTAACTATTAATTTTAAGGTTTGTGTTATTTTAATCCTGAATAAAAATACTGAGGTATCCGTTCTTCGAATCAATTTATTCTTTGTCGGCTATGTGTTTAACTTAATTTTTTTTTTATTATTCTGAAAGTTCTTTTTTAAGGCATAATTTATTTGAAAAATATACCAAAAAAGAGTGATGAGTAGGTGTTTCTTTAACTTTTATTAAATAATTTTAAATATTTATTTTTATATGAATAATGAATTGTATAGTTGAATGGCATCTTCTACCATTAAATTAAATAAAAGAGTAAAAGTTTGTAAAAAAAATGTTATGGTTAATGTGGTTTTATTATAATATGAAGTGACCATTTATATACGGTTACATTGAGTATAGTACTGTCAATTTAAGGGGATTGGAAATAAAATTTTATTTCGTTCAATAGTTTTATTTAATCCAATTTTATTTTAACTTTTATTCTTTTGACTATTAAAATTTTGACCAATTTACTTTAACACTAAAAAAACATTTCAGCTGATACGAGCTGTTGATGATCTATGATTGACGGTTATTATTTTTTAGTGAAGTAAAATTAAGCTTATGCTTAGGATTACCAAGTAAATTTTAAATAAATAAAGATAGTGATTTGAATTTAAATCAGTATAGAAAACCGTTCTGTATTTTCTTAACAAAATAATGGTCACCGTAATTTTATAAAAAAAAATATAAATGATATATCAAAATTTTCACGAATATAAGTATGAGTAGTTGTGTGTGCGTTATTTTATATAAGTTTTGATTATTTTTAAAACATTTTTTTTTTTGCTAATTTTAAAGACAAAATAAATAAAAAATTTTATTGCAAAAGTTACATCAAAGGTGATTACAACACTAAAGAAAGGTAAAATAATTTTTAATCTTTTATTTTTAAGTATGGGTTTTTACTTTTTTTTAATAGCAGTACACTGCTTCTATAACTGTGAAGACAATATATGTATTATGTTTTTTAAATTATCAGGATTTATTATAAGCTATAATATATGATTAAGATAAAGTTAATTATCCAAAAAGGAGACGCAAATATATATAAAAATATTAAAAAGATTTTTTTTTTTTTTTTTGTTATTATTAAATTCTATATATTAAATTCTATATTTTAGCTCTAAATTTTATGGCGACAAACTTTACTGATTGCAATTTAAAAGTCAGGTGAACTTAAGTATTAAAAGTAAACATTTAAGATGAAAATATTTTATCTATGGATTAATATATGACAAAGTTTTAAGTATATTTTAAAGCATTTTAATGATTGTAATAATATCAATTTATAATTAGGGGTATTTACCGTAATAATTGCTCCGACAAATAATCCCTATTTTTTAAGTTTGTATTATTATCTTTTGATTTAAAAAAAAATAAAAAGCTTTAATCCTTTTTTTTTTTTGAATGATATTTTTTTGTTTTTATTTTTAAACAATAAAGAAAATTTAACTATTTTTGTTTAAAATGGAATGAAATTATAATTCGTTCGTTTAATATTTATTAGATATAGTTACATTGTTAATAATTTAAGGTGAATTCTTTCAATCTTCTAACTATAAAAAAAAAATTAAACTTTTTAATTTAAGAAAAAAATATACATATATAATTTTTATAAAAAGGAGCTACACTCATATTTATAGCCGTTCAAGATATAGATATGTTAGATTAAAATTAGAAAATTTTCTTAGAATTTCATATAAGAAAAAATGTTAAAAATAAAGAGACACTTTCTTTAATTTGAAGGAAACTCTACATAATTAAGAAAAACCATTAACACATGCAAAATTATAAAGCTTTAATTTTTGCCTTTTATTTTGAAAAAATTGTACAGGTGTTTAAAAATAGAAAATTTTCAATTTTTGAGCCCTAGTAGCTCATAAACAGGGGGGGATCCAAAAAAATTTTCCAAGAAAACTTATACTAATTTAAAAGTTTTTTCTTACCTTAAAATTTTAAGTCCCTATCTAAAAGCGTGTCGAAGTCTAATCCCATACACTTTCTAAGAGTAATTCCTCCATACGACATGGAAAGGAAAGGCTGTGTTTAAAAAGAAAATGTATTTTTCTAAGTCCAATATATGACAAGTATTTCTAAAAATAAATATAAAATAAATCTCCTTACTTCTACTTGTTGGTAAAATACAATTTTCACAATTTAAACTGTCTATAATTTCTTCAAAGTTAAGTATATACTTAAGAATTTTCGACTTCAAATCAGACTTTTTAAAAGTTTAATTAATTTTAAAATATGTATACCTACATTATATTAAATTTTTAAAAATTCAAATTAATCTGAAACTGGAAATATTATTTTAATGTACAGGAAAAATATAATTTAAGTATTTTGATATTCTTTACAAATCGAATCTTTAGATTCATTAAAAAAAAAAAATATCTTAATACATTGAACTTTTTGTCTTTTATAGACGGAAAAATTTTTTTAATCAAAAAAAAAAATAGAAAAAGAAAAATCTTTAGTTAAAAAATTATTTTTTTTGTTCTTTTATTTTAAGATTCTTTAAGAAATTTGAACCTTAAAATATAATTTTACACGAGTTTTAAAGAATATTCAGATATTTTATATTCAAATACACATAAATATACTGTATACATATATAAAAAAATGAATACTCGTTATTTTCATTATCAAGAAAGATCTATGATCTTTTATTCTACAGATTCTTAATAAAGTGTTTTCAGAATTTGTTTTTTTTTTTATTTTTTCGTGTTTAGGGATGCTTTAAATAATTATTTAAAAATACGACTTTTTTATTCTTTTTTTGTTTTTAGGATAAATATTAAGGATTTTTGAAGGACCTTTTTATATTGTTGGCGTGTGTTTCCTTAGTTAAGTAAAAACAAAAAAAAAAAAAAACCTGGCTTTTTGAAATAACAAAGGATAAATAGAAGAAATTTTTATTTTTTGTATTGTTGTTATTGTTACTGCTTTTTGTTTTTATGTTTTGCTGTTTTGTTTGGAAGGACATTCTAAAAAATAAATTTTTTAATAAAGTTGTTTATTTAACGTTTGTAATTATAATATTTAATTCAACAAATATATTTATATTTAAGATTTGTAATTAAATTAAAAAAGTTAGTCGTTAACTGAATATTACCTGTTTTTTTTTGTATGCCAGTATGCCAATAATATCAGTTTATTTCAGTTTAGTTTTATGGGATACTGCATGGGATACAGAACCTATATCCTATAGGACAACCAAAGAAACGAAATAAAATAGGAATAAAATAAAATAAATTAAGTATAACATTAGTTAAAAATATAAAAGTAATTTAATAAAAAAAGAATGACTACATCCGAAAGTTCTTAATTTTTTAATAATATGTTATTATTATTATTATGACTTAATATACATTAGATTAGATTATTATTATTTGAAGTGTTTCATTAACATTCTAACTTTTTGATGTATAGATCCATTTTGCTCCCCCTAATTACTATACGTTTTGTTGATTTTTTCTCCACTTACAAATACGATACTTCTGTCAGTCCTATAACCTCTAAGAAACTGAAGATGAAGAGGATTTATTGCTTCGGTAAAGCAATATACTCATAAAATATACATATATCTAATTAAATTTTTTGTTGAACTCTTTCGAAAAGTTTTTCTATTTTTATCTATCAGTTAATATAAAAAAATAATTCCGTTTTTTTTGAAAGAAAAATTTATATGCAGGATTTTGAATTAGAAATAATTTTACCTTTGGTTAGAAAGTCTGGGTTACCGCTTTTACCAGAATATTTAAATATATGTACATGCAAGATTTTAAATTAAAACAAAATCAGGGTCATACGCTTTTTCGAAAATATTTGAATATTTGTATATGTGTATATGTGGGATACTAAATTAGGAGGGATTTTAGAGTTGAATTCAAAATCAGGGAATTTCCTTTTTCGAGAATATTTATGTATATGTATGTATATGCAAGATTCTGCATTAGGAGGGATTTTAGAGTTGGTTACAAAATCACGGTTTTAATAATTTGTTTAGCGGGGGTTTGGGGGCGATAGCCTCCACTATTTAAGAGACTTTGTAGTTAAAATATGTATGTAAGAAAAATAATTAGGAGGGATTTTATATTTGGTTAAAAAATCAGAGTTATTCGCTTTTTTCCAAAAAATTTAAATATAAAAAAAAACGAGATTTCGATATACGAGCCAACCCATTAAAAATATGTAAACAAAACAATAAATAAAAATAAACAACAAATTGGATTTTAAAAGCAGGATTTCAAAAACTGGATTTTAAAAAACCGGATTTAAATAAAACTGGATTTTAAAAAGCTTGATATTAAAAAGCTGGATTTTAAAAAACCGGATTTCGATTTTTGTAGACCGGCTTTCGTAGAAGTGCCGTCTCAGTTCTATAAAATTAAAATAAGTGGTTCAGTTAAACGAAAAATGGAGTTTTAACATATAGTGCATTTTTTGCGGTATAAATAGTATTGTCACCTTTTTTATATTTAGCAGAAGAAATTAGATATTCATTTTGAAAATTTCTTATAGTATATTGACCAACTTTAATTAAAAATTTGTTTCTTGTTTAAATGACAAAAATATATTCAAAAAAAAAAAAATAAAAATCATTATTATTATTTCAAATGATAGCGTATTATATCCGGGATTTATTTTCTATTTTTTTTTTTTATGGTTATTTACACTGTTTGTAAATATTGTTTTTCATAGATTTCATAGATACTCTGTTTTAGTTTTATTTGTTTTCGTATATTATTCTTGTTGAACCTTTTAACATATAAATTAAAGCTATTTTATTAGATAAAAAAAACATATCATTAAAAAATTAAATAGAAAAATATAAAAACAATAAAATAAAAAAATAAAAATAAGAAATATTAATTTAGGGTTTCCTAAGAACCATTTTAATCACATGGAATGTTAATTTTTTACATTTTAAATAATAATATCTAAATTTTATACGATTTATAATAATTTTTACTTTTAAATAAATAATAAAAAAAACTATACTAAAGAATTTTGAAATTCTTTGAAGGAAATTCTAAAAATAAAAAAAAAAAGTTAAATGTAAAGATTTGCTAAAAGATTTTTTACTAGTGTGGAATTTTGAAATTCTCTGAAGGAAATTCTAGAAATAAAATAATTTTAATAAAAAATAAACAAAATTAAAAAAAAATATTGTTATAGCTATATGAGGATTGTTAAAAAATAAGTTATAAAGTATTTTAATGGACTGAAGGATTCTGTGAATTTATTTTGTTATGTAATAGTCCTTTCTATTATTTTTATTCATTTTATTATTTTTAGGTGTTTGTATCTAAGCACTTCAGATATATATTTGCGTTTGTTAAATGGGCAACGAGATAAATAAAATTTAATGTTTTTGCAACCAAAGGTAATAATTGGTAACGTGTCAAAAGTACCATGGTCAGAAATTCCAATCGGACTTTTGACTCACTTCAATTATTGTTGTGATAAAATTTTGAATTTCACTCCTATTGAAATAAAAATGTATTACGCAATCAAAAAAATCTGTATAAGGTAATTTTGTTTTTTATGAATCCAAAAAATATATAAGAATCTGAATTAGTAGGGATTTTATGGTGGGGTGCTATAAAACTTTTAAGGCTTGATATTACATTCGGATAAAAGGAATTTTAGAGTTCGATTCTGGGAAAAGTGTAGATACAACTCTCATTTTATAATCAATTCTAAAATCCTCCCTCATTATTATTTTTTTTATATAGTTACATATTATTTCAATATTAACAAATTTTAAACAAATGAGACTCACTATTTTTTTATTTGTTGAATGGTTTTTTGTCCTTACAGTCATATAGAGTAAAACTCATAGTTTACATTTAATATTTATTTATTTTAATTTTTAAATTTAATTATTTATTTTTAAATATTTTGTTTTTTTGCAGAAAATTACAAAAAATTAAAAGTAGTTTTCGTGATAAGGATAAACCATCAAGATTTAAAGATTCCCAGACAACACGTTTTCAAGTTGCACCACCTAGAAATGATGATGAATCTGATGATACAAATGATTCAAATGAGGATAGAGAACTTTTGGAAAATGAATATGATACAAAATATGGCAAAAGTTTTAGGTATGTAAAAAAATAAGAAGAATTAAAAATTTCTTAATTATTCTTTTACTAGTATGGTAATATTAATATTATTCTTTAAATATCCTTCGTACTCTATCGCTTAAAGTAAATTACTACATTATAGAACATATATTAATTCTTTATAATATAAAATATTATTTTCTTGAAAATTTTAATAAGGGAAAGTAGCACGTATATATTTTAATAATTTAAGATGTTGGCTCATATCGAGAAAAAGCCGGGCCAAAAATTAAATTTACTTTTACATAAGAAATGAAAATCTCAATAACTAATTAATTAACTAATTAATAATGAAATTTTGTTTTATGCTTTATATAATATAAAATTTAAATTTTTTTTTAAATTTGCTAAAAACAATAAATCAAAAAAGAACTTTAGAGTAAAGTTAAGTAGTCCACTAAGAGAAAAGATTCTTTCTAATATAAATGTGTTAAGAAGGACTTCCTGAATAATCATAATGTAGGCTTTGATATTTAATATTAAACATGATATTTAACATTACCACCTACCACCACCACCTGTTTAATAATTTGATAACATATAATTTATATTTCATTTGTTTTTTTTTTAAATTTTATTCCCCTCCCACATAAATGTGACAAGGAAATTACACAGCCTTTATTTTTTAGGTGTGGCTGTAAATGTCGAAAAGGGGTGTGAGGTATTGGAACCCACACTACCTCAGTGTTTACATCGTATTTTATACGCTCTTACCAACTAGGCAACTGAGGCCTCATTTTATTTGTTGTATTTTCCTTTAAGCCAACTTTTTTTTAATAATAAAAATACCATTTCTCAAAATCTCCTTTTCCAAACTCCAATTTTTTTTCTATTTTTTTTTTTTTTTAGTTTTTTTTTAAAAATTTTCCCAAAAAAACACGCCCCGAATAAAAATGAAACAAAATAAGAGATTATTATAATTTGTATCATATAATTCGGAAATTTACCCAAAATTCGAAATTTCAAGATTAGCAATGTGTAAAATCCGTACTCAAACATCTGATATCGGTTTCGGTAAACCATAACCATATTATTCCGTTAATCATATTGTGGAAAAATTTATTTTGTTCAATTTTACTGAAAAAAAGTAAATATTTGATAAAAATTATAAATTAAAAAAAAAAACGGTATTTTAAGAACCGATAATTTGAAAAAATGATATTTTAAAAAATCAACATTTTAACGAACGGAATTTTTGAAAACGAGATTTCGAAAAGAAATATTTTTAAGAAAGAATCTCTTATAAACTATATTTTTAAAGTTTGTATCATTGAAACAAGTTAAAATAATTTTAAAAGTTCAGTATAAATGTTGTACATATTTATTAGATTGAAAAAAGATTTATTCGTATAGAAATTGATAGATTTATTGTTTTTTTCTTTGTATTATAATTGAAAAACAACCATTATAATAATATGTAATTTTGAAATGAAAGAAAAAACTTCTTTTTTAAAATTTTTTTTTTTTTTTGGTTATATTTAATATAGGCATTTTACGAGAGAAGCATTACCTAGGCTCGATAATTATCGTAATATTATGTCTATTCAAGCTGCATACCGTCCAACATTAGATGAATTACATAATGCAACCTTAACAAGTAAAGTAAGTAAAATTAATTTATACAATGCAAAAACAAAAAAAATATTTTTTAGTTATTATTTTAAATTGATAAAAATTCTTAATAATTTGCATATATATATTTGAATTTTGAAATTTTATAAAGTAAATTCATAAGTTAGACAATTGGCTAGAGATTTTGTTATCTTTATTTTTATATGCAGGATTTTTTGCATAAACCTGAGTGTCTATCGCAGTAACTTCATCGCTAAGAGATGATAAATCTGTTTCTGAAGACTGTGTTGTAAGAAAGCTTGAGTGAAACTAAAGAGATTTTGTTTCGGCCATATCGGCTAAAGTCTTAAACCTTTTAATTACTCTTTTTTGTTGAAAACATAATTTTTTGCGTATACACAACATGCGATTTTAAGAAACATTATTTGAGCAGTATTACGTAAGCAGGGAATCTCAGAGAGATATATAAACTGTAACCCAAATAAATAAGTGTTGGATAAACATTATTTACATTCATTATATTTATATACGATATGTATAAGGAAATAAAAAACTTGTTACCAACAATAAAAAGTAAAGTATGAAAAAATTAAAACTTTTTACTTTCCGGGAAGATATTTAATATTTTCAAAGCATTCAGCATTTAGTACGTAAACTATTCCTCCTTTTTATTTAACTTAATCTTGCTAACCTCTTGCTAACTTAATCTTGCTTTAACTTAATCCTAATCTTGCACCTAATATGATTAGGTAAAAAATTAAGTTATTCCATAATTTTCTTTTGAGACATATCAATTTAAACAAGGTAGAATGTAAAGCAATGCTTTTTAAAAGCGCAGATTTCCAAAAGACAATACAAACTGTTTAGAATTGTGACTCTGCACCAAAATTTGAAAATTTCTCTAATAAGGAAAAATTTTGAAAATAGGACTTTTTAAAATTTTGAGGGGCTGTAAAGCCGGAACCCTAAGAAAACCATCAACACATGTAAAAATATATTACTGGAGCTTTAATTTTTATGTCTTGCAGGAGAAAAATTTGTACAGGTTCTTAAGTTACAGGTGTAAAAATATATTACTGGAGCTTTAATTTTTATGTCTTGCAGGAGAAAAATTTGTACAGGTATTAGGGCTATTAGGGCCCAAAAAATGAAAATTTGTTATTTTTAGTCACCTGTTCTTAAGTTACAGGTTATTTTTATTTGTTATTTTTTAGGTGACTAAAAATAACAAATTTTCATTTTTTGAGCCCTAATAGCTCTTAAACAGGGAGTGGTACAAACAAATTTTCTAAGAAAACTTATAACAAGTTCTTTCTGCCCTCAAAATTTCAAGTTCCTATCTAAAAGAGTTCCGGAGTTATGAGGGTAGAAAAATCATGCAAAATTCGGTTTTCACATAACGGTAAATTTAAATACTAAATTTAAAAACTTTGTATAATTTTGATATTAATTTACAAAGGTAACAAAAGCACGTGTCAAGTGGCGTTTTTAGATTAAAAAAATAATTATATAGAACATAAGATATACACATTTAAAAATAGAACTTTTCCAAAGCTTGAGGGATTGTAGCTCCGTAATGGATAAGTTGGAATAAGTTGTTCTACAACATTAATTTTTTATGAGACCTACTCAAATTTTTGTTAAAATTTGGTCAAAAAATGGTTAAATCTTTTTTTCTCTACCTTTAACGGTGTAAGTTTTGTTAACAGATGAACGGACGAACGGGCGGACGGACACAGTGAAACTAATAGGCACATTTTTTCAAAAGTTTTTTGGAAATGTGCTAAAAATATAATATGAGTATTAAAATTTCGTACTAAAAATGTAGACTTAAAAATTAAAATTAAGAAAATCAATATATGAGCCTCAAAATAAATTGTGGCATAGGTATTATTTTTTACTTTTTACTTTCAATTAAAAATCGATTTTTTAAGCATCAAAAATCACGTACCATTAGACCTCTAGTGGGAGATATTGAAATGAAAAATTAAAATATATTTTTGTTTTTGGTTAGTTTTTTTTTTTTATTTATTTTTACAATGTAAAATGTCACATACTTTTGCATGTGTTTTCTAAAAATATTTGAAATGTACCTACATAATAATAATATGCAATATAGAAAAGCAAAAAAAAACAAAAACAAGGTAGAATGTAAACCAACGATTTTTAAAAGCGTACTTTTCCAAAACACAATACAAACTGTTTAGAATTGTGACTTGAATTGAAAATTTAAAAAATTAATTTTAATAAAATTTTTGTAATAAGAAAATATGTGAAAATACGACTTTTCTGGAATTTTGAGGAACTGTAAGTCCGGAACCCTATATAACTAAGAAAAATGGTTAACACACATAAAAATATATTACTGGAGCTTTAATTTTTATTTCCTGCCGAAGAAAAATGTGTATAGGTGTTTCAGTTACTTGTGTGCCTAAAAATAGCAAATTTTTAATTTTTCAGCTCTAATATCTCTTAAACAGGCGATGGTGCAAAAAAATTTTCTAAAGAAATTTATAATTCTAAAAGTTCTTTCTTGTCTCAAAATTTTAGGTTCATATTTAAAGGCGTGCCGGAGTTATGAAAAAAGAAATTTCATGCAAAATGTAGTTTTCACATAACCGTAAATTTAAATAGTAAATTACATAATATTGCATAATTTTAATATTTCTTTATAATTTTAATATTATGTAGATAATAAAATTTTCGGTCTTCGGATAATAAAATTTTCGGTGGTTTTAAATTGCAAAACTATTACGCAGAGCCTGAGATATATACATCTGGAAATGGGGTTTTTTCGCAATTTTGAAGAGCTGTAACTCTAAAACCCTATCCAACTAAAATAAAAATATATACGTAAAAATATATTACTGTAGCTTTAATTTTTATATCTTGCCGAAGTAAAATGTGTACAGGTTCCTAAGTTACAGGTGTTTAAAAATAGCAAATTTTAAATTTTTGAGCCCTAATAGCTCATAAACAGGGGGTGCTCCAAAAAATTTTTCCTAAAAGTTCTTTCTTGCCTCAAAATTTCAAGCCTCTATTTAAAAGGGTGCCGGAGTTATGAAAGTAGAAAAATCATGCAAAATTTGGTTTTCATATAACGGTAAATTTAAATACTAAATTTAAAAAAATTGTATAATTTTGATATTAATTTACAAAGTTAAAAAAAATACCTGTGTAAGGCTTTTTCAAAGTTTGAGGGGCTGTAGCTCCGTAATGGATGGGGGTACATGAAAAAGTTGTTCCACAAAATTATTTTTTTTATGAAACCTACCCATGTTAAAATTATTTTTCTCTATCTTTAACGGTGTAAAAGTTTTGTAAACAGACGGACGGACGAACAGAGCGAAACTAATAAGCACATTTTCTCAAATTTTTGGAAATGTGCTAAAAATAATAATATGTTGTATAACTTTGATCAGAAGTTTATTTTAAAAATTTATTGTAAATTCTGTAAAAATTGTGAACATTTATATAAATAAAAAAATAAAATGAATATACATATAATGAATTTTAGTTGGTATGACTATAATGGGATAATCTAGTAAATAGTAATGCTATTTTTATTTTATTAGAAAAATGTATTAGAAACATTTCCCTGTATAATAAGGCATAGTAGTGCTCTTATTATGGGAGTGAGGGAATTATTATTATTATCAATCACATTAGCAAATTTTTTTCTACAAAATGGATATTTTAAGATAACGGTTAAACTAAAAATAGTCTTCAAAACCAATTATCAAATTTTTAACATATTTTAAAAATATATCAACTTGATGTTTCTTTATGAATTTTGATAAATTTAAATAAAAAAATGAAAATACTTTTTAAATTTTCTTGCTATTTTTTTTTATTCTTTTAAATATATGTTTGCAATACAGAATACTGATAACCAAAACCTCACGTGCCATGGTAATAAAATAAAAAGAAATAAACAATACAAAAATAAATGACAACAAATATAATATAAATTTAATTTTTTTTGAAAAATTTTCATATTGCGAAATTCCAATAAATTTACATCATATGTACTCACATACATACATACATACAGTTATACAATGTACCTGTCTGTACTATGTATACTTAAATTATTATTATTATGTTTTAAACTGATTTGACACGACAGAGATGGCACCAATACCACAATGATAGAACCTAGATTGTTTTATAATAAAAAACAACGTACTCATACACAATAACACCATACTAAATATAAATTTTTACTTTTTTAGTTAAATTTAAAATAAAATTCACGTTTTAGGAACGCGAAAAATCTGATTTAATAATATTTAACTTTTGGTTTTTTGAATTCAAATATACTGTACGTATTTAATTTTTTATTTTTATATGAATTTGTTATATAAAATATTCACACGTCCATATGTAAACCATTAGTAAATAATAACTTCAATGAAAATAAAACATTCATATTAAAATACATGTGTATATGTATGATTGTATATATTTTATATATACGAGAATTTTTTGTGTTATCTTTAGGTCAAATTTAATGAATCGAATTAATTAGAAGAAAAAACAAATAAAAATCGATTCACATGTACTGAAGCATTGCAAGCGTGCGAATGTGCCAATATTATTTAAAGTTGTTAGTATTTTTGTATATATCATGTTTTTATTAGTCATTAATGAATCCATATGGAAAAAAAAACTTTACTTTTTAAAATAGAAGAAAAAAAAATTAAAAAAAAAAAGATAATTTGTTTATTTGTGGGGTCAATGACACTCTATAGATAGAAGTCATAGATTTTTAATTTAAAAAAAAAAAAAACTAATAAAATGAAAATTGAAGTCAAGGGGTACAATATTAGTTTTAAATTGGTATTCTGAACGAAAAATTTTATAGTATATTATTGAAAATATTTAAAAAATATTTATTTGTTTTGATTTATAAATAAAAATTTAACTTAGAAATTAAATTTAATAGATTTTAGTAAATTATATGACTTTTTATTCAATAACATGAAATTTCTTTAAAATAGATTTTTGTAAATTTTTTATTATCAGATTAAAAAATTCATATAAAAATATACAAAAAATACATAATACATTAAAATTAACAAAAGAAAATTTTTAAAATTTGTATTTTATATAAAATGTTTTATAATGTTACTTTAAATTAATTACATATTATTTTAATACATATATTGATAGTAACATTAAAATACACTTCCTCATGATTATTAAACATATACATATTTTAAATATATAGTAGGTATATATGTATATAGTACATATTATATAAAAACGTGTATGTTTTTACTATCCTTAAATTTATTATCCCTTTTCAAAATACAATTTGTAAGTCTAATTCAGCCAAGCCACACGCGTGTTTATGAGGAACGTTTTACTGTATACGTTTTATACCCTTTTTTCTTTTAAACCACAAAATTAGTTTATAGGAAAGAAAGTATGAACTCAAACATTACTTTTTCGAACAAAATTATGACTTTAAGTGTAGTTTTTGTTTGAAAAAGTGAGATTTGAGTTCAACCTCAGTTTTATGCATTCGATTGAAAATATCAAATGTACAATGATAAAAAAAGATTTTCATTGAGTTGTGTTGTAATTTTCAGCTGAGCTGTGCAGAATAGGACATGTAAACAGATTTTATGTTAAAAATATCTTCTTTTTCTTTGAATTCTTGAATTTCTTTGTCCTTGAATTTTTTCAATTTTAAGGAAGCCCTGTATAATTTAGAAAAGTTATAATAGGTAAATAAACTTTTGAAAATAGCGTTTTTTCAAACATTCAGAATGTTTAACTCCATACTAAAAGAGAGGGATCCACATAAAAAAGTTCTTTTACAAATAATTTTTTGATGAAACCTCAACGCATCATCTTAAAATTTCATTGATCTATATTAAAGAATGTAGAATTTTTATAGAGAAGTTGATGACGACGGACGGACGGACGGACACAGTGAAACTAATAAGTACATTTTTGAAGAGTGTGCTAAAAAAGGAATTCTCCGTTTTTTCAAATGAATAGAATTAGTTTTTCAATATAAGATTATTCAAAAATCAAAATATTATAATTTATAATAAATATTCAGAATAATAAAAGTAAATTTTAAATGTATAAAAATGAAAATAACAAATTAGATCAAAAATTAAAGTTTAAAAATAAGGAAGATTTGTACTGATTTTATTCCAGAGAAAAATTATTAAAAAAAAAACCATTAATAACCATTAAAAAAAAATATAATAAAATCTGATTTATTTATTTATTTTGTGTATGGCAGCATCACTACTAATCGACCTGTTAGAAATACCCTCGACCCTCTGGTAGTTAGAAATATGCCCCACCTACTATTATTAATTTTATATAGAAATATTATTAATTTAAAAATGACTTAAAAGTATTACACTATTGGTCTGATAATAAAAAAAAGCTATTTATTTACTTATTTTAATATTGAAAATTACATATAGGATTATTTAATATTACTTAAGCCATCAACTACACTAAAGTCATTGTAGGTTAAATATATACATATAGTATCTATTTATTAATACAATATTTGTAATAAGCGAAATTTGTTAAGTACTTTTTCTGTAATTTTACTTCCAATTAAAAAAAAATTGCTACTTGTGCAAGATTTGAACGCCATGTATACTTATCCACCGTGCCCTTCTTAATAAAACCAAATATTCATTATAATAAATATTCAGTATACTATAGAAAAGTCTGACTGGAAAGTGTTACTTCACGCCGCCTATTATAATTATTAATAAAATAAATTAAGTTCTGGACCTACTCGTATATTGATTAATTTACCACTTTGTACCTAACAATTCAAAAATTATGGAAGACTAATCATTTTGTGCATATATGTAGGTAACATTTTATATTATTATTGTAATTTACAAAAATAACTTAATATTTTTAGTTTAGGTATCCCCCACCCCATAATCCTATCTTCAAAAAAAAGTACAACTGTATTTTGCATAACAAACATGCAAAACTTGGTTTTTTGTATTTATACAATATAGTAAATCATCATATTTTATTCACTTCAATCCGTTAACTTTTTTTTTTTTAATACATTTCTCTGCCACATAAATGTGGACCGGAAATTACACAGCCTTTCTTGTTTAGGCGGGGCTGTAAAAATCATAAGGGGGAATAACTCTTACGACGTGTGTGCGATTCGAACCCACACCCCTTCGGTGTTTACAGCGTATTTTATACACTCTTACGCACTAGGCCACCGAGGCCCCTCAATCCGTTTAATAAATAATACTTAAATATTTAAAAATTCCAAAATATTTATAATTCATATGATAACATAATATAATTTGATATATCGTATAAGTATATGCATTCTAAATAATGTATTTGTAATTTGATTAATTAAAATGAAGCGTAAAAGAAATAAATTTCAATTATCGCAAATAAAACAAAAAAAATAATTAGATCTATCAGCAAATTCCTTTAAAATTATGAAAGAAATCTAAAAATAAAGTGTAATAATAAACTTAGAAATTTTTCTATAATATTTGCCTATCAATTATTTTATACTATATGACATTTTCTTAATCAGATAATAAGCGTAATTTTATATCATTGTATAATTAAATTTTAAAAATATTTAAAAAATCATTTAATTACAGCAAAAAAGAAAATAAAAACGAAATTTCTTATTGTCGATGTTCAATTTTTTATTGAATGATTCATGAAATAGTCCATGACATTTAAAACAAATGAAATTTATTTTTTTTTGTTTAATTTACATAATTTTTTCGTTAGATTTTATTGTCTTTAACTTTTAATTTTAAGTCTGTAAGCGGCAATATATGGTAACTATAAAAGGGTATGGGATACATTATCAAAAGACACATTGCAAAAATATATTACATTTCATTAAAAAACTTTTTTACATAAAAGTCATTTCATAAGTTTACCGTTTTAAAATAAATTCCCATTTGACAAAAAGGCCACTTCACAAAATCAATTTCACAAGACAACCACTTTGCAAATTTCCAATTTCACAAAAGCATCGAAATCCCAACATTTAAAATTTGTAACCAACTACAAAATCTTCTAAATATTCTTTTTATATATTTCAACATGGAATTTAAAATAGAAGAGGTAACCAACCCCTTATCGAATAAATTATTGGAAACCTGATTTTGTAACCAACTCTAAAATTCTTTCTAATTAATTTTTTTACATACATATTTCAACAACAACGCATTTAAAAAAGTGATGGCTAAACTGCTGCAGAAACCTTGCTAAACAAATTTTTGAATTTATCTTTTGTTCAAATGTGAATTTTGAAGCGTACTTTTTGTGAAATATGCCTTTTGTAATATTAAGTTTTGTAAAATGAACCTTTTGTTTAAATATCCACTTTGCAAAGTGTAGTATTTGCAATTTGTTTGTTAAATGTACTTTTTTGAGAAAGTACATTTTCTAGAATGGTCAGTTTTTTAATGAAATGGGTTTTGTTAAATCTTTTTTGTAATGTGTTGTTCTCCCAATATTGTTCTCCCAATATTGTTCTCCCAATATGACGTAATAATCAACCATCTTTACTTAGTTTAATTTAAATTTTCATTTATAATTAAATGACAGTTAATAGATAAGGCATAAACGTAATAGTAACAATATTTTAATTAAGTAAAATGATTTAGTATTGGTGTCACAATGAAAAATAATTAATATAAAATAATTAATTAAAGAAAAACAATATGGAGTACCCTTTGAATTGTTATGAATTTATAAAAAAAATAAAAAAAACATTTGTTATCTATTTAACAGATGAAAAAAGTTACATAATTTACTTCTTTTTGAGGTTTCGTTAGAGGCTTCAAAATAAATATGAATTAAATATGTCCAAATAACAATGCTGTGCAGTGTTTGATATCAAATGATTTGTGTAGTAATCGTCATTTTATTACATAAATAATCTTTTTTACTTTTAATATTTTGAAACGAGGGTTATCTTACAAAATCTAAAACGATATGGCAAAACTTCATTATTTAAACGGTAAGGTAGGTAGGTAGGTAGGGTGGTGCACTTCACGATGCTCCGTGAAGGCCTTAAATAGCACTAGATTGCACCATTTTTATACCAGTGCACTCACGTGATCTGTGTTTTAAGATTGTTTACGGTTTTATATTCAACCCGAGAAGTTCAGATACGAAATCAGTTCTTTGATTCTGTGTTTAAAGAGCTCGCTGAGGTTGTGGTGGAACGGTTCATCGAGTGAGAGAAGTCTGGCTCTAGCTAGGACCAGACATCTGTAAATAAAGTGCTCCAGGTTCTCACTTTCATTTGCTTCTTTGCAACTCCTGCAGGAGGTGTTTTGAGGGATTCCTAATTTGGCTGCATGCGTGCTTACTGGCCAGTGACCTGTGATGGTTGCCACTAGTCTGGAGATGTCTATGCGAGATTTGGATATCGACTCATTTGATCTCCTTTACTGGTATGTGGGTCACAATGTTCTAGATATGGAGCAATTGCTCAGATTACTCCACCTCTGTTGCGATTTCGCTATAAGCAAAGAAAGGATCCCTTCCTTTACGGTACTGATTGGACAACTGACTCTTTCAGGAAATTAGTGTTCTAAGTGACTCCTTTTTTTGCTAGTTTGTCAGCTTTCTCATTTCCTTCAACAATACTATGCCTAAACGGTAAAGTTTTGTAGGGCTACTTATTGTCCATAGTATATTATTGGTGAGAGTAATTGAAATTAGAGTTACTTATTGTAGAGAGTAATTGAACGAAAAATGTGACATAGGAATATAAAATTCATTTTCTATGAGGAAAACACATTTTTATATATGTTTTTTAATGCATAATTTAGAATAAAACAGGAAAAAGCTGTCTAACATATTTTAAAGTTATTAAATTCATATAAAATTTCACTCGCTTTATTTAAAATGTTTCATTGTTACCTCTTAAAATGTAATGTTGTTGAATTAAAATCAAAAGTATTTGAAAACAGGAAGTGAAAATTGAATACTAACAGAGGAAAACAAATGGTATCTTACTCAGACATGATTTATATCTTTATAACGTTATAAAGGAAAAGTCTATTTATTAGGAGACTGAAGAGTCTTTTTATCTTTTTCAGTAAAGTTTATTACACCGTACCCCATCTTAGAGTTTTTTACACAGTACTCCATCTTAGAGTTTTGTTTAAATCAATATAATTTTTATAATGAAACATAAGTTACCTTTATACTAGTAATAATAACATTTCTTAAAATTTAGTCATAAATATTTGGATTAGGTTTAATTAAAAGTTTTTTCTTTGTTTATTTTTTAGAGCTTGACTCTACTCTACTTTTTTCATACATAGAGTTTCTGTTTTCTCGAGATTCGAGAATATCAGAAAATACAAAAACAAAAATGGAAAAACAAAGATAGTTATAAAATTTTCTCGATATCTCGAATCAGAATAACGAGTATAATAATTTAGAAAAATAAATAATTTAAAACAACAAATAATTAAAACATTAAAAAAGTTAAATGGTTATTTAATTCATTTCATACTTTAACCCTTTAACGGTTGACATGAACAAATAGTAATAAGAAGGTGACATTTAATTATTTGAATATGTAACATATTTTAATTTTTTGAATCTATAAAGTAATGTTTTAAAATACATAGGCAATCTAACGATTTATCATTCAATCGTGTTCTCTTTTGTTGCAAAAATTGTCTGATACAGAGAAATTCCCCTCATTTTGTTTAGCAGTTCGTTTAATCATTAATAAAGGGTTTTTTTGGAAGACTTACATTGGTTGTCAACTTTCCAATCAATACACATTTATTTTTCTAGATAACGAGCGAAAATAATGCTCTATTATAAGATCAAGTTGTTGCAACCACCACAATTTTGGAAAGTTGGTTCATCAATTTTTTGTGTGTCGGATAAGATTTCGATACAATTAATTATTATTGTTATTTGCATTTTCGGCATCAGCACTATCTGATTTTTGATTTTTAAATAACCTGATGAGCAATGCTTTTCCCATTTTGAATATATTTCACTTTTTTCTAAAATAGATAGCATTTACTGAAATTTATACATATGTATTTTTATCCTTCTAATTATTCGGAAAATAATATAATAACTTTTAGCAAATTCTCGAAACTCTCGAAAATCTCGTGAATATTTCTCGAGAATATTCAAGTCTCGAAATTAATGATATAAAATATCTTAAGATTTCGAGAAAAGATTTAAAATGTGTTCACTTTTTTCTGTGTTACATTTTATCATGTTATTATGTTACATCTATAATATGTGATTCAATAATTTAATTACATCATGTCGATTATAAATAATTAAAAAAAATTTTATTCAAAATTGAAGAGAACAAAAATACAAATAGAAAAATAACCTTTTGACTTCTAAAAGAATTTCATGAAAAACAAAAAAAAAAATAAAAACTAAAGAAAACTTTATAAGTTAATTTTTTGTTTTTATTTTCTTGATCTTAATGTTTTTTTTGTTTTTATTTTATTCAATTATAACGTTACTCTTTCAGATATGTCAATAATTATTTTCAATTTAAGAAAAACAAAAAAAGGTCAATTTTATTAAATTTTGTTTTTTTATTATTTGTAATATTATTGGGACATGACTGTATGACTTTTAATTTTATGAATGATTCATTCATTCATTCATCAATTTCAATTGTTCGGTTAGTCTTTGACAAAAAAAAAAAAAAAAAAAATATTTAGCTGTCAACTAATGTTATATATTAGCTAGGCGTTAAATTCATTAAATTTAATTTTTACAATATCATTAATTGTATAAAATCAAAAATTAATATGTACTACATAATTTTTTGTTTTTCTTTAAAAATTTTAACTGGTTTTAATAATAAAAATACCATTGAACTAAAAATAAATTTTAATTTATTTCTCAATTAAGTAAATTAAAACTGGAATCAAAAATAACGAAAAGTAAAAACCGCTGAAACCGAAATATGTAGAATTAAAAATATAGCAATAATTAAATTTTTTTTCCAAAATTACTCTATAGTAATTTTAAATAGATGTATGCATATTATTTCATTAAATTTATACATACATACATACATATATGAGTATTTGATTGATTAAATTGGTTAACACTCCTTTAACCTAGATATTGACAAGTTAATTTCAAAAAAATAATAATTATTCAATATATGTATGTAAATAAGTATTAATTATATAAGTATATTTGAAATTTTGTATTTTAATTGTTAGGATACCTATGTATACATTTTATAATAATTGTGACAATTTATTTTGTGGGTTTGAATAAATTATCGTGGACATGAACCATTAAAAAAAAAAAAATTCGTTGTAATTTGATTGAAATTCAAATGTGCATGCAAAAATTGAATTAATTTTTTTTTTTTGTTTTGTTTTTCATTGAAATACAACTGAAAATAAGAAAAAAAAAAATAAAACAATAAAAATGTGCGAAATAAAATGGTTTCATCGCCCCCCATTAAATTTAATTTAGACTGAGCAATGTGGATCAAAAAAATTATTTAATTGGAATTTATAAATAATTTGTTTTTTTTTTTTTTTTTTGTTTTTTGCTAATAAAATATTGATAATAATAATTGTTTAATAGAGTTTTTCTTTATAACTTATAAAAAAATTTTAACCAGTATTTTTTTTATTAAATTTAAAAAGAAAAATAAAATATCTGCTTTGTATAAATTGGCATAATTTATTATATAATTAACATTTATAATGTTTGTTATTGAAATGACCTTCCGTTAATAATTTAAATTGGATATTATTACAAAAATGCATATTTCTTAAGGATATTGAAAGAAATTATAATAATTATTTTAGAATACGTACATACATATTTCATTAAGTTGCGAAAAAAAAAAAAAAAAAATTTAAAAAGGCTTGGAGTATTTATAGGAAACTAGAAACCATATAAAAAACCATGCCCGAATTTTTGAAATTCTTTAAGAGCTAATTAGGTGTCAAAAAATTTAAATTTTGAAAAGTATAAATTATTATAACTCGTTTAGTGGTAGGTTCTCACATTATATAAACGTTTTGGAAAATGTGCTCCTTTAAAAACTTTTTGTTTTTTTTCTGCCTTGTTTTTTTTTTTTTTTGATATTTTCCTTCTAAATTTAGATTGCAATTATTCTTATTATAGATACATATATTTAAAATGACGTTTAGTTCCCAAAAAATATGTGGAATTGAATTAATCGCTTTATAGCAGTTACAAAATTAAATTATTTTTGGATGGGACGATTGGGCACGAAAAAACTAATTGTGATATAATGAAAAAAGTGAATATTTTCAATCCTCTATATTTATATAATTTAAATAACAAAAATTTTATCAATGAGTTCAGCTTATTAAAACAGTATACATACTGATACAGATAAATTGTTCTTTATATAAATATACATATATTGTGATTCATGATTAATCATTCATTAATATATTGTTCTAATGATATTTTTGTTAATTCTAAATCATTGAATCGATACGAAATTATCAAAACCATTAATAAATATTTTCAATCTGAAAATCCAAATAAATCAATAGATGATTGAAATTAGATTAAAGATTATAAAATGACTTATGATTTTCTTAGTAAGATTAATGATAAATGTTTTCTTTTTTATTACATTTTTAATACACAAATTAAAATAAATTTCAAAAATAAAACAAGGAAATGTAAATAAATTGTTTTGACATCTAGTACCCAACAATAGTTTCGAAGAAACTTATATAAAAAAAAAGAATACTATTATAAATATTGTAACAGATATAAGTGGGAATTTGAAGATATTTGAAAGTGAAAAATGAATGAGTTTTCTTTAGTGTATTGTTGATATTTGTTAAATCATTTCATTAAAATTTTAAGTTTTTCTTTCACTACGGACACATTATTTTATCTTGTAATTTTTAGCAATTCCACTTATAATAAATATTGGTAACTGTCTTATGTAATAAGTGAGTGTGAAAGTTTTAATGTTGTTAATTAATGAAAGAAAACAATGTTATCTCGATTGTTCTAACTTTTCGTCTAACATATTTATATTGTTTAGGAATTACCTCCCTTTTGGTTTAACATGTACTATTTTTTTTAGACTTATAAAATTTATTATTAAATAACAGTATACTTAAGAAGGAAAATTAACATCATAAGAGGTAATTAATCTCCCGATAAGAATTAAATTGACATTTTATGATTATTATTATTGAAACGAGATTGATTGAACATGTCAAAATTTATTTTTATGAAATTTAGCAAAATATAAGTATAAGTTGTCTTGTTTTCGTAGTTAATTTTATAAATTTTTGAAGCAGTGCATTCAATATTTTATTGTTATGAAATATTCCAGATGTTGAATTAATTAAAATTTTATTTAGTTATTTATCTAAGAAAATTCTTCTGCCATGTGCAATGTGACAGGGAATGATAGATGCGTTTCTCTTTTGGCTATGATAGAAAGATTAATTTTTATATAGTTTTCTATAATTATATCTTGTATCTAAGTCACAGTGTTAATTTAGATTTACTTAGTAGTAAAATATTAATTAGATTTACCTATGTAGTTGTTTTGGTTTGATGACAGTTTATATGTTCTGATATTATTTCAAACTCCTGCCAAAGTTTTTTTTGATTTGGTTAATATCTTAATTTCTTCTTCTAACATATGTTGTATTGTGACTTGATTAGGAGATAAATGACAGAGTTTTGGTGATTAGTTTATAAAAAAGGGTACGCTGTTGGTTATAAGTTTGGCTTCTAGACAAATAATGTTATCACCAATTCTTTCGTTCAATAAATTAATTGTTGCTGCGACAGTATGAGGTATAGCACCATCTTGTTCGAAACAAAACTCTTCCCGGTCTATACCATTAAAATTTAGAAACAAAAATTTATTGATCACTCAAAAATTCATTGATCATCCGTAACGAGCACGATTCAATGTAACATTAGCCCGAGCATTGTTTTTAAAGAAATATGAACCGACGATACCTCCAGCGTGTAAACCACACCATATGGTGCATTTTTCAGCATGCAATGAAACTTGAGGAAATTTCTTGAGGATTGTTTTCGTTCCTCAATTTTACTTGTTTATGTAGCCGTTCAACCAAAAATGAGCTTCATCACTAAACACAATTTAGTTCTTGAACCAGTTGAATCTTGTATGGGTGTAAACCAAGATCTTTACCCAAAATATTTCATGTGGTGGTAGCACACAGTCCAACTTGTTGTGAACGTCGACGAATAGACAAATTTGCACCTTCATCAACACTAGCTCTTACAGCACCGATATTTTCTTCTGTATGTACAGTTCTTTGTTTTGTTGTTGTTGTTGCTGCATCGAGTAGAGAAAATGTTGTCGAAAATCTATCGATAATTTCCACAAATAATCTGTTCTGATGGACGATTATAAATTTCACGAAGTGCTCTATAAGTTTGGCGAATAGAACTCTGATTTTGAAAATAAATTTCAACAATTTGTAAACCTTGTTGCGGCGTGAGTCTTTCCATAATAGTTTGCTAATGCCTACTGAAATCAAAAAAAATTTGGCTTCAATCTTAATTTAAATGTTAAGTTTTAAGTTTTATTTCAATTTAAAGTTCTATCATTCTAAAAAAAACACCCGTTATATATAAATATATATGCCCACTGCGTTATTGGAGTGCCCGCTAAAAGTTTTAAATTGTGCTTATAAAATACAAACTAAAAGAATGGAACTCTTCAAAATGATCAAACATTATAAGCTAGCTGGAAGGATTCCAAAATTTTGTTGCGTCACAAATTTAAAATTATTATAATGAAAACCAACGAAAACCAACAGTCCAATGTACAATAAGCAACGTTAACGTTTTTTCAGTTAAGTTAAATAATTTCATTTTAAAGAAATATAATTTATGTATTACAATAGACGTCATCATTTATTTTATTTACAACTATTTACAATCTAAATTGTTGTTAATTTTAAGTTACTCTAAAGTCTAAATCAAAACAATTGATTCTTAATTGATTATAATTTTTTTTTTGAAAGGAAATTTTGCTTAATACTTTCCAATAAATAAATTTGAATTTAAAGACACAATAATATCTTTGTAAGTATAATGAATTGTTTGAAATGTTTTTTTGCTGTTTTTGTTTTTCATTTATTCTCATAAATTAATTGCAATTGCACATCATAATGCATATGATATAAGCGAATATGGCTAGTTTAAATTTTTGTTTTTTAAAAAAAATTGTCTTAGTGGAAATAAAGTGTCACATAACGATGAAGTCACCATGATTTAATTAAAAAATTAATTTTACATTATTTCACGTATTATTTTTTTCTTTTGTTATTAGCTTCTTTGTAAAAAGTTTTCTTCAATAGTCTCGCGTTATATAGAGTGTCACAAAGTTGAAATTGACGTATAGATGCAGTAATTTTATACTGAAATTATTTGGAAAAGGATAAATGATGACATCAATAGCAGTAACACATCAATTGATGTCAACAATTGATGAGATCAATTGCAAATTGAAGATTGGAGCTTAAGAAATTTAAAAATGTAATATGTACCTACATCAATAACGGTAGCCTCGGTATCCTAGTGGTAGCCTAGTGGGTAAGAGCGTATAAAATACGCTGTAAACACCGAGGAGTATGGTTTCGAATCCCACATATGTCGTAAGAATTATCCCCCCTTATGAGATTTACAGCCACGCCTGAAAGGGAAAAGCTGTGTAATTTCCTGTTCACATTTATGTGACAGAGAAATGCACTAAAAAAAAAAAAATTTGCAAATTTTCGAGATTTTTTTTAGAAATTCCTATGAAAGCAGCCTATCTTAAATATTTAAAAATTCTTATACGGAAATAAGTATAATTTTGTTTTTAAACACATAAACAAAAAATGTTAATCCCCTGCTTTGATATTTCCTATTATCTTGTGCTCTATTTCAGTGCTAACTTGGGGCAACCTGTGTTAAGTACAGTTCGTTATTTAAAGTTTATTGTATTTGTATTGTATTTTGGGTAATCTACGTAAAATTCACTTTCACTTCCAGATTTTAATTTTGATGTAATTTGACATGAGTTTATTTAAAATTTCTCTCTAAAATAAAATAAATGAAACTGCAATGTAAAATTGAGTGATGACATGATAAATTTTTGATTACATTATATTTATTCCTTTCGGTAGAACATGTTATAGATGGTGTCCTGATATTATAATATAAAATTAATTTATTTACATTATTTTAATTTGTTATAGATTAATTATAAAACGTTGCTATATAGTTTTAGTTTTGTTCACTTTGAAAACAAGCATTATAACGTTTACACTTAAACTTTTTCGATCCTTTGTAACACTTTTACTTTCTGACTTTAGCTTTATTAAAGCTTCCTTATTTAGCCCAATTTATTTATTTTTTAGCATAAATTTTTAAAAATTGTTTCTTAGTTTAAGATTATTGAAATGATTAGAAGCTGAGTGTTAATACAATTTATATCTTTTCGCATAGTTCTTTCATCGATTTGAGCTTATTAAATTTTATGATATAAATGTATAAAAATATTACGAATGACTTATAGCGAATAAATTAAAATTTTTTTGATTAAAATCTTTTTTTTTTCCTCAAACACTAATTAAGCTACAAACCTTTAATTAACTTTATTTTATAATTTTGGTCCAGAAAATGTTGAAAATTTTATTAAAAGTTTTAATAATCTTTTCATCAAAAACCGAAGTATTGGCATGGTTTATTTATTTCCGAGGACATAAAAAAAAACTGGGAAAATAAAAAAAAAATAGGAAAATGGATAAATTCATATTTAAATTGAATTTTATTTTTTTATAATTTTATTTACTTTGATGAAAATTATTTTTTTCTCCTTAAAAGTAACCAAAACATATATATTTCCGTATTTGTAAAAAATATGATATATTTCTGTAATTTATATTACCAGATGCATAGAGATATACATAGATTTATGTAAAATATTTAAAAATTTTTTCCTTTTGGTTGTGGACTTTATATATATTTTGATTTAATAAACATTTTCCAACTTTTTTTTCTGAAATTTTTTTGAAGTAATATACAAAAATTAAAGCTTCAACATTATATTTTAATTTCTATTAACAACTTTTCTTAAAAATATAGGGTTAGTATACAGTATTTATATAACTCATGTTTATTTACATATCGTATATGTCACTGATGAATGAATGATATGTAATACATATGTATAGTATAAAATATTATACATTTGCAGCTTGGTATTAAATGGTACTATAAAATATTTGGAAAAGTTTTGGATTAATAATTGTTATGTGGAAGGTTAGAATCTGCTTTTGAAGAATTTATAAACATATAGTTTGAATATATGTACAACCCATGGTTCTAGAAATTATAAAATTCACCCAAATTATTTTAAAATACTGAAAAATAAAAATAATATTATATATAAATAATAAATAATATTATAAGCTGAGTGACAGGCTATTAACATACTAACGGTTCGTTCGGGTACCTAAGAGTTGACAAAGGCAATTGTATTCTTCCTCGTTTTTTACCTGAAACTGATCGATATTGTTTAACTGACTTGTTATATTTTGTTATGACTTCATTTTAACTTTTAAATATGAGATCGAAGAGTACCCCTGTATAGTTATTATACTTCGTAAGGATATGGAAAATGCTCAGACTAGATATTGTAGTTCTTCTATATTATAACTTTAGATTAAATATACTAAAGCAGTTTATTTCTTATTATCTATAGTCCATTACTTATTTGATTTCTTCTAATACCATTATACCTATACTTATTTATTACTAATTTAATAAAAATCTCAATTTAATGAAAACATATGAAAACTATTAAAAAATGTTTTTGCATGTTCTAAAATTTTTATTAGATTGTCATGTTATTGAATTTTAATTTGAACGAAGGGAAAAAATCCTTTCAATTGAATTAAAAGCAAATGATTGAACCCATATACTTTTTTTTTAAAGTGGTTTTACACCTCTTTTATTTTAATTAAAGTTTTGATTATTTTTTGTTTAATATATTTTTGCATATTAATTTCTATTTTTTAATTTTTTGTTTTAGATGACACATAGTTTAAATCGAAATGATGATCCAGAAGCAGCTGTATCGGGTATGCTTAAATTTGGTTGGATTAAAGGTGTTTTAATAAGATGTCTTTTAAATATATGGGGTGTTATGTTATTTTTACGTTTAAGTTGGGTTGTTGGACAAGCTGGTATACTTGAAGGTTCATTATTAATTATAACAACTACAGTTGTAACGATTATAACAGCTTTATCAATGTCAGCAATTAGTACGAATGGTGTAATAAAAGGAGGTTAGAATGAATAAAGTTATTAATAATTTAAAAAAAAAAAATAATTTAAATTTAATTCAATTTAACCAGGTGGGACATATTATATGATATCACGTTCATTAGGTCCGGAATTTGGTGGTTCAATTGGTTTAATATTTTCATTAGCGAATGCTGTTGCATGTGCTATGTATGTTGTTGGATTCTGTGAATCAATGTTAGATTTATTGAAATCATTTGGTGCTGTTATTACCGGTGATGATATTAATGATGTTCGAATAATTGGTAGCATAACAATTCTTATACTTCTTGTGATTGTTGTAGTTGGAATGGAATGGGAAGCAAAGGTAATATAATTTTATGATTTTTTAATTAATCAGAATATTTTTACTTTAATTAATTTTTAAGGGTTTTAAATTTAAAGGTTTTTATTGAAAAATAAAAGTAAACAAAAAAAAAAAATTTAATATTAACAAAATTTAGGAAAATTATGAGAAACCTTTTTTTTAATTAGGAAAAAAATAGAGAAAAAATTTTTATATAATTCGGAGAAAAAAATTTGGAAAAACAATTTTTAGAAATAAAAATAAAATTATTGTTTTTTTTTCGATGTAATCAGCTGTAGAAAAAATCTTTCCCCTGAGAATATATGCAATCTATTTTCTTTAAAAAAATATCAGTGACTTTCTTACGGTCATTAGGGATAGTGAGCACTATTGCCGATATTTATTATTTATTACTATTACTACTACAATTTATTTAACATATCAAGTCAAATCATCCGCTAAATTCCGCTTTTTTAAAATACCGTTTTTTGATATCTCGCTGTTTTATAAATCTAGCCTTTTAAAAACTGGATTTTTTAAAAATCTCACTTTTCAAAATTTTGGCAAAATAAATGGCATAGATTTTTAAAATTTTGTATCATTATTATTCAAACAGTTATAGGCAAAAAAGACTTAATACTTTTGGTTCAATTCAATTTTTGTTAATCATAAGATATACATATATGGTTTACCAAGTATAAAAATTTAAAAAAATCTTAATATTGTCTCATGTTAAAAGACAGACATCCTTTAAACCAATAAGTTTCATTAAGTTTAAATACAATGAACATTCACAATAATGTTGTTAAAGTATGATAGCTATACATTCCTTCCAAAGACAAATTATTACTCAGAAATCCTCATTTTTCGAGAAGAAAGCTTAAAATTAATGTAGGTTAAATATTTAGTAGGTAGTTCTAGTTATTTAAATAAGTTTTAAGTTCATATATAGAAGGAAAATAATTAAATCAGTTTTCTTAAGAAATTTTTTCAATATATTAAATAAAATTGATATTTGATTCGTTGCAAAATAAAATTGTGAGAGCTAGAAAGTTCGCGCCGCCCACTTATATTTAAATATTTTTTTAGCTTAGAAGAATTCTTTTTAAGTTTGTAAAAATCAAATAATACGGATATAAAAATAAAACATAAATGAAAAAGAAAGATGTATAATTCACTATTTTAAGCGAATATAATTCAATATATATATATTTTTTGTATTTCTTCTTTTTAGTTTCAGTACTTAAATAATCTTAATTTGTTTTCAGTTTATAATTGCCTTAATAGCAAGACTTCAGTTTTTGTTTTAAATTTTTACTTTAATTTGTTTATCTCGGGAATTAATTTTAATTTAAGATTTTTGTCTTACAACTATTTTTAATAGACCCTAAATAAGTACCTAAATTATGGTCTGTGCTCATTATTTGCTGATTTACTTGATTTTTTGTAATAAAATCTCTATTGTAAAAATTTCTTTGCATATAATAAATTGAAAATAGTTAATTATATAGGAATGACAAAAATTTTGGGAACGGTAAGAAATCTCCACATTTTTAATAACGCTTGTTTAAAATCTCGCCTTTTAAAAACTGGCTTTTTTAAAAATGTTCCTTTTTATTAGACAAAATAATAAAATTTTATTACAAACATAATACACTTTTTCAGTTTTATTTTTAATGAACAAAAAATAACCATATCCCTATAAATATATTATAACGAAAACTAAAACCATTTTCTGAAGTTTTCTCAAACTAAATTTGTATTTATTTTTTGTGCTATTCGTTTTAAAAAGTCTAATTTACTAATTATTTTTCTACTTTTTATTATTTTTTCATTTTTTTTTGCATCAACTTGTTTTTTTTTTGTGTTATTTCGATTTTTTCCATTTTCTCCAATTACACCAATTATAAGTTATTTTCCCATCTCTATCACCAATCTAAAAAACCTCAACATGGGATTTACAAACCACACTCTTTTAAATTGATTTAATTATATTTTTCTTGGTAGCCCTTTCATAGCAAATTAAAATAATTTTAAATGTATATTATTTATATGTATATACACTATCAAACATTTTAAAGGCGATTCAATTGGTTCAATAACATTCAACTTACGGACATTGTCTTAAGACAAAATACCATTTAAAATAAAGATAAAAAATTTCAAACATTCAATAGAATTGGCAGAAAAATCTTTTACTTATTTATTTCTGAAATATTATTTTTCTAAATTCCGTTTTATTTTTTTTTTAAATTTATTTGAGCTGGCGCCTTAATGAGTTAAACAAAAAGCAGTATTTATTTGAGCGAGGTTTTAAAAATCGGAATTTTAAAAAACCAGATTTTAAAATAGTGAGATTTTAAAAAAGCCAGATTATCAAAAGCAAGATTAAAAATATCGAGATTTTGTACCCAATCCTAAATTTTTTTATTATCTATTGAAAACTTATTTTAAAAATAATTTAAATATTGTTTTATTTGACAGGCGCAAATAGTTCTTCTAATTATATTATTGATTGCTATTGCTGATTTTATGATTGGAACAATTATTGGACCAAAAAGTGAATTAGAATTATCTAAAGGTTTTCTTGGATATAATTGTAAGTATAATTAAAGTTTAGTATATTAATATTTTTTTTCTTGATATTAAAAACAAAAAAATTTCAAAAAAAGTAGAAAACCTTAATTTATTATATAATTACAATCACTTAAAAATAAAAATTCTATCAAAATATTTAATTCGACTATAGAAAAAATAAAATATTTAATAACAGTCGGCAAAATCAATTATTAAATAAATATGAATTCATTAAAAAAATATTATTGGTTTTAAAATCATAGAAATAATTGAATAAAATAAAAATAAATTAATGATGATAATTGTTTTTGACATGGGTATGGGTTTCATTCTAAAAATATAAAAGTTATCGACTAATTTAATTGCAATTAAAATAAATATTTGAAATACCTTTGGTAAATATATTAAGAGTTCATTACCAACAGTTGATTATATTGAATTGATATAAGACACCATGAAAACTATATAAAATTTAATTGTATACTTGTTGTATTTAAATATTTTGAAATTTTAAAATGTTTTTTGATTTAAGTTATTTTTATAAGTAAATTCAATAAATTAATAATTAAATTAATTTTTATTTAAAAAAAATAACCTTTTTAAAATTATTATTTTTTTTTTAATGAAATTTAATTTATCGTTTTAGCGAATTATTATTAATTATTATTAGCGAATGTTGTCCTCAGTAAATAATGTCCCAAGAAATGAAACCGAAGCGGTTTTATTTCCTATTGCAAGGTTTAATAAAGACGAAATCTCGAATTTTTAGATTTCGACCTTATTACCGCTTTAAAAAGGAAATAATGTCGAATCGCCCTTATTTCCGTTTTCGAAATATTTCGTTTTTTCTTTTGATATTTGATATGATTTTGACACCACTGGTATTAGGTATATGGGGAATTTTGGTTCAAGTAGATATGTATATGTTTATAAAATAATTAACAGGAATTTTAGATACGAAATCAGAGTTATACGGTTTTTCCAAAATATTTATACATATATGTACAAGTGAGATTCTGAATTAGAAGGAACTTTAGAGGTGTATTCAAAATCAGATTTCTCTTTTTTTTTCAGAGCATTTATATATATTGATAAGTGAGATTCTGAATTAGGAGGAACTTTAGAGGTGGATTCAAAATCAGGTTATTCCCTTTTTTCCAGAATATTTATATATAAGTATATGCGGAATGAATTAGGAAGGCTTTTAGAGTTGCATACAAAATCAGGGTTATACGCTTTCTCCAGAATATGCAGATATATATGTCAATCCACATCTAACACCCCTCCTAATTTATAATCTCGTATAAGGATATATATATAAATATTTTGGAAAAAGGGGATAACACTGATTTTCAGTTCAACATCGCTCCAAATCATAATTCTTAAATATTCTGGAAAAAAAGAAAATACTTTAATTATCATTCCTACTCTAAAATCTTTTCTAATTCAGAATCTTGCATAATACATATATATAAGTATTCTGAAACGGCAAAAATAGCAACTTTTTTTTGGTGTTAACTAACTATAACTATAGATTTCTTAACTAACTATACAATTATGCGACTATAAAATCGCTCCGAATTGGGAATGTATTAAATTAATTAAGAATGCATTATGCACCATGCGAATGGTTTGCACGTTCCGCAGCATAACCGACCACGTTCCACTCGCGGTCATCCGGACTGGCGAGAATAAAGAAAAAAAAAACGAAAATCCCCATCGAAACGGAAATAAAGCTGACTCGGCATTATTTCTAGTTTCCGTGAATGTCATTAATGTATGCATACATATATAATGTAATAAATAGATATTGTTATATATATGAAGAATTTCTTTAGTTAAAAATAATCGTTTTTTTAATTTTTGTTTTTACCTTTAATTTTATCTTTTCATATGTTTTTTCTATTATTTTTTTTAAGTTCAGGAAAATGTGATTTTTTGGTCTGAGTAAACTAGTCCTAAGGGGGCTTTATTTTTTTCAAAGAACATTAATTTTTATTTAATACTTATAGTTTTTAATTCTTAAATATATTTTTATTTTTAAATATTTTTTTAAAAATTTATTTTAGCGACCATATTTGGGCAAAATTTATATAATGACTATCGTGATTCAAATGATTTTTTCTCAGTATTTGCAATATTTTTCCCAGCAGCAACTGGTATTTTAGCTGGAGCTAATATATCTGGTGATTTAAAAGTATGATTTAAAGAAAAATTTAAATTTTAAGTAGGTATACATATATTTTTAAAAATAATATGTACTTTTTTAGGATCCACAAAAATCCATTCCAAAAGGAACACTTCTTGCCATATTAGTTACATCTTTAACATATATAGTGATGGTAATTATGGTTGGTGGTACTGTAGCACGTGAAGCTACTGGAAATATAACAGATGTTATGAATGATTCATGGGTATTTTTAGATTGTAAGTTTAAATTAAATTATTTTTAAATCACAACTTATTATTGTTGATAAGTTTATTGTTGTTTGTTTTTTAAATATTATCGCTTTTTGGATTTGTTTTTGTTTTTTAAGATCTCCTATAAGTATGCAACAATTATGAATTAAAAATAAATTCTCTTAAATTTTTAAAAAATATAATTTCTTTTTAGGTGAAAATATAACTTGTGAGTATGGTACACTTAATTCATTCCAAGTAATTGAGCTGGTTTCTGGTTTTGGTCCAGTTATATATGCTGGATGTTTTGCGGCAACATTATCATCAGCACTAGCTAGTTTAGTGTCAGCACCTAAAGTATTTCAAGTAAGAATATAAAATTTTTGTTTTTAATAGTGTTATATTTCGATTATTAATGATTATTATAATAAAAGAGCATATTGAAATATTCATGCCAATTGCGTGTATTATTGCCAATATTTTAGTTTAATTATTATGTTAAATTTTTTTAAATTGTTAATTTAGAAGTGATTTAAAATAAAAAAAACAGGAAAATTGTTTTTTCAACAGGTTTTTTATAATAAAAATTTGCATTATTCCTTGGATGTTTGTAGTATATAGATTCGTCCCGTCATGTTTTAGTAAAATTTAGTCAACTAATTTAATTAAAAACTAATTAATAACTTAAAATTATTAAAAAAAGTTAGTCAGTCACTTAGTCGGATTTTTAATTATTTTTCAAGTACTGAAAATTTTTGAACTGAATGTTCCAATGAACAGATATAACTTTTTTTAAGATATGAAATCAATAACGTGCCAAGGTCCAAAAGTAACCTAAAATATAGGAATGTACAATGGATTTAATTATAATAGTTGTAGAAAGTACTTTAAATTATGTTGAGTTGAAGAAAAGTTTTATGTGCTTTTGTAATTATTATTTTATAGTTAAGCATGTTCTTATTTTAACAATGAGATATAAAATTTTGTTTTCAAATACTTCATATTAAATTAGTTCAACTGAACTTAAAGATCAGTAGATATGTAAAAAAATCTTTTAATTTTTAATTGAAAAAAACAAAACATATTAATTTAATAAAATAAAAAAAAAAAAAAAAATATTTTATACATCTTCTTTTTATTTGTTTTAGGCGTTGTGCAAGGATGAACTTTACCCAAAAATTATTTGGTTTGCAAAAGGTTATGGAAAAAATAATGAACCAGTTCGAGGTTATATTTTAACATTTTTCATTGCTATAGCGTGAGTATTTTTTGTCTCATCTAATTTTTATTGCTTAAGTTATTCTTTTACCTGAAGGTTTTTTTAATATTAATTTTTTTTTCTCTAATTTTTGTTTTTTTAATAGATTTATTTTGATTGGTGAACTTAATGCGATAGCACCTTTAATATCCAATTTCTTTTTGGCTGCCTACATGTTAATAAATTTTAGTACATTCCATGCAAGCTTAGCAAAACCAGTAGGTTGGCGTCCTACATTTAAGGTAACTAAAAAGAAAATAATAAAACAAAAAACATTAAATTTTGAATTTTCTGAAAAATCAAAAAAAAAATATATATTTAGGTCTTAAAGATTGACAGATTTCTTTAAGGGTTGATTTTTTTTTCTAATTTACTTTTTCTGTACTTTTTAAACATTCATTAGATACTTTTTTTTTTTGTAAATTATTAAAAGTAAGAGGACTTAATTTTCAAGAGGATTTACTTATTATAGTTGATTAGGTTTCATATTTTCAAATTTTTAATTTAAGTTTGTAACTTTTTATATTTTTCATAAAATTATAAAAAAAAAATATTTTGTCCTTGTAATTTTAATGTTTTTTTTTTATAATAGAATTAATATTTTATTTTATTTTTTTAATTTTTATTAATTTTATAGTATTATAATATGTGGTTAAGTTTAGTTGGATCAGTTTTATGTGTCGCTGTTATGTTTTTGATATCATGGAGTACAGCTTTAATAACATTTGCTTGTGTACTTGCACTGTACTTAATTGTTCAATATCGAAAACCAGGTATATATTTACTCGTACATATCATCACTTACAACACTATAATTTAATTTTTTTTTTTAAATAATTGTAGAGGTCAATTGGGGATCTACAACGCAAGCACAAACATATAAAACTGCTCTACTTTCAGTACAAAATTTGAATAATGTTGAAGATCATGTAAAAAATTATAGGCCACAGGTAAGTTTCTTAGCATTTTGAACGTAATTTTATATTAACTATTGTACATTTTTTTTTAGATTCTTGTATTATGTGGTCTTCCAAATACTCGACCAATTCTTGTTGATTTTGCATATTTATTGACAAAAAATATTTCATTGTTGGTATGTGGTCATGTTTTAAAAGGTACCAGTTCACAACGTTATAGAAATTATTTAAATAATCGTGCCACTGGTTGGTTCCGTAAACATCGTGTAAAAGGTTTTTATTCACTTGTTGACGGAGAAGATTTTGAAACTGGAGCAAGAGCTTTAATGCAGGTAATTGTTTAAGATATATTTTTATGTACATTACCTATATTTTAACTTTAGTTATAAAAAAAGTAATTTATTTTATTTTTTTTTTTGTAAAGGCATCTGGAATAGGTAAATTAAAACCTAATATTTTATTAATGGGTTATAAAAGTGATTGGCAAACATGTGATAGAAAAGAGTTAACTCAGTATTTTAATATAATGCATAAGGTATTTATAATGTTACTATTATATTATGTATTATTAAAAACAAAAAAAAAAAAAATGATTTATTTTTTAAAAATATCCTGAATAATAAGATGTTATCCTAAATAAAAAATAAATATAAACTTATATTACAAAATATTTTTATTTTCGGGTGTTTTTTTAGGCCTTAGATATGTATTTATCAGTAGCATTATTACGAACTGATAAAGGTTTAGATTACTCACAAGTATTAGGTGAAGAAAGTAATTCACCTAAAAATTTATTAGACATTCCAAGGACATTACAACCAAATGAAAGTTCAGCTGATTTGATAAGTGTTGAAAAGAATGCTCATAATATGCACGGCAGTATGGATTCATTGAGCCGTAACGTATCTCAAGGTAAGTGTTATAATAAATTGGAATTTCATTCATATATGCATTATATATATGTACATAATATTATATAATATAACATATATATATATATTTATTTAGATTAAAACAAGGACAATATATAAGGTTATTGTGTCTTTTATATTCATTTTTATTTATTTGTTTCTTTTTGTTGTTAATATGTATAAGAAACATAAGATTATATAGAAATTTTTATTAAAGATAAAGTAAAAAATACTACAATCATTCTCGAAAAAAAAAAAATGGGAACTATTGAGAAAATAAGAAAATTGAGAAAATGTGACTCAGCATGTTTTTTTCTTATAAAGATTTCTTTGAAAGGTTTTATTATTACGATAGAATATTCTTTTATTTTGCTGAATTTGTTAATTTAAGAATTTTTGGTGTAATAAAACATTTTGTAAAAAAGTCTTAAGTTTCATTTTTTTAATAGTTTGAGGTTAATTGAAATTTTCTCTTATTTCCATTTGGTTTAGATATTTAGGAATCAACAGTTACTTTTCATGAATTATTGATTGTTAGTATTATCATTTTATATGTCAAAAAATTATTTATATGTTGGATTCGTACTTTTTGTAATTTTTTTTTATATTGACTGGTATGAAGTTTCCTTATATTTTTAACATGGAATTTTAAATAATATTTACTAAATCTAAATGGATATCCAGAAATTATTTCAGAAACTGAAGCTTTGTCAAATATGAATAATGAATGACTTAGTGGATGCCCTATGCTCCTTATATAAGTGGAGAGGAAGAACAAACAAAAATAGAAATGGATAGTAGACATTTTTAAGCTCTGATTACTAATATTAAGTTTGAATAACGCTGCATTTTTGCTTTACGCTTGTAACTTATACAAGCTTTTGAACTTTTATCCAATTGAAGATTGTATCTTGTGATATGTTTTTAATTAAAGTGTTTTCTTGATTGTATAGCTGTGTTTTTTTTTTTATTGATCCAATCACGGAACTTTTAATAAAATACAAATCATTGGTACAGCTTTTTATCAAAATTTCTATGTAGAACTTGGAAAACTTATAATTTTCTATTTTTTGAACATATTTCAAAGTGTTCATAATCGATAACCATAAGTTGTACAAGCGCTTTAAGGGTTTTTTAATTACAAATATAACTTAATAAAGTCGAAAACGCAGCCTATAGTTCTATTTACTGATACTTTACTCAGAAATTAAAAATATTAAATTACAGCGTTTGTTAGAGAGTGTGTCATATGCCTTTAGTACCGTTTGTATGTAGTATGAAAACCAAGGTTATACGCGCTTTTTCCAAAATATTTATATATATGTATATGCGAGATTTTAAATTACTAGCCATTTTAGATTGATATTTATCTATATATATATATGTAAATACAGGCAAATGAAATATAGTCAAATGAAATACAGGCTTGTGATATAGTAATCCATCCCGTTTTTTATTAAGTTTTTATGTTTACGAAAAAAAAATCCATGTTAAAGACATAATCAAATGAAATATTTTTTTTCTTACGAAACATTTCATTCCATCCTTAAAAGCAATTTTCAAAAATTAAAATTAAATTTTTATTGTAGTTTTATAAGAGGACATCCAGATATCCTAAGAATCATGAAATCAAAAATCATTTATCAAAATTACGTCCATTACATTAATCTTTTGTAGGTTACATGAGATGAAAAATGAAAATTATTTCATGTTCGTAAACTTAAATATGAGAAATATTTATTCCAGTTTGTTTTATGATAACTTGAATGAAACGGATGATTTCTGTTATAAATTAAAAAAATGTCCTTTGTTTTCTTCTTCAATTTTTAAATTTCATAACTAGAAAACATAAGAATTAATCATAATTTTCTTGGGAAAAGAAAATTTATGTTTAAAGTTGTAAATGTGTAAAAAGTTATTTTCCAAATATTTACTTTAAAATTAATCTACTTTGTTAATTAATAGTTCAAAGAAAATCACAATTAATGGTTATCTGTGAATTATATTTTTGCTAATTTACTTTAATATCTGATTATCATTTTTAATTTTTTTTTCAAACACTACGTTGGAGATTAAATTATAAAAATATTTAACCTCCGGTGTAAGATATTTTTAGGATATTGATTGATTTTTTTTCTGAAATTGTTGTGATTTACATAGACACTCTTTAAAAGTATAATTTTTTGTTATTAATACAATAAATGCGCAGCCCTTACAAACCCCTAAAAATAAACGTTTTTTTTATTCTTCTTTTATATTATTTTGTTATAATTTTCCAGACAAAATTTAATGTATCTTGTAAAGTATACTGCTAAAATTGTATTCTTGTTGTAGCACATTTACAAAAAAAATTTTGAACCTATTATGTGCTTGTTAGTGCCACTCTGTCCGTCCGTCCTTCTGTCTATTTACAAAACTTTTACACCGTTAAAGATTGAGGAAAAAAATTTTAACCATGGGTAGGTGAGTAGGTCTCCTAAAAAAATTAATGTTGGAGAACAACTTTTTTATGTAGCCCCTTCATTACGGAGCTACAGCTCCTCAAATTTTGAAAAAGCCCTATTTTTAAATTCGCATATTTCATGTTCTACTTAACAGTTTTTGCGCATTTATTAATTTGAATATACCATTCGGCTGGAATTTTCTTTACCTTTCTAAATATTAAATATCAATATCAAAATTATATAAGTTTTCTAAATTTTGCATGATATTTCTTTTTTCATAACTGCGGCACGATTTTAGATAGGGACATGAAATTTTAAGGTAAGAAAGAACTTTTAGAATTAGTATAAGTTTCCTCAGAAAATATTTTTGGACCATTGAAAATTTACTATTTTTAAACACCTGTAACTTAGGCACCTGTAAAAATTTTTCTTCGACAAGTCATAAAAATTAAAGGCTCAATAATATATTTTTGTTTGTGTTAACGGTTTTTCTTAGTCATATAGCGTTCCGGATTTACAACACCTTTTTCTTATATGAAATTTCTAAGTTTTGGTGCAAGTAACAATTCTAAACAATTTGTATTGTCTTTTGTAAATGTTCGCTTTTAAAAACCGTTGGTTTAAATTCTACCTTGTTTTTGTTTATTTTGTGGCAGAAAATTTGTCATAGATTTATGTTTATTCATTCAAATATTTTACAGGAATCACATCAAAGGAAAACTTATATAATTTAACTAAAACAATCAGTTGTCCCCTAAAAAATCTCTTAAAAGTAAATGGGAAGATCTATATAGATATTTTCTTTTTTTACTGAATTCCATAATCAACAGGAATGATATAGAAATTAGAATTTTAATTAAGAGCTTATAATCAGCCCTTGAGTTTACAATTTTTGTTACTTAAAGTAATTTTCATTTGTTTTAAATAGTTGACACATTGTCCTTTAGGATTAAAAAAATGTTTTCTCATAATTGAATGATTTCAAATGTTGTAATTTGAAATATTTAAAGTAAAGGTGATCAGTATAATAACAATACTGATTTTATGGTGCTTATGATTAAGTTCTTTCAAAGGTACTACCTTCAGCCAAATTGATTTGTTTTTAATGTTGGGTGGCAGTGATTGTAGGTTGGAGTCTTATAAACACATCGTATATTATTACTTTAGGTTCATTAAACATATCTAATTATCATCATTTGCAACTTATGGCTTCATTTTTGCTTATAATCCTATAATTGATTCAACCTTGTTTCTATGTTCGATGTTCGATACTCGTTTACGCTCGTTTCTGTCTGATAAGATTATCTACTTGCTTATTTCTAAAAGTTTCTGCCTTGCAGAATAAGTGAAATTTTGTCTTGCATTATAACTTTTTTTAAGTTTATTTTTTTCAAGTTTTGTTTACAAAAGCACTAAAAAAATCTTTTCAATAAATTAACAGAGAATAGGAGTTTTTAAAGATTTCTAAAAAAAATGGTATTGTTAAAAGAGATAGAAGATATTATATATTAAAATTTACTAAATAATTTTTTGTAAAAGTCCTTATGAACTTCTTTTTAATTATGTTTATGAATTGTTTCTACAATTTTGGACTTAATTGTGTTCTAACATTATGAATGATTTTAAAATGTTTCTCATGAACATATTTGATGTTTTGTTTCTCGTTTTGATTTCAGTCAAATTTGACATTTTTTTAAAAAAATGGTATAATGTAGTTGAATAAGCCAAAATTTGATTTTGCACCACAAGTATTCGGTCTACTGTTAAACTATGGGATGGGAATTCCCTCAATCAACAACAGTTTTGGTGATAATAGAAACGTAAAACTGATAATTTCTAAGAAAAATTTTTTGTTAAGTTTTATCACTTCTAGCTATAAATTTTTGACTTTTAAGTGGATGTTTAACAGTATTTTTCGATTTTTTTTAGCCAAATGGTAAAAATGGAATTGTATGTTGGTTGATTAAGGAAATAAATTTAGACTTACTATACGTTTATAATTGGCGCGTGTTCTAATCCTGAAGCTTGTCCTTTTCACAGAAATAAAAATTGTTTCTATAGTAAAAATGTTAATTTTAATCAGGATTGTAATTAGGTACAGATTATTACAGAAAAATAGGAAAAGATAACAGATATAATAAAGATTTTCAGTATTTGGTAGAGTTGAACGGTTTCATGAATTAAAGTCGAAAACACTAAATGTATTAAAGTCGAAAAAAATTATTTATTTTTCGACTTTAATTCGTTTTACATTTTTTATATTTTATTTCATAAGCACTAAAGTAGAAAATCATAAATGTATTAAAATAGAAAAAAAAAATTTCTACTTTAGTTCATTTTCTTAAATAAATAACTTTAATAACCGGAGGTGGCCGCGGGCGATCGACCTCATAGGTTGGCGCAACCCTATACTATAGACATACACGCCCACTGACTGCAGTATCAAAAAATTATTCAAGGTCTTAAGAAATTACATTAGGAATATGTAAATAAAATAATAAATAAAAAAAAATAAAGTTTTGAATATAACACCTTTTGAATATACCCACCCGAAAACAATTCTTTTCTGAAATTAGGAGAAATTTTAGAGTGGCTTACAAAATTAGGGTTGCCCTTTTTCCATAGTATTTAAAGGGCAACTTTGATTTTGTAACCAACTCTAGAATTCCTCCTTATTTCAGAAAAGAGTTGTTTTCTTACAAAATCAGAGTTGCCCTTTTTCCAGAGTATTTAAAGCGGCAACTCTAATTTTGTAAGGAACTCCGGAATCCCTCCTAATTTGAGAAAAAATATTTATATATTAATTCTGGAAAAAGGGAATACCTTAATTTCGCATTCAACTCTAGAATCCCTTCTAATCCAGAATTTTGCATTCTCAGAGTTATACGCTTTAAAATGAAAAAAATCCGGTTTTAGTTAATTTTTAATATTTTCGGTTTTAGTTCATATGGATTAAAATAGAAAATTTTCGTCATTAATTCATTTCTCAAACAAAAAAAATATTTTTCGATTTTATTTCATTTTTAAATTTTGTCAAATTTTACCATTTTCTACTTTAGTTCATTCAGTTTTCGACTTTAAGATTCTTCGACTTTAATTTATGCAACCGAGTTGAACAGATTTCGAATTGTTAGCCTATTTTTTTTGTTTATGATTAAATTAAAATTAAAATTGAATAAAATTTGAAAAAATTTCAAGCCTTTTGAATTTCTATTTATATTATGGATGTTTATGATTTCTTTCCAAGTAATTTGTGTTCAAGGAGATAAAATTATGTTTTATTTATTTATTTATTTTTTGTTTTTTAATAAGACATGAAATCCTACTTAGATTTCATTTAAAATTTTTTAAAAAGAAATAAACAGAGTTTAAAGTTTTAATGAAAAAACTTTTCTGTTTATGACTAAAAATAAAAAAAAAAAAAACCTTCAATTCAATTAGTATTTGACAATAAGTTGTCTTTATTTGGAAAATTTTGTATGAATAATTGTTTTGTAATCTATGAATGAATAATTGTAATGTAACGCTATGTGATTCTAATGCAAAAAAAAAAAAAAACTATTTTTATTTGTTAAGGTAAAAAAAATCAAAAATTTAATTCATACTCAGATTTTGAATTTTAATAAATTAAATTATACAGTTGTATTTGGTGGCAGACTTTTCCTAAATCATGTTTGCATTTGATGGCGTAAAGAGTTTATAAGTTTATATTTATGCTAAACAAAACTATATTCTATTAATTTTTAGCCATAGGATAATTTTCTTTTAAAAGAATATTTTCTTACTTAGGAAAAATAATAGCGTTTTGACTACTTCGACTAATTCTGTTAGGTTGCATTGTCGCAAATGGCTGTCTAATAATACAGTTGTACAATATCAAGTCCAATTTTATTTTCTATGTTATTTGAGAGTTCCAAATTTATTACACTATTTTCTTTTATGTAACATTCTTATGAAAATTCATAATTTCCATATATGGTAGAAAGGGACACTTCTAAAAGAGTTTATGCTTTGATATTGTAAAAGATTGCGGGCGTTTTTCTATTATATTTCCTTTTGTTTTTGATATTATGTTCCTATAAGATTTGCGTTTAAATTAGTTAGTAAAGTTATGAACCCTAATGAGTATTGTTTGTTGATTTTTTTCAACTGATTATCATTCGTGCTGTTTTGGTCATTATTAATTTGACCCCATTAAAAATTATTACACTATAAATTTGACTTCGAATACAATTAACTTATATTCATATAATATAGGTATCTTTTCTATATTATATAAAACCATTTTTTACTGAGGATTATGTAAAAATAAAATGGTGAAGTATAGAGTTATATTTAAACTATGTACTTAAAATTTTAACTGAATGCCAAAAATAATCATTTAAATTTAAATTAATTTTCTTTTTTATGAATTACAATTTTTACTTTATATTCTGTTTTGTTGGTTTCTGCCTATATGGAATTTTCATTTTTTTCCGCCCATATGAATTTATTTTTTTTGAATAATGTTCTAAAAAATTTAAATTAAGAAATAATTGGTTTTTTTTTTAAAATTGTTTGTTCTATTTTAATAGACTATGAAATCCTATATAGCTATATATAGCTATGAAATCCAGAAAATCACAAAATTTAGGAATTACAGAATGCAGAAATTACAAAGTGTTAATATTTTAGAAGTACCATTATTAAAAATAACTAATTCTATAATCTAAATAAAAAATCTTGAAAAATGAAAACTTGAATTGAATTTCTTTGTTTATAGAATTCTCAACAGTTATTTTATCAAAAAAGAAATAGGTTGTCTTTTTTTTTAAGTACATTACCCTACCACATAAATGTGACAACAACAATTACACGGCCTTTCCTTTTCAGGTGTGGCTGTAAATGTCATAAGGGGGAATTATTCTTACGTCGTGTGTGGGATTCGAACCGACACTTCCTCGGTGCGTAGAGAAGTCTTACCCACTAGGTCACTGAGGCCCCAGATTGTCTTTTTCATTCAAAAAAAAATAACAAGAAACTTTATTCGATATTTTATAAAAATAAAGTACATAAATAGTGCGGTTGCTAAACAACTCGTTGAAATCCTAACTGTGAAAATCTTGAGAGATAATTTCTTTGTTCGCGAAACTTATTTGGGTTCAGAAATACTTTCTCAATTAAATATCAATAAAATAATATGTGGTATTTCCTATCAATAATACCACAATAAAATAAATATTTTTTCATTCATATTTAAAAACAAATGAAAATATTCAGAAAAAAATTCATACATCTTTACTCCTTTATATTACAATTCAGACTAAAAATTAGAAAATGCCATTTTAGTATTTTACGTAAGAAGAAAAGTTTTTATTTATTTTAAGAATTTTTATTTGAAGAGTTTTTATTTTTTTTCCTTTTCTTTTTTATTGTTTAAGTAGCAACTGTATCTTTCTAAAAAGTTCTACTGATCATAAAAAAAATAGTTGTTAAGTAAAACACGATACATACGAAACTAAATTTCAGTTAAAATTTGGAAAATAAGTTGACTGTTCTGATTTGACGGTATGTAGAGGTGATTGTTGAAATAAAATCTTATTAATTTTTTAAAATTTTGAGTTATGCTTTATTGGTATTGGATTCTAATGTTTATCTGTCTTTAGACATCAATGGTGTATGAAGGCATTTCCGAAGAGATAAGCCCAGATTTTGTAACAAAAGTTGGAAAATATGTCAAAACTTGATTTTGTAACCAAGTATAAAATCCTTCCTAATTATGTTTTTTACATATATACTTAGTGCAGCCATGAAGTACTTTAAATAGTGAGGAACTGCCGCCTGAAAATTCCTTCTAAGCAAAAGATAGAAATCTTGATTTTATGAACAATTAACAAATAGAATCCATTGCAATTGAACAAAAAAATTAATTAATTTATGTAACAATTAAATTAATTTTCAGTTGGTATATAATTGTTGAAACAACATTTATTTTAAATTATAGGTTAGGTTTGAAATATCAATAAGAATAAATGATTTCTTTTAGATTTTGTAATTTCTAAAATTTGTATTCCTGTATTATGTTTTCCTGTTATACGCATTTTAATCTTTTCTGGATTTAGAATTTCTAGATTTGGTTTTTTGGGCAAATGTGGCGATTCCTATAATACTATTTTCCTTTAAACTGTAGTCTTTGTACTCAAAATAAATAAATTATACTTTCATTTAAATGATTATAAGAAGTTTTGAAATATTTGATTTGATTTTTCATACTCTTCTAAAATTTCTCTTAATAGATCAATTAACGTTCGTTTTGAAAACAAAATGAAACTTTTTTTTAATAATTTCAAAATATTTTAAAGCATATTTCATTATTGAAAATTTGTTTTTTCAAAATTTTCCGTTTTGAAACTTAGTTTAAAGTGTTGTAAGTGTTGATTTAAATTAAACAGTTTTTGATTCTGTATAGAGCTTTAATGAAATTTTTGTATAATTTTTGATGGGTTTTGCCTATACAAAAATACATATATTTTCGATTGAATTAATTCAAGTTTTCCTTCTAGTGGATGTACGTTGTATATATAAAAAATTTTCAAAATTATAATTTAATTAAAAAGGGTAGCAAGCTTATGAAACTTTTTAATAATAAATGTTCTTGAATTGTTCTATGTTTTTAGATTGTGGTAAATAATTAAAATTGTTTTGCTTATTGTTGTTACATAAATAAGTATGTATTGTATTTAAGTATATATTGTAAGTTTTTTGATTATTTTTTAATCTTTTCTTTTTTGTTTTTTAGCATATTTTCAAATAATTTAAAAAAAAATTTCCGCAATAGTTTCACTCTATCAGTTTGTCTATCCGTCGGTCCGTCTGGGTGTTTATAAAACTTCTACATCGTTTGAAATAAAGCAATAAAATTAGGTACCGCGAAAAAAACTAATTTTGTAGAACAACTTTTTTTGGTAGCCCCACCCGTTACGGAGTTACAGCCCTACAAAGTTCGAAAAAGCCCTATCTTTAATCTGTTATAACACAGGTTCTATAAAGCATATTTTCAATCTGGAAACGCCAAACGATAGCTGATTTTATCAAATTTATAAATATATATAAAATAAATATAGTGGCTTTGCCATGCGGTATTTTAATATACCATTAAGTAAAATATAATTTTTGTAAAAGTTTGGACCCCTTCTATCTAAAATATTCTATCTATCTTCTATTCTATTCTAATTTGGAAGCTTGCATTTTGAGAGGAGTTAGATCTTTCAAAATAAATATGAGTCGTTTCAGGAAATATTTTTGTGTTGTCCCCGTTTAGGGGTTGTAAGGGGTCAAAAAATTAAAATTTTCTACTTTTAAACCCCTGTAACTTGGGCATCTTTTTTCGAAACAATATACAAAAATTAAAGCTCTTTAATATAGGGTTACCCTATAATTGACGAAAGCGTGATTTTCAAGTTCAATTTATTATCAAAATTTATTATTCAATATATCTATGATTTAGTTTAGGCTTATTTAGGAATAGTTTTTAATTTCGGAAATGTTCTTTTTTGAAAACCCTTGTTTTTTTCCATAACTTGTTTTTTTCACTTTATTTGGTATGAATTTTCCCTATCAAAATTTTCACATCATTGTTTATTTCTCTATCTACTTAAAAGTTCGAGTTCGAACCGCGTCCTTGAATCAAAAACGTGATACTAATTCTTTATGTTAACTTTTATTTTAAGGATTAAATTTGTGAAAAATTACTTATATTGCATTTAGAGATAACTGTAATGCATAAAAATGCATGGAATGCGTTTAAAGAAAACTGAAAATAAAAAAGGACAGTATACAAAATTAAAAATATTTAAAGGTGAAACATTTTTAAAAAGGCAATGAAAATATATTAAGATTGTACATCTCTTACATCGAAATTTTAAATTTTTCATAGAAATTTTTATGTGAAAAAAAAAATGTGGAAAATAAAGAGACATTTTCATCAACTTTTAGGGAACTCTATATAACTAAGAAAAGTCGTTAACACGTTAAAAGTTACAAGTGTCTGAAAATAGCAAATGATGTCTCAAATATCTTAGACAGAAGGAAGTTCAAACATTTTTTTTTTGAGGTACCTTAAGCTAATTCTCAAAGATTTTCTTACTGTCAAAATTTAAATGTTCTAACTAAAAGCGTTTTGGGAGATACAAAGAAATTAACATTTCACAAAATTATTGTTTTACATAACGATAATACCAATACAAAATTTTCATACCAAATTACAAGAATTATATTGATTTATAAGGTTTAAAACATTTTTTGATCTTTGGCGTTGTAAGATTGGAAAAATATTAAGTTGAACTTGAGAAAAAAAAACATTTAAAAATAGGGCTTTTTTATAAATTTTGAGTGACTATAGTTTCGTAATGGGTGAGAATTATTTTATGAGATTTTTCCATGGTTAAAATTACCCTATCTTACACGATGTAGAAATTTTATAAACAGACGGAATATCGGATGAATGGACAGACAGAGTGGAACTAATTAATTTGAAAAATTTGAAAAATTTCTTTAAAATGCACTAAAAATAATTAGCATTTATTGGGTCGCTTAAATTTTTTTTTGTTTTCTAAAAGAGAAGCATTTAATTTTTTATTTTGTTTGTAGATATTTATTACGTATTATTATTTTTTTTAGACTAGTTTCAACTGTTTAGTTATTAATGAGCTGAAGTACATGTTGTGAAATATTTGCATATAAAAATTTAATTATTTATTGAAATGTGACATTGATTAATGTCTTAATGTTCTAATAATTTGTATCCGAAATGGTTACAGTTTTATAATTTGTATCCGAAATGGTTACAGTATTTTTTTTTGTTCTTATATTTTTTAATATTTCTATTTAAGTATGTGACTTATTATACGTGATTATACCACGGCAGTATAGCCAAAATTGAATAAACGATGAAGATTAAAATGATTGAAAAAATAAAATAATAAAAATTAGAAACTACAATGTATTAATCAGAGAAAACTACAAACTTTTTAATGTATAATCAGAGAATATTAATTATAACTAAAAATGTACTAAAAATTACTGTCATTACTGTCAAATACATGTAGGTACTATACTGTCAAATTATTAAATACTTCCGGAGGATAAATTTTAATTCTACTATATTATATTTGCATTCCGAACCATTCAAAAACTAATAATCACGAATGATGAAAGGAGAAAACCAATAAAAAACTGATTTGTGATTAACATAAAACTGATGGAAATAGTTGAACCAATCAATGAACTGAAATAGTTCACCACTCTGACTGAGAGAAAATGAAAAAAAAAGAAATACGATATAATCCTTAAAATAGTCAACTGTCTTCTTTTTATTTTTAAATTTTTGGTGTCAACTATCCAGTAAACTTTGTAAAACAGAATAAATTGAATATAAAAAATCTACAAATTAAAAGGTAAGAATTTAATTAAATTTATGTGAAAGAATTTAGAAACAAAACAGACTTTGGTACCAGCATTAAAATTTTATTGTTTTGCATTTTAAATTTTTCAGTCATAACATTTAAAAATATACGAAATGAAGATTTCAAATTTTTATACATCATTTTAGTCTTTTATTATTTATGACTGTCAGATTTGAGTTGCTTTGTAAACGCTGCTTTAGAATATTAAAATCTACAGAAATACGAATCTAAAAAAAAAAAGAAGGTAATATTGGTTTTTCGTTAAAAATAAAATTCAAGCATTGCACGTAATTTTACAAAAATAATTATTCTGCATAATGACTACAATTAATTATTATTTTATTAACAAATTTATGATTTTGGTTTTCATAACATGTATGTATGTCCTTGTTTTGTATGATTGATATTGTAATACAAATTAAATTGAAGTTTTATATACATATCTATATATATATATAAGTTTGCCTAAAGTGTTGTAAATTGAATTTTTGTTTTTTGTTAATTGAAATTTGAAACATTTAATTTTTGTTGAACCAGAAATATTTCTGTAAATGTTAATGGAATATTTTGTTTTAGTAAATTTTCTGGCTAAAATCATGGCCATATTCATTGTATTTAATAGATATTTAATCTATATACATACATATATATATAATATACAATTATTATGAAGCGATACATTACAACACTGTTAATATTAGCAAAATATTTATATTAAAAAATTCTATCGGAAAACGATTTTATAAATAGAAATTAAATAGCTGATTTATTAAATTTTGTATAAATTTAAGTTAAAATGAATGAATTAAATTTTTATATGATTCATATACCTTTTACAGAATATTTTATATACTTTCATTTTTTCAATTTAAGGATAAAAGAATATTTCTATCAAATGTGAACATCTTAGTGGAATAAATTGTTCTTCCTTTTTTTTTCAATAAAATAATTATTAAAATGTTTAATTTTAGATTTCGAAGAAATTTAGTTTTATTTAAAAGATACAGATGTGTAGAACATTTTTTGGAAAAATTTTTGAAAAATTTTCCTATTAGTTTTACTGTGTCCGTAGTCTGTCAGTCTGTTTACAAAATTTTAAACATCGTTTAAGATAGAACAATGAAATTTTAACCATGAATCGGAGTTTTAAAAGAATTAATGTTGTAGAATAATTTTTTTAAGTAGTCCAACTGGTTACTGAGTCACAGCTCTTCAAATATTGTAAAAGTCCTATTTTTAAATGTGTGTATCTCACGTTCTGCTTTACATTTTTTCATTCTAAAAACGCTAAACGAGAAGATTTTTTTTTTATCTTTATAAATCCATATCAAAATTATACCACTTTTTATAATTTATTATTTCAATTTAACGTTATTTTTTTGCAAGATTTTGTTCTTGATATTTTCGTATCAATTCTAGAAAGAGGCTTAAAATTTTTAGAGAAGAAGGAACTTTTAGAATTTGCATATTAAATTGCTTCATAAAATTTTTTTTGTACCACCCAATGTTTAATGATTATTAAGTTTTAAAAATTGAAAATTTGCTATTTGTAAACACCGATAATTTAGGCACCGTAACCAATTTTTTTTTATCAAAGTATAAAGATTATGTTTTTATATGTAATAGAATAGGTTAGGTGGATATGTGTAGAATAGGTTTTTCTAATTATGTACGGTTCCCTTAAAATTGAAGAAGGTATATCTTGATTTTTACAATTTTTCTTATATTTAAAATTTTAAGAAAACGAAATTTAGCTGCAAGTCAAAGTACATATACTAAAAATGTTTGAATCGTTTTTTGGAAAATGAACGTTTTTAAAAACTGTTGATTTACATTCTGTCTTGTTTTTTTATTTTTTATATTTCACAAAAAAAGCCCCAAAATTTTTTTTTTTAAAAATATCATCTAATACTGAATAATGAATGATAATCAACCTGGAAATTATTAATTCAATGTGAATTACTGCATTTTTCCGGTTTCTATAACATTTTTATCTAATACAATTGTAACTTAGTTTCTTCAATTTTATTTTTGTTCTTGTGCTGAGTTGTATATTTACATATTAAGTTTGTCCTTATAAATAAGACAAATATATAAATATTTAATATAAAACTTTGATGTTTTTATTTTTGCTTAATTAATTTTTTTTTTTTTATAACTATTTTTCTATAAAAACAAACCAAAAAAATCTTATTTTAATTTTAAACATGAATTTTAAAATAAAAATTTATATAATAAAATTAAATAATTATTTTTTTTTTTAACATTAATATTATTTTGCATTTTTTTCAAATATATTATATATATATACAATTTATTTTTTTGTAAATATCTTTAATTAATTATTTTTAATTTTTGTTTTTTTATTTTTTTTTTGCATATTTATTTAAACCAAATTCAACACTGCATGATAAATTTTTGTAAATTAATTTAAATTTAAATCATGTAAATACATTTGAATGCTGAAAAAAAACACAATATTAAAAAAAAAAAACATATATCTATAATATATATTTTGCACAACATAATTGTTATGTGATGATGCATTTTTCAAAGAAAAAGTTGGTAACAATCATATGGAACATAATGATGGCGGTTTTAAAGTTAAAGGTAAGAAAGCATGTAAATTTTTATTAATTTTATATAAATTATTTGATTTTATACTATTATAAACATATTTGATAAATTATTTAACTTAGGTACTTAAGTTCGATACTATAAAGATTATTTTGTTTAAATGATTTAATGGAAAATTTAAATATCCTATAAAAAGAACGATCCTATCGAAATTTAACTTTTGTAGGGTAGGTATAAGCATCTCTTTCTATAGTGTTATGATGTAAGAAAATGAGCACTTCAAAATTTTAAAATTATCAACAACATCAACATTAAAGAATTTAAGGATTTTAGTTTACAGTTTTCAAAGGGTTTAGTTTATTTAACGTCAATCAATTTGTTTTAATTGAAATATATTTTGAGTTTTGAATATGTTTAATTGGCGTAAATAAACTTGAGAACTTTGATTTAGCAACTGGACATTTGATAAGTGATAATCTCGTAATAAATACACTTAACACTTACTTGTGTAGACTTAACATTTAACAAAAATATATTTGGCAAAATAGAAACTTAACATTTGGCAACTTTTGTTTATGTAGGCACTCAGCGCAAACCATCTAAATAAATAAAAGTTACCAAATATTAAAGGAATTTAAAAAAAAACTAACAATTATTTTTAGATTATCTCTGATTCTGTACAATATTTTTATCTCAGATACACCCAAGCTTAATACAGTTTTGTTAACATCATTAAAATCACCTGAAGATATAATTAGAAATCTTGAATTTGGTTTTAAATCCATTCAAGATTACTACTTCAAGTGGAATATTGTAGTTAATGGTGAAGAAACAAAAGCAATTTTCTTTACAAAAAAAAAAGAAAACTCAGTTTTTTACCAAACAGAAATTTAAATTTGAAAAATAAACAAATAATTTGGGAAAATGACCATATTAAGTATCTGGGAGTTCTTTTAGACAAAACTCTATCATTCAAAACGCACATTTTAAAAAACTTAGAGAAAATTAACAAATACATTCGAATTTTATATTCCTTAATTAATAAAAAATCTAGGTTAAAAGAAGTTAACAAATTATTACTATTTAAAAAAAAATGTTCAAAGCATCATATTGTACGGATTTCCCGTATGGCAAAATTTCTACAAAGAAAACAAAAGGCTATTTTGAAATGGGTATTTAATAAACCACGTTGGTTCTCTATAAAAAAGCTACACAAGTTAGCGCATATCAATACCATTTCGGAAGAGATTAAAAAATTAAATGTAGCATTCCAAAATAGTTGTATCTACAACTATGTTGTATCTACATATCTATGCAGAAAATCCGCTTATGAATGCGATTTTAGATTAGCAAATAAGTTTAGTTTTAGTTCCTGCAGGCTAGTTAAAATTTTAAATAATACACAGTCAATAACGTTTTTGTTGCCACTTTCCTTAAAAATTCATTAAATTTTTTTTTTAAAAAACATGTTTGTCATCATATGCTACATATAGTTCTTCTAAGTTATAGTAAATGTAAACATATGGTTGTATTGTAAGCTCTTTAATGTATAAATTTGCAAATGTAAAAATTAAGGCAAATAAATAAATAAATAAAATAAAAAAAAAAAAACATTTTCACAAATTTAATTTTAACAAAACTTTTTTTTTTTTCAAAAATGAACTGAAGGTTTTCGATATTAAGTAATTAAATGGTTGATTATCAAAAATTGTGTAATGTCCATTGTTCACTTGTAAAAGTTGCTAAATATTCAAGTTGTCAAATGTGCGGTTGTTAAAGTTGTTAAATGTCCTTTTGCTAATTGTCCATTTTGCTAAATTTCTTTTTTGCGAAATGTCTTTTTCTTAACTTGCGAAATGTCCCCTAAAGAAGTGTTCAGCTACCAAATGGACGATTCTCGTTTAATTGATATAAAATATTATTATTAATATCGGTTTTTCAAAAATTCGTGTGCAATAAATTAAAAAAGAAAATTTTTTTTTTTATATACAGGGTGTTTCCCACTCAATGGTCTTCCTTGAAATGGGTGATCGGGCATATTGTGGCAAGCAAAAAATTGTATTGGAGGGGGGTCTATTCTGGACCCTTTTCGAGATATGTGGGGTTAAAGATTTTTAGAGACTTTTCATAAAAAAATCTACAACTTTTGAACGCCTAACTATAGGGAGATAAAAAAAAAATGTATTTTATAGAGTAAGTTGTTCGCTTTAATTTAATAAATGATTAAGGATTCCATAACCCCAATAGTTACAAAGTTATGGAGGTTTAAACTGATTTAAAATGAAAAAAAACATGTTTCAAACTTAATTTTCTTTTGACACACCATGTATTTGTGGTAATTTTTAGAGCATATTTCGAAACAGCTTTTCAAGCCCTATAATTAGTACCTAATAATTTCTTCTCTATCTCTAACCGTTTTTGAGATATAAAGAATAGAAAAGTGTGTATGTCCGATATGCCCGATCACCCATTTTAAGGAAGACCATCGAGTCGGAAACACCCTGTATAATGCAATATTAAGGTTTCAAAGTACTGAACCTCATTATCTATAATATTATTACTGTTTAAATTTTTATTAATTTGTTTAATCACTCTAATTAATATGTTAATTGGAGTGATGAATATATTCAAGTGTTTTTAGTTCATTTTATTCTTTAATTTTAATTTTTAGGTAGGTGTAAAATAAAATAAAATAAAATTACACTTACCAGTTAATTTAAAATTATGTATTTAAATAAAATTTATATAATTTAATTACATAATTAAATTATATTTAATATAATTTAATAATTTAATTATATAATGTTCTCAGAATTAAACGGCTTTTATTATAATATTTAATAGAACTTTAATTCAATATAAAATATTTTATTAAGGATAAATCAATTAGTATTAAATCCGATATTATATCACATAAAATAAATATTTAATATTTTTTTTTTTTTTTGTAAAGGTGATTTAATAATAAAACAATGGAAGAAATTTTAAATTCATTTATTTAATTAAATCCTTCTTTTAATAAATAGGAAATAGGCATTTTTGGTGGATTTTTGTGTGTAGCAAAAGTCACCTAAAATCAAAATCATTATAAAATATTTTTTTTTTTTTATTTTATTACAATTTCCCAATGACATAGAATGCTCTTGCAAAATAGAGGGCCCTTTTCCTTACGGATGTGAGAAAAACGGATGTGTGTTAAAACTAAACATTTTAAGGGGAAAAATATTAGTATAGATTAAATGGGTGACACGTTTTTGAACAGGATCAACGAATGAAGTGAAAATATATTTGGTGAGACGAAAAATAAAATATTTTTTGTATGATGAAACTTTAATAATGTATTAAATAAAGGTATTTCTTAGAATATCTTATAGGTATCTTATAGAGAAAATATATAATATGTAGATAGTGTGAAATTATGTATATATATATATAAATTCAATTAATATTAATTATTAAATATTATAAAATTACTGAATGTTTTGACCAATGACCACATTTATTGACCAGTTCAGTAAGTTGTGAATCATTAAATTAATAATAATTTATTTAGCAACTAAATATTAAAAGTATAATATAATGTAAGTTTTATTTTCTATAAGGATTATAATTTGAATAAAAATATTATAAATATTATGTTAACCAATTTTATATTGTCACTTATAATCATATAAAATAATTTTTAAATAGTATGAAAATTCTTCAATTCGATTTTGAAAATGTGGTGAATTTTAGTAGATTTAAAATGTGGTTTAATTTTAGAAGTACTTAAAAAAAGAACATCGTAATAAACTTTTAAATTTATAGCTAAATATTTTTTATTTTAAGATGAAGTCTTTATTTAATGTTAAGGTAAAATCTGATTATATTTAATGAAAATTCATATAGGTAACTTTACTTCGAGTTTCGAAAATCTATTCTTTTCTTTTTTGTTTTTATAAATTATAATAAAATTCTGAGAAATGAAATTTAAATTTATATAAAGGTACTTAAAAATTGTTATTTAAATTTTTCAATAGCTGAAACGAACTTAGAAAAAAATATGGAGTGATTTTTAGCACATTTCCAATGAATTTTTGAAAAAATTTGCTTATTAGTTTCATTCTGACCATCCGTCCGTCTGTTTAAAAAATTTCTATACCGTTAAAGATAGAGAAAACAAATTTTAATAATCTAAAGGTCTAATAAAGAAATTAATTTTGTGGCCCAATTTTTTCATGTAGTCCCATCCATGACGGAGATACAGTCCCTCAAACTTTGAAAAAGGCCTATTTTTTAATGCGTAGATTTCATGTTCTGCTTAACATGTTCTCAATCTGAAAACGACAGGTGTTTTTTTTACCTTTGTAAATTAATATGAAAATTATTCAATTTTTTTAAATGTAGTATTGGAATTTACCGTTATGTGAAAACCAAATTTTGCAAGATTTTTCTATCCTCATAACTCCGGAACGCTTTTAGATAGGGACTTGCAATTTTGAGGACAGAAAGAACTTTTAGAATTAGTATAAGTTTGCTCAGAATTTTTTTTTGAACCACCCCCTGTTTATGACCGTTTTGGTCTCAAAAATTTAAATTTTGCTATTTTTAAACACCTGTAACTTAGGAACCTGTACACATTTTGCTTCGGCAAGAAACCCCATTTTCAAATGTATATATCTCAGGCTCTGCTTAATAGTTTTACAATCTAACACTGCTAGAAGACCGAACATTTTGTTATCTCTATAAAACAATATTACTATTTAAATTTACCGTTATGTGAAAATCACATTTTGCATTAAATTTCTTTTTCAAACCTGTAACTTAAGTAGTTAGTTAATACAAGTACTATACAAATAAATAATATTCGAGGCCTCGGTGACCTAGTGGGTAAGAGCATATAATATACGCCCTAAAAACACCAAGAGACGCCCTAAAAACACCATTTTTCTCAGTTATATAGAGTGGATTTACAGCTCCTTATTTCAATAAATTCCTGAATAGAATAGTCCTATTTTAAAATTTTTTTTATTACATGAAATTTTCAAATTTTTGTGCAAGTCACAATTCTAAACAGTTTGTATTATCTTTTGGAAATGTGCACTTTTAAAAACCATTGGTTTACATTCTACCTTGTTTTTTTTGTAGTTAATTATCAGTAAAAAAATTGAACACTCAAGGATTTTGTTGCCATATTATTTTTTTGTTATTGGTTTTAAAGCTTAACCTTCTAAATTCGAAGGAAATGAAAATATTAAAGCTTGAGAGATCGAAAAAATCATTGCTTTTTTTTCTAATTTTTCGCAAATACTCGATTCTCTTGCTTTTAAAATGGCTAGAATAAGCTTGTAAATCTTTTTCAACTAATTTAAACGAAGTACCAAAAGCTTCATGATACAAAACAAAATTCATCAATTTATATGTATTAGATGGTAATCCTTCTTGATCAATGAAAATTTTAATATTAAGTTCGGTTTTATCATCTACACAAACATCGTCATCTTCCTTATGCAAGTAAGCTAGGTATAATACCTAATATTTTCATAAATTTTATGATCTCCAAAACGCGAACATACGTAAGTATTTTCATCATTCGGTATAATATTTTTCGTTAGTCTGACTATAGGAGGCATAGTTTTGAAAAATAACATAACATTACTCTAAATAGAACAAAAATAAAAAAAAATATCTTCTATTTAAGTTTCTAAGAAATGTTTAAAAAAAAAAAAAAAATTCGACCTTGAATCTTCGTCCTACCATCAAACTGTTGTATATTTACTAGGTCTTTTTTATTTAATTTTAAATTTCTTTAAAAAATTTTAATGACTTGAAAAAAACAAAGACTATTTGATGGAAATGGAAAAACAGAGGAGATCTTTTTGTTCTTATTTTAATATTCATTATTTTCAGATTTTGCAGTTTCATTTTCATTAATCCGATTATAGGCAAAAAAATATATGTGGGAAGTGATATACATATATGTATATCGAGAAGAAATCTTTGTAAGAAACATAATTAAATAACTATTTTGTTGAATAAATGTTTTTTTCTATGGGGTTAGGGGTGGAAATCTTGAATTGAGTAATCGTTTTGATCGCGACGATTTAAAAAGTACTGTCAGGAATTTCATTACACTAAACCACACCTTCGGTTTCAAAGATTTAAGCTAGTCAAATAAACTTTTTGTTACATACAAGGGAGCATTAACTATGTTTCATAATATCTTATTCTGAAATATTTGAATAATTGCTGTACAGGCTGTTTGGCACAGCCCCATAAGCCAAGATAATTTTTTCAAACTAATATTGAACTCCTGTCTTTTCTATTTCAAATGCTCACTAAAGGGATAATGAAATCGTTTATTTTGACTGAAGTGTTGAATAAATTAAACATTTTCTTTTATTATCTTTTAACTAAATGAAAACTACTTAAGGCTTAGAAACAAAGAGTGTTGAAAAATTAAACACAGAGTGTAAAAACTAAACACAGAGTAAAAAAACTAAACACAGAGTGTTGAAAGTATCAAAACTTAAAAAAAATATTTATTTTTGAATTTTTGGTTATAAAACATTTCTTTTAAAAGTTTTTACATTCTAAAGCCTGCTCTGATCCAAAAATATTTCATTAAATTATTCTTCATAAAATTATTATTGTGTTATCATTTAAAATATTTTTGAAAAAAATTAAAATTTACCTTATAAAATTATATATAAGTATCTTATATATAAATATCCTTATAAAAATAATTTAATTAATTTAGATGAAAATTAGAGTTGTATCTTTCTTTCTTTTGATTGTTAAGGATTTAAGAATTGCAAAAAAAAGTCATATTAATTTTAAATGTTTTCTTTCTTTCTTTTTCTTTAAATTTAAAATATGAATCCATATGAATTTATATGAACAATTTTTTTTTGTTTTTTTTTTATATTCCTAAAAATTTATATACATAATATGTACTTGTATCTATGCATATTATTCTTTTGTTGATGATATAAAATTAAAACGGTAAAATATTTGTTAGCAGATTCAATATTAATCTTATGTTTGTTTTGTTGTTTACAGTTTTTATTATTTTTTACTTTTAATATTTTTGAATGAAAAAAAAATCATGTACCTACATTACATAATAATGGAAATGGATGTATGAATGAATGCACATACATACATATGTAAATACATATATTTTTACGATTTCATTTCATTGAATAAAACAAAATGTTGTTAAATTATTAGAAGTTATTTTGCTTTGATATAAAATTATTATTATAAAAAAAATCTATAAATTTTGGTATTGTACTTTTCGGGTAGGGGCGGTCGGTCCTGTGGTGGAGACAGCTGATTTTTTAATAATAAAAGCTATTGGAATATTTTAATGAAAGATGCTCTCACGTTAATGTTGTGTATCCTTGATAATTCATTGAAAATTTATTTGTTTTTCTTAAAGAAACTATATATATTTGAATGTATAAAATTATTTATAAAGGATACATGTAATATTATGCAGAATTTATAAAATAAACATGAAACTTTATATGTATTTTGAAGGTTTCAGACAAAAATTTTTGGAAAATTTTTTGAATACCAACAATATCAATCTATCCAATCTTCTAGTAAAAAAAATGTTATCTATTCCTTTTTTAGTTGATGGTCAAGGTTTTGCGGATACATATTAAAGATTATACAGAGAAAATAAGAAAAAATAAAAAAAAAAACATCTGAAGGACAGTGCTGTTTAGAAAAAAATTTTCTTATATTTTTATAGGAATAAAAAAAAATATCTTTTGATTTTTTTATTAAGAATTTTAATACTTTGATAAAATATAATTTTGTTAAGAGTATTATTTTACTTTAAGTTTTTAGACTTATAAATTTTTCATAACTTCTTGAAATTTATTTATTGAAATTTATGTGGTGTTGTCAGTATAAATAGATTTAACATATTAGGAATAAAAAAGGATAACATATTTTAATTCTAAACCTTTAGGTGTCTATAATGATACATGTTTTCTTTTTTAAGAAGTAAAGCTATTTGTATTTATTGGTAGAAGATAAAATAATGTATGTGCATAATATATTTGTTTCGAGTTTTTTTAGGCAATGTGAAAATTTGTTAAATTCAATAAACATACAAAGATTATATGTGCTAAAAATGGGAAATAAATATTTGAAAAGAGTAAAATCGTATATGATTTATTTAAATTCTATTACTTTACTCAACCAATAAGATTATAGAATTTTGAAACTTTTTAATTGACATTTTTTATAATAAAAATCAAGAAGCAATTTTATCAAAAATAAATTTTTTATTTTTTATAAAATTATATATTTTTTTTTTTATCTATTTAAAATTTAAACAAAACTTGGTATAGAAAAAAAAATGATTTTTTAAGAAATAATAAACCAAGAAATTAAAAACAAGCTAGAACCAAGAAACAAAAACAAATAAAATTTATTTTCTAATAGAAAATTAATTTTGTAAAATGGAAAACAAACAGTAGAATATTCTGATATATTCAATTTAGACATTCAATCCACAGAAATCCTGTATAAAATAACCAAAACATTAAATTAAATACAAGTAAAATAGTTATACACAGTATCTAAAAAAACTTGAATTTGTTTATATTTTAAAATTTAAATAAAAAATCAAGATATTCTTACAGCGGATACAAACATGGATACAATTTAAGGACATTTTAATGCTTAAACAAGACTTATGTACAAAAAATATGTATATACAAATAAAGACTTTTTTTGTTTTGTATCCAAATAATGTTCCCATTTATTTGTTCTTTATCATTATTAATGGTAGACTATTATTGCTATATCTACATTCATGCACCCGCTATACATATATAAAATAAAAAAAAACTTATAAGAAAAAAAGTTTTTTTAGTACGATTTATTTTGAACTTGACATTAAATAGGCGGATATCGATATTTAAAAACAAATGGAAATTTGTTATAAAAGTTCAACGGTTTTTTTTTTTTTTTTTTAAGGAAAAATTATTGATAAATGAATATAACTGCCTAAAAGTATGGAATCGTTAAAAATATATACATTAAGTTTTAAGATATTTTGAATAATATTTTAACGGCTTTTAAAAATTACATAGCATTGTTTTGGACTTTTGACTTTATAGTAAGTTTTTTATGTTAAGCAAAGAAATCCTCGTTCAAAAGTCAATTTAATTAATGTAAAACAAACAAAAAGTTAAAAATTTTAAAGTATTAATGTTCCCAAAACGCACTTAAATATAAATTTAATCAAAAAATTACAAAGTTACAAAATTGTTATAAAATTTTGAGTCCATAATTTAGTAACTTAGTAAATTTTTAATTTTTTTCTAACTTTCCTGACTATAAGTATGTAAAGACAAAAAAGAAAAAACAGAAAACAAACAAATAAAGTAAAACAAAAGTATTTAAATGTATATCTAATGATGTATATAAAATAGCTTATAAGTATCTTAAAAAAACAATGATAGATGGAGCTAGATGTTAGATTACCTATAATCGCCAACCAAGGCTGTGATTTGACTGTACAAAACTAAGTTTATTCAATGACAAAGAAATTTTAAGAAAACCAATGCATAAAAATCTTTTTTAGTTTGGATAGATCAATTATTCGTATTATACGGTTTAAAAACGAATCTCCGAAGATATTTATATTATTTCTTTTAGAAAAATGGAAGATGAATAAAATGAGTGTCCATTGTAACAAGAAATATTATATGTCAAACTAGAATTGCGCCTCATTCTTAATAGAATAATAAGGAAACAAATTATGAAATTTATTATTCTACTGTCCAATTTCTTAAATTTCTTCTTAAAGCTTAACTTTTATAAATAATAAAATTCGAATTGGGAATATGAAAAAATAAAATTCGGTTGGGAGCATTTCTAAGGAAATTATAATACTTTTAACTATCCTTAATAAATTGTGTATTTATAAAAATATATTTGGGTTCTGAAATGTGATACTGTTTCGATTTATTTTTTTTTTGGTTTTTCTTTTGGACTGGGGACGAAATTCATAAACGAAAATCCATAAATAAAATCCAAAAGCCAAAATCCACAAAAAAAAATCCATAAATCCAAAAATGTGGAAAAAATATTCTGGAAAAGCAAAAAACTAAGATTTTGTAAGAATTTAAAATAATGAGGGCTACCGCCCCCAAACTCCCGCTAAACAAATGATTTTACCCTGATTTTGTAAACAATAAGTATTTCAAATAATTGTGGATTTCTTTTTTATGGTTTTTTTTTCTGTGTATTGTTTCTTTTTGTGACAAAAATCATTATGGATTTTGGTTTTTCAGGGTTTTTGCCCCTACCTTTCTTTTCACCTATTAAAATCAAAAACTAAATTTAATTTAAATTTGTGTATTTATTATCTTTTTTTCTAATATCGAAAATCATTTACAATAATTGTTTTTATATTTTATAGCAAATATACTCCCATGTATAATAAATTGAAAGAATAAAAGACATACACGTGTCAATACTGTTTACTTCCTTCTTTTATTTGACAGGTTTCAATTTTAAGAGGATTTTTTTCTCCCTCTTAATATTTTAATTTATATATACTCTTAATATTTTGATTTATACAAAGTCTTCTTAGTATTGGTTAGTGAAATTCTTGAAATTTGAAAATGTATCGATGTATCAATTGGAAAAATGATTTTTTTTTTCTTTGTAAGCGTTCTCTTGGGAATCTGTAGATACAGGAAAAATTTTTTAATATTAATTTTAAACCTAAAAAATTTGTTATTTTGATTCTTATGTAAAAGTTATATAAAGTTTACATTGCAATTAAATATTAAAAGTAGATAATAAAGTTAAATAACTGCGGTGTTATCAAATCACAATAGACTGTTAAGAGATGAAGCTTATCCAATAATAAATCAAGATGTTTTCTTGAATTCCCCGGAATTGAAAATAAATATTCGAAGAAGAGTTTGAAATTAAAATGAAATATGTAATTTTTGTTATTATTTTTCTTCGAAAGAAATTCAAATAATATTTGGTGAAAAAGATACTGTTTTGATGGTAATTTATATCCTAAGTTGTGAAAGGATAAGGAATTTGATTAAGTTGAAGTATTTATTGTTAAAATTTATTTTATTTGAAACTTTCAATTAGTTTATAATTGAATTGAATAAGTTTTATTGTAATATATAAATTTTTAGATTTATTAGCAATAAATCACTATTTTGTTGTTTATTTGCAAAATTATGATGAAAATGATTAATTCTATTTCCTAACACAAAAGAGTTCTGAGGTGAATCAAACAGTACAAAGACAAAAAAATTTCTAAAACTTAATAAAATTGATTTTAAGACTTTTTATGGGGTTCAGCGCAGGCCATCTGATGCTAACAGCACATGCCAAAAAGATAGGCATAGCAGAAACAAATCTATGCAGCAGATGCGGGAAAGAAGCAGAAACAGTACTTCACGATCTGTGTCACTGCCAGAACTTGAGATCTCAAAGGAGAAACATCTTGGGCGATGAACACTGGTAAATATTCTCTTAAGTGAAAATGCTCAACCTAGAAATATAATACGTTTCATTAAGCGTATATCTTGATTCGGTGAGAAGCTGTAGGAGGCAAGAGGATCATTGAGTAAAGGAGTACAATGGGTCGCAGGGCCTAGGTGTAAGTGCAGTAACTTGTCCCCCCTCCAAAACAGCAACAAAAAATTTATTTTCTAATATTAAGTATTTCAATTTATTTGATAATTATTTTATAATCTGCGTTTTCCGGCTAGAGTAGATTAGAAATTTTTTAAATAAGGTTTTATTTGATCATGAATTTGAAAATGAGTTATTTCCTGTAGGGTTTTAGAATCCTTTAATAAAATTTTAGAATATTAATATAAATTAAACTTAAATTTTACTTTGCAATATTTAAGGTATTTTTGTTTAACCAGGATCTGATCTATGGTGTACTGGTTAAGTTGTCGGCCTTTCAATCTTTCGCAAAAGTGTCGTATTCTAAGCCCGGTCAGATCATATCAAATAATAGTAATGTATATCGTAACAGTTTTCGTAATAGTTTATATATTTCCTGTTTGTGTTACGCAGTATAAATAAGTAGATAAATAAATAAAAATATCGTATAAAAATAATTAGTAAATAAATAATTCTTGTATAAAATAATAGGTGGGATTCAAAAATAATATTTGATAAAATAATATTTAGTAAAAATAATGATTTAAAAAACTAAAGCTAAGTCTAATATGAATAATAAGCGACTAAGTTGATGTCCTATGCTCTTATTGATCTAAGATCTAAGAGCATACGATTAAGTCAAAAAAAAAAATGTTTAAGAGGATACATTTGTTTGTTAATTTTTACTATTACTGTAACGAGGGGTTCCTTTGTTTAATAAAACCCTTTTTTAAGTTTTCCAAATTACTATTTATTTACTAAAGAATGGAATGTAAGTTATATAAATAATTTAATTATTTTGTGTATTTGGGTTTGAAAACTAGATAGGTAAAAGTTTGTTTTTGTGTACTTTTATGGTGCACTTAATATTTGTAAAGATCCTGGAAAGTTATAAAAATAAAAATTGCGATCGATTACCCTATTTTTTATAAAACTACTTGAAGACAATTTTAAGCCAAAGAAGCAAAAAACAATAAGATTTGTTTCTAGTCAAGGTTATGATGCACCATATGGTTTAAACCCATTCAAACATTTCATCACATTATTTAGGGAAGAAAATATTTGCCATTTTTACTTAATATTTATTTAAATTCTAAGATCTCTAAAAAATGAATGTTGAATCTTTAGAATTTAAATGAATTAAAATAGAATCTTTAAAAGATTTTCAAAAAAGAAAAAAAATAATATAAAATTCACAAATGTGTAAATAAGAGGATCTATATTTACAATTCATTTAAGAGCATATAATATTCGTAAAATCTGAAGATAGGATTATTTTATTAATTTATACATTCAAAATAAACCATTTAAGAATTTTCAAATTTTTGCAAAAGAACATTGATGTGATTGTATGATAAATAATGAAAGGTTTTTCATGGCTTCACTTTTTTTTTAGCAAAACTTTTCTTTCTCTGTTTATTTATTTCTGAAGAATTTAAGGATTTTAAATACTTTAAGAGTAAAATTGTTTTGTTAACATAAAAAAATAAAAATTAAAAATTTATTAAAGCCGATTTGTAAAAATTTATTGAATTAAAAAATTACTTTTCGTAGTAATTAATTTTTTATTATTACTACTCGTAAAAAACTTAATAATATTCCTAAGGAATTAACGCTCGGAACCTTTAACGTTACGTTCAAAATCTCATCCTTTACAAAACAAAAAAAAAAGAAAAAAATGTATAATAACTTAAATGATTTAAAATTTTCAATTTAGTTGTTAGATTATACTTTTGATCTGTAATTGGCACTCTTTCATATGGACACAGTGTAAATTTTCAAATCGTTTTATTTACTGGAAACTAAGACTATTCTTTTGTGCAATTTTTATTTTGTTTTAATTTTATATAGATGTAAACTAATCCACTTTATCTAAGAGTTCGGAGTATACCATCTTTCCACATACATGTACAAACTCTTAGATTCAATATTAAGAAGTACTTTCTTGAGGTGACCTGAAGATAATGTCTAGCAGGTTTAATTTGCAGTAGAACTAGAGCCGGATCTGATCCAAATACATTAAAAAGATCCAAATACATACTCTTTCCCTCTCTAGACGAGAAATAAGACAATCGGTTGGTACTATTATGTGTCATTGTTTTATTGGTAGACATGCTAGAAGATTAGGAATGCAAGTAAATCTTAATTGTAGATTTTATAGAAGAACTGACGCGATGAAGAGCGTGGAATACTTTCTCTACACTTAGTCTGTTAAAGAAAAGGCGGAAATACTTCGGTTGTTTCTATTTCCCAGATTTAGGTGAAATTTCTGTCGTCTGAGAAGTTTTCAAAGCTTCTTTCGTCAGAGTAACATCATCGTGTCATAAATCTTGGTAAATTTAACACTAAATCTGGCCGAATAGTTTCTACTATGTTTTGAAGTTACATTACAAACCTATAGTCTAGTGAATTCTGGAAATAAAAACAAAAACAAATCCAGGTCAAAAAACGTAGAAAATATTTGAATAAAGAACCAAAATAATTAGAATTATAATTTAATTATAATTGGTTTACTAAACTTATTTCTATTAAGAGTTCTTTTTTTCCTGTTTCTTATAATTGTCAAAATATTTATAAGAATTTTAGTCTTTGAAAAAAGTGAAAAAAATATAAAATAGATGTTAATTTTAAAGTTTATTTGAATCTGTATTTGATGTATTTAGAGTGATTTAGGAGTTTACGATATTATATATGTATAATATTATTAACAACACAAATAATAATTAATAACACATAATATTAATTACTAAACATAACGTACAATCTACAATAAACAAAAATCTCTTAGATTATAATATAATGCATTTTCTATATGTATTATATACCACCTATATAAATTTTCATATCTTTTATATGGAGAAAAAAATCAGATTGAAATTATCAGAATGCCTTTGTAAGTCAAAATGGTAAGTAAAAATTTAGGCATACATAAATGTTGTGTTCTCTCACTTTCTCATCGTAATTATCATATACAGGAAACGTAAAGCAAGTATAGTAGTTTATACCTGAAGAAACAAAAATGAGTCACTCCTAGCATGTTGACGGAATTGGTTTTGCTAATCGAAAAAGAAAATACAATTTAAGTTTAATTATTTAAAAATGATTGGGTTCGGATTAACAATACCATACAGTATTTAAAAAATCTATTTTTATTCGCCGTGCGCCCATCATTTGATGGGGCTTTTCACTAGTTATATTATAAAATATTATACAAATTTGTATGACCCCTAAAAGTATGCAAATTATCCAGGGACCTCGGCTGCCTAGTATTTGAATACGTAGCTTATTAACCGAGGAAGTACGAATTTAAACAGGTAGCAAGTTTTATTAATTGAAAACAAATTCTCCTTGCTACCAAATATAATATAAATATAAATATAAATAAATATATAATATAAACAAAATAAATAATATTACTATATAAAAAGTATTCAACCTATTAATAATGGTCTCGATGGCCAATGGATTTTGTAATACTGCAATATCCTATGTGATTTTTTTCTTTTGTTTTATTGCATTTCTCTGCCACATAAATGTGTACAGGAAATTACACAGCCTTTCCTGTTCAGGCGTGGCTGTAAATGTCGTAAGGGGGAATTACTCTTAAGACGTATGTGAGATTCGAACCCAAACTCCAAGGCCTCCCTATGGAGTCCACACTCTGAACCCCTCAGTAGGCCACCGGGGTCCTCCTTTGTAATTTGTAAATAATATATGTAAACATATATATAAATAAACAAATAAATATACATACAAATGAAAAAATAAATATTTAATAAAAATAGAGATTTTCCAAAATGAATATGGATGTGTGTTGATATGTGTCCTTGTGTAAATGTGTTACTATTAATTCTTATTAATAATTATAAAAAAAAAAAAAATTTAAAATAAAACAACTTTACATACAATAAAACCAAACACTTTATTAAATATTAGTGCAAAAAATTGTTCAAAAGTAATAATAAACAACAATAGGTATATATATATGTAGATTTTTATTATAATATAAATATTGTAAATTATAAGATAATTGTCTTGTTTGAAATTATCATAAAAAAGTATAAATTATATTTTATTGCATATATATTTTTAATTTTTATTATTTTATAGAAAATATTTATATAGGTTTTCACATTAATAAATTATAACTCGGAATATATGTAGATAGTATGGTCATTATTTATCTGTTATATTGTAATTCAATTAATCTTTGCCATTTTGTTGAAGTTTGTTTTTGGAATTCAAGGATTTTGGGTTAAAAAAATTAAACTTTATCTGTATAATAAGAAATATTTTCTATATTGATATTAGTATAATTTTGTTATATGTATATTCAATCATTTTATAATAATTGTAATAATAAATATTAGTTTAGTTGAATACCTTTTAAAATATATAAATAGCATAATATAGTTATTAAAATAAATCATTTATTTGAAAGTACCCTTTGACATTTGTGATAATCAATGATTATAAAAACTTTTTAAGTATTGTTTTATAAATAAACATCAAAAAATATATATATATATATATATATTATATAAAATAAACTTATTTAAATATTTATTTAAGTTATATTTTTTGTTTTGTAAAAAAACCTTTTTATTTTTTCTTAATACTTGTATATGTATGTATATCTGGAAATTTCCCGAATATTTCAATTTTCTTTTGTGTAACGTGATAGATATTAGACATTTTTTGTTAGTTTTTTTGTGGATTAAAGTGGGTGTAAATTGAAATCTAAGAGAAAATAAAAGTTTAAAAAATTCTTTGAAAAGAATTCTGGGTTATTTAAACTAAAACGAGAAAGAATACAGTTGCCTTTGTCAACTCTTAGATACCCGTACGAACCATTAGTATGTTCACAACCTGTCACTCTTACAATATTATTTTTTCTTCAAAAGCAGATTCTAACCTTCCACATAACGATTATCAATCCAAAACTTTTTCAAATATTTTATAGTACCATTTAATACTAAGCGGTAAATGTATATTAAATTTACTTAGTACAAAATAGTAAATATAATTTTAAATATTATATTATATTAATGCGTACATAGTATATTTATATTGTTATAAGTATATCGCCATACATTGCAATATTTCTTTAAAAATATTTCCATTCATAGAATAATTTCTTATAAGTATAATAAAATACATATGTATATGTATGTAAATACGGCGCTATATAATATACATCTATACTCTTATCATTCATTCATCAATGACATATACGATATGTAAATAAACATGATATTATATAAGTATGTATGTATATCAATATCATATAAATAATAAAAATTCTTCAAGCAACCGTTACTTACAATTTTTTGTACTACGCATTATATCTTCAACAATTTCAAATTATCGAGTAAAACAAAATGGAAAAAATTCGTTAAAGAAATTTGTTAGAAAACTTGAAAAAATCAAGTAACACTTTCGTCAATTATAAAGTAACCCTATATTGTTTAAAAAAAGTTATTAACAGAAATAAGAGTATAATGTTGAAGTATAATGTATAACTTTTGTGTATTACTTCAAAAAAATTTTAACAGGTGCTCAAGTTACAGGTGTTTAAAAATAGGAAATTTTCAGTTTTTGACCTCTTACAGCTCCTAAACGGGGGGGTGAAAAAAAAAATTTCTGAAATGACTCAAAGATCTAACTTCTGTCAAAATTTTAACTTTCCAACTTAAACCGTTTAGAAGATAGAAAGGTTAAAGGATTTTGCAAAATTTTAGTTTCGCATAACGGTATATTAAGACACCGTATGCCACAACTATATATTTATTGTATATATACTTTTAAAGCTAATAAAAGTAGTAATCGTTTGGCGTTTTCAAAATGAAGATATACCTTACACAACTTGTGCTATAACAATTTAAATATAGAGCTTTTTTGAACCTTTGGGGAGCTGTAGCTCCATAACGGGTGGGGCTACAAAAAAAAATTATTAAAAATAAAATTAGTATTTTTGTGAGATCTATCAGCAGTTAAAATTTCATAGCTCTATTTCAAAAAAAATGTGGGGATCTATAAGTTAGGTGTTCGAGAGCTACCCGAAGTTTTGGTCGGAACTCAACCAAAAAAATAGGGAACCTACAAATTGCTCCTAGAATATTTTGTGTAAATTTCAAGACTCTAGCTTTCTTAGTTTTTGAGTTAGCGTGCTGACGGACGGACGAACAATCGTCTTAGAAATTTTTTCTGATCCGATCCATACCTTTGAAGGTATATCTAGCTCGCTTATTTCGAGGTGTTATAAACGGAGGAGTAATTTTATTATACCCGATCCTATCGTACGGGTATAAAAAAAAAAAAATTTATAAAGATAACATAAAATAACATACATATAAATATTTTCTAAATGAATTTATTTTTTTCTTTTTTTTTTTCTCCTAATACTTTTATAAAAACAAAATTTATTTTTTATCTTTACATAAAATTTAAATAAAGTTTTTCAATAAATATTTCTAAGAAAAAAAATTTTTCGGCGTTACAAATTGAATTATTTGCAATAAAAAAATAAACAAAAAATTATAATTTTTGTTTATTTTGTTAACAATGAACCTAGAAATTCAATTTCAATCGCAATTATTATTAAACTTCAAAGAAAAGTGAGCCCATATTAATTTTTTTTTTATTTATTATTATTCCTGTTCTTGGAAATTAATTTTAAGAATAGCGAACTCCTTTTAAAAATCTATTTAATAATTATCTATAGTATACTCTCTTTAAATTCGATTCTGTCTATTCGATAAAATCTATTGTAGATAAGGGGTAACATAAAGAAAATTTCAAAAAAAATTTTTCACCTTCTTTTATATAAAAATTCTCCCGGCGATTGTTAAGAGTTTTTAGATAATTTTAAGTATCTAAATATATTATTCCTATATTATATATAGGAATAGTACAAAAAAAAAACGTTTAAAAGTATTAGGATAATACCAGGTTAAAATTATGATTCGTTATTCGATACAGATTCGATACAGACAGATTCCCGTCTGTCATATTTTATATTTTTCTTATTTTGTTTACTAATTTTTTATGTAGCTAATTCGTTTGTACAGGATCTATATATATTTATCTTCTAACCTTTGTTAATTGGTTCATGAATTTTCATTCTGTCAAGTCAAACTGTTAAAGGGGTTTTGATGTATTCAGATTTCATTCAAATATAAAACTTTCCGGTTATATTAAGGATCTCTCATACAGTGTTATTCTTAAAATTTCGATATTTGCTTATTGAATTCTTAGTTGCTAAGAAGATGAAACTATTACGTATTTTACCGATAAATTTTCTATGTATCTTTTAAATTTTTTAATCATCATTATGTGCGTCCGCACCTCTCCTGGACGGATACTCATAAGATAATGGCAGAGTTATGATTCTCATATTTTTACAATTCTATTCTTATATAAATGCCATCTTTACTATTGAACTTGAACAAGTTTGATCTACGAATTCATGTAGCTTACATACAATTTCTTTTTTATTTGGGTATAATTTAATGTCTAATTAAGCTGTGCGTCTGAAATTTTGTTAAAAGAAATTAAGTTTTATTCGTAGATCATTCATAAGCGCATTCTCATTCATGTATTCAACTCTGAAATTTTCATTAATCCGTGCGTATACGGAATATCTCCTTCCTTAATTAAGTCAGATATCTGAAATTTTATAAATGATAATTAAATTTTATGGAAACAGCATTTGTGAAATTTGGTTTATTTCGAGCAGTGAATTTAGATACTGACCATTATTTGTAGGTATTTATGAAAGTTGTCTGAAACTTACCCAAAGTATATTTAGTATATTTTTAATTTTAAAAGAAAAAATTAAATTAATTTAATTGTTTAAAACATAAATTATCTTATTTTAAAATAAATAATTTTGAATTGTGGTTATAAAATTTATTTTTTATTTATTTGCAAGATAGAAGAATTCTCGACTTTAGAATGGTTTTTAAATTTATATATGTAAATAAATAAATTAAAAGTAAAGTCACCATTATATAAAAAATTCAAATTCTTTAAAAATATTTAATTTGATTTTAATAAATTTATATTTTATTTAAGAAATTTAGAAGTTTTACTATAATTTTATTTAATTTTCTAGAAAAATTTAGAAATTAAAATAAATTCTCCTGTCAAAATATATATATTAAATATAATTCTCTCATGAAATTGGCAATCACCATAGTTTCACCAATTCTCTGCTATTTTTATTTTATTTTTTTAAAAAGAATTTATTTTAGATTGGAAATGAAGTATAACTTTACCCATTTTAGTCTTCCAATAAGATATTGATTCCATTATTCACTTAGCTTCCGATTGACGCATACGAATTTCATATTTGATTCCTTTTTATACCCTACACATTAAGTATAGGGTATATTAACTTTGGTATGGTGTTTGTAACCACCAAAAGGAAGCGAGTTAGGTATAGACATGTATATATATTCTGAATCAGGATCACCGCCTGAGTCGATTTAGCGATGTCCGTCCGTCCGTACGCACGATAACTCAAAAAATAATAATGCTATCTTGATGAAATTTATACTGTAGATTAACAATGACTAAGGTAAGGCGGGGATTGTAAATGGGCGAAATCGGACCATGCGTTCGAGTACCTCCCATACAACTTCCAAAACCTGATACGCATATTTTCGAAATTAATAAAGATAGAAACTTAAAATTTTGTACGAGGGTGTGTTTTTCTGAATCCCTGATATCCCCAAAATTTGAGATGAATTGGAGTGGTTGTTCGGGTACCTCCCATACAACTCCCAAAACCGAACAAGCATATCTTCGAAATTAATAAATATATAAACTTGAAATTTGATATAAGAATGTTCTACCCTGTTGATGTCTCTAAAATTTGAGATGAATTGGGGTGGTGGTCCGCGTGCCTTCACACACTTCCCAAGACCTAACAATCATATTTTCGAATTTAATAAAGATAGAAACCTGAAATTTTGTACAAAGGTTGTAACAGCATTTATTTTTTTTAGCTTAGTTATATTAAATACCTAACTAAAATAATTTATGGATTTTTCATTTAATTTGAATGTTTTAGGTGTAGGGTATAAATAAGTCGGTTGCATCGACTTAGTGTTATTTTTACTTGTTTTTATTTAATTTTGTCATATAGTGAAGATTTTAAGATACTCATATAATATTTTATGTTGCACAATGCCTTATATAAAAAGGTATACCTATCATCTATTTATTCTCAAATAAATTTGAAAAAAAAATCAAATGAATGTAATTAAAAATTAATTTTTGATTTTTGTTCGATATTTAATTACATATAAAGTTACTGAATTGTGAAATAAAATTTTAAATGTTTTGTCAATTTATTATGTCAATTTTCTATATTTTTATTTATTTCATTGGCAGATACTTTTAGAATATTAAAATTTAATAAAGAAAGTTGTAGCTAATCAATCGTATGTTGGATTTAAATTGATTTTACTTTATTAGATTTAAAAAATAATTTAAACTTTTTGTTTTAAGTTATACTTATTTGTAACTTCTGAAAATTTTTTAAATTTTTTTTAAATTTTATTTTAAGCTAATTTCTTAAAAAAGTTATTTTTATTTTCGCTCAGTCCTTTTGTCCAATTTTCAATTTATTTGTCTATTTGCTTAATTTCCAGATTTTAATTATGAATAAATTTCGTTAAAAAAATTAAAACAACTGCACTTTAAAGTCTGAAAAAGTCTTGTCTAAAATTGATTCAATTAGAAATTTAGTATTTAAATTTGTCATTATGTAAAACAGATATTTTGTGAAATTGATTTTACATAATGCTTTGTTTTGATACTTTTAAGTCTTATTTTTTTTTTTATAGTAAAATTTTATCGTTTTTAAGGACAAAAAAAGGACGAAATATTTTTATTGACTTATATATTATATAATAAATATGTTTTTAAGTTCAATATTATTCTAATATAGTTTTAAATTTTAAAAATAAGTTTGAAAAGATTTAGAGTTCAAGGTTAAATGTATTATCCTTTTTTTTTTTTTGTTTTTTTAAAATGACTATAAGAAAGAATACAACTCATTTTATTTAAGATTAAGTAATTTTGCAGATTTTTTTTTTGTTATTTATTACTTTTTAATATTATAACATTACAAATCAGGTCAATATTTTGTAAGTTTGCTTTTATCGTGATTTTCGTCAAACCAGTCATCATTTGGTTTTATCTTATCTTCATCTTCTATATACCATTTATTTATATATAATGGAAGAATTAAATATAATCGTTGTCATCGTCAGAAAAAAAAAATTTTTAAAAGTTTGACAATATTCTTGTTTCTTATAAAAGTTTTAAATTGCTTTTAGGTAAATTGTTCTGTGTAATTTAAAAATATTTTTTAAATCTGAATCTATGAAAAAGTTTTTTTTTTTGGTTTTTATATCTTTTGGTTTTTACAATCAGGACATTAGAAATAAAATATACTTTGACCTTCACTTGAAAAAAAAACATTGAATGAATGTTGGTATTAAATAAATATTTTTTTTTTTTGCGTTTTTTTAAATTATGAAAATGACATTAAAAAACAAAAAATATATCTATAATAAATAAATAAAATAAAAAATTCGTGATATTTTAAGCTAATTTAAATTTTTTTTAAGGTTAAAAAAAGATAAAGAAAATTAAAAGTTATATTTTTTCTAATCAATATGTATATTAAGTGATTTGGGTTAAGTGGTAAACAAATGATATTCTTATCATTTGTATTCATTTCATTAAAAATTAAAAATAAAATTGATAAAGGTCTTTTCTGATTTTAAATTTAATAATCTCTTGCTTTTCTGCCTTTAAATTCAATGATCCAACTCCATGAGATGTTTGAACGCTTGTTTATCATAGAGCTTCATCAAGCCAGTCTATACCGCTACAAAATGGGGCGTTTGTTCTCTGGTCAACCTCCCTTACGGGCCAATCATAAAGGACAATCTTCCCAGTAACTTTCTCTCAAATTTCTTTGCCTTTGAGATTACTGTGAGAGATATTAATAGAGTACGTATGGTATCATCTCTGCTGCCTATCAACAACCACAACGCATTCTCGTATCGGCCCTTTCTATTTTCAAACGTCTTCCCTTAGTATGACATTCAGGTTTAGCACTTTTTTGTCATTTTCCCGTTAGGCTAATTCCAGAACGCCTCCGAAGATATGAAACCTCTGCCCATCTTAATAATAATAGCTGAAAATTTTGTATTTAATTTAAGCTAGATTTAAAATAAAATTGAGAAAATTTTGCACTGTTCAAAAAAATATTGAACCACATTCACAATTAAAATTTTTAAATAATAAAACTTATGAATTTTTAATCGAAATTATAATTTAAATGAATGTATTCATTTCAATAATTTTGTAGAAAAGTTGTCTTTAATTAAAAATTTTGATAATTTAATTAAAACACGTAAAAAATTTGGTATAAATTTCTAAAAGTTTTTAATGGTAATTTTAATAAGTAAATATTAAACTAAAAGATTTTTAAGATTTTTTAGATTCAAATTTTTTCTTTTGCCATAATTGCCAGTATTTCAGTTCATTCTGTAATTTAATTTTATGAATATAAATTTTTTTAGTTTTTTTATTTAGTTTTGAAAGAACAAATATTTCGAATGTCAGTATTTGAAATTGGATTTATAGCAATGTCGTTGTAATTCTAAATCTTATTTCGAAATGAGAATAATTTAAATATCCTTTAAAGAATAATTTAAATTTTATATTTATTTTTGTTTTTGATGAAAAGAAATCAATGGAGAATATTTTTCTTCATACAATACATACCTACTTCATCATTTTCTAATGCATCTATCCATTCATTTTAGTTTATTTTCTTATTTTCTAACTTATCGTATAGAAAGAAATGAAAATAAAGCCTGCTATCTTTAAATCTCTTTGTATAATATATAAAAGTAACCATTTTCATTTGTTTATTGTTATTACAGCAAGCAGTACAAGTGATTTATCGTTTACAACAAGTGGACAATTGAAATCAAATGAAGTGTCTGGCTTACCAGATCCATTGGATCCAAAATCCAATCAACTTTCTGTAAGTAATAAAACTATTCGAAATTTATAAAAACAAAAAAAAAAAACAAAATATTTTGTTTTTCCAATTTTTCTTTTGTAATCTGAAGGATTTACTTGAAGTGCGTTGAATAAAGGTGAAAAATTTTTATAACCGCTATAAAATAAGTTTATTTGTTCTAAAGATATTTTCTTCAATATAATGACAAAACAGATGAAAAACTTTTTCAATTCGCTTTTTAATAACTTTTGTAGAATTTTAATTTGAATTGATTTTAATTTTTTTTTTCTTTTTTCTCTTTTGTTTTTTTTTAATTTTTAATATTTGAAAAAAATACAGTCAAATGCTATGCGAAAAGCTAAAAAAACTCGTGATGATGCCTCAAAACTTTATAAAGGACCAGGAGGATCTGAACTTCCAAAAGAAATTTTAAATGAATTGACAATCTTTACAAGGAAACATAGTAATGCCGTTATTGACGTTTGGTGGTTATATGATGATGGTGGTTTGACACTCTTATTACCACATATTATCAATACAAGAAAAACATGGTCATCATGTAAATTAAGGTATGTAAATATAACTTAAAATTTTGAATTTTAAAAATAATATTTTGATATTTAAATTGATTTATATTCAAGAAAACATTTAATGAGGGTCGTTGTCCTAGTACGGATTCAAATCTTGCACCTTTATTAAGTTTTTTTTAATGGAAAACAAATCCTCCCTTAATACCAAATATAGTGGAAATATATTATTATTATGTAATATAAAGAAAATAAATAATATTATTGTAATATTATAAATTAACAATAGTATTCAATCTATAATGGACATAATGCCTTAAGTTTTGTAATATTGCATTATGCTATATGATTTGTAATATTAAAATAATTAAATAAATAAATAAATTCTTAATAATTGAAAATCCACCTAAAAGTATGCAATTTAATTGAAAAACTGAAAACAAAAAATGTTTTCTTAATGGGGCTTTAGGGGCTTCGGTAGCCTGGTGGGTAGGCGTGTGGCGTATTAACCGAAGGAGTGTGGGTTCGATCCCTGCACAGGTCGTAAGTGTTTTTTCTTTACATAGCCCCTTACGACCAAATATAATGTAAATATATAGTATATAATATAAACAAAATAAATAATATTAGTATATAATTTAATAATAGTATAAAAACCTATAATGGCCATAGTAGCCGATGATTCAATAATATTGCACTACATTTATGTATGTAATATTAATATAAATAAATAAATAAATAATGGGGCTTTAGTTAAACATGTGGCATAGACTTAAGTAGTGCAGTGGTTTAAGCCCTACTGAAAATAAAGTTAAGCATGTGGCTAATTATTAATCGAAGGAGTGCTAGTATGTTAAATATAGTTAGAAAGTTTTTTTAATTGAACAAATACAGTGAAAATCTATAATTATAATTTAGTAGTTTTCAGCCACACACTACGTATTATGAATTCCGTTTCAAGCTTTGAACATCAGTAACTACATATTTTTTACGATTTTTCTACTATAAAACCTATACATAATATTAATATTAAAAAACAAACAACACATTTCATATTTATATTACAGTAGTATTACTTACGATAGTCAGTAGTATGTAGTAACAAAACGTACACAACAAAACAGAATAACAAAAAAAAAACAAAATTATAAGAAACATTCTCACTTACTCTCTTTAAAATTGTGTACTCTTTTTTTGCTCTCGAGTCACGAGTCTCGACTCGATACGACTCGACCTCAACGGCTCAACTATTCTTTGGCTATATGTATGTAATGTACTTAACTTATGCATGTGTAAAGAAAAAAATTTAAAAATTGATAAAAATCGTCATTTATCACAATATTTATTGAAATTTTAAATAATGATGAATGATATTAATCTGATATTAATAATCAATACGTATCTAAGTATGTACTTATGAATAACCAGCGCGCGAGTCTCTTTAAAATTCAAATATATAATTGTTTTGGTTTTTTACATTTCTATTAAATTGTTTATGTATGAATGTTTGTATATTATTTGAAGCGATTTTCTAATTGTATTCTTTTTTGAATTCAATTTCTTCTCATATACTTAAATTTGAGTACACAGCAGTTCTTATAACCAAAATTAAATATGAATAATTTTTTATTTTTAAATATTTTGTATGTCAATTTTATGCAGGGTTACCATTTGTACAATTGTGGTAATATTTATACGGTTTTCTCGCCCTCTGTACCATGTTACATGTAGAATCTTAATAAAGGATTGTACGACAAATACCTATAGGGTCTTTTTAGATTTTAAATTATTCACATTAGGGCAAGGTAAAACGAACAACGGCAATATTGTTACAGACAACGTTGCTCATTAAAAAAATTTAACTGTTTTTGCTCCAACCTTTGTTTGTGCATTTTCCGAATGTTTTACGGATACCTATTCTGTTTTCACCACGTACCTTTAAAACATTTATTTCGAACTCAATAAATAAATAGACATAATAGTCCTCACTCACAATACCAAATAATCTAAATTCTAAATATACGTACACAAACTACAGGCTCTTTATACAATTTAATTCTATTTTGGCGTTATTTTAAAAATAATTTCAGTTAGTGTTTTGACGAATTTGGTTTTGCTTTCTGAATTTTTACGGATTGTACTTTTTCCATAAATTCTATTTTTCTAAACTGCAACTGTCTATTATACGAATTGGGATTCAACATAAAATTTGACTACACATTAACAGGGGCCCCTAGTATATAATATATTATGTGATATGTCATATTTTTATGTCTAAATCAAAAAACAAAAAAAAATTCTTAATAAATGTCTTTTAATCCTATGTGATTTATAATATTTTTATACCTGTACGATAAGTATCGGGTATAATAAAATTACTCCTCCGTTTGTAATACCTCGAAATAAGCGAGGTAGATATACCTTCAAAGGTATGGATCGGATCACAAAAAAATTCTAAGTCGATTGAGTCTTGTCCGCCCGTCCGTCCGTCAGGACGCTAACTCAAAAACTAAGATAGCTAGAATCTTGAAATTTACACAAAATATTCTGGGAGCAATTTCTAGGTTCCCTATTTTTTTGGTTGAGTTCCGACCAAAACTTCGAGTAGCTCTCGAACACCAAGCTTTTAGATCGCCACATTTTTTTTGAAATAGAGCTATGCAATTTTAACTGCTGATAGATCTTATAAAAATAATTATTTTATTATTAATTTTTTTTTGTAGCCCCACCCGTTACGGAGCTACAGCTCCCCAAAGGTTCAAAAAAGCTCTATATTTAAATTGTTATAGCACAAGTTGTATAAGGTATATTTTCATTTTTAAAACGCTAAACGATTACTACTTTTATTAGCTTTAAAAGTATGTATATAATTAATATATAGAGGTGGCATACGGTGACTTAATTTACCGTTATGCGAAACTCAAATTTTGCAAAATCCTTCCTATCTTCTAAACGGTTTAAGTTGGAAACTTGCAATTTTGACAGAAGTTAGATCTTTCAAAATAAGTATGAGTCATTTCAGAAATTTTTTTGTATCACCACGGGGGGTGCCCCTTAGGAGCTGTAAGGGATCAAAAACTGAAAATTTCCTATTTTTAAACACCTGTTAGAATTTTTTTGAAGTAATACACAAAAATTAAAGTTTCAACATCATACTCTTATTTCTGTTAACAACTTTTTTTAATAATATAGGGTTACTTTATAATTTGCGAAAGTCTTACTTGATTTTTTCAAGTTTTCTAACAAATTTCTTTAACGAATTTTTTGCAGTTTGTTTTACTCGATAATTTGAAATTGTTGAAGATATAATGCGTAGTACAAAAAATTGCAAGTAAATAAACAACATAACGGTTTCTTGAAGAATTTTTATTATTTATATGATATTGATATACATACATACTTATATAATATCATGTTCATTTACATATCGTATATGTCACTGATGAATGAATGATAAGAGTATAGATGTATATTATATAGCGCCGTATTTACACACATATACATATGTATTTTATTGTTCTTATAAGAAATTATTTTATGAATGGAAATATTTTTAAAGAAATATTGCAATGTATGGTGATATACTTATAACAATATGAATATACTATGTGCGCATTAATATAATATAATATTTAAAATTATATTTACTATTTTGTACTAAGTAAATTTAATATACATTTACCGCTTAGTATTAAATGGTACTATAGAATATTTGAAAAAGTTTTGGATTGATAATCGTTATGTGGAAGGTTAGAATCTGCTTTTGAAAAATGTACATATAAACATATAGTTTCAATATATGTACAACCCATAGTTCTAGAAATTATAAAATTCACACAAATTATTTTAAAATACTAGAAAATTAAAAAAATAATATTATAAGTGATTGGCTATGATCATACTAACGGTTTGTACGGCCATCTAAGAGTCGACAAAGGCAACAGTATTCTTCCTCGTTTTAATGTATTTTTGGAAATTTGCGATTAGTACAGTATAATATGAAAGTAACTGAAGTGGTTTTTTCTTGTATTAACATTATGTTTGTCACTGTTCAAATCAAACATAAAAGATTCTAACTAATAAAATCAAGTGTAAACTTTTTTTAATTAAATTAGTATGTCATATGCCATTTTCCTCTTTCTGATAATATTCAAAAATTCAATAACAAATTGAACTGATCCTTTCTTTTAAGAAATGAATAATGAATGAACCAAATCAGACTTTTTTTAGCATTAATTCTGTGATTTATTGCAGAAAAGTTTATATCTTTTTTCAAAAGAACTCTTATTTAAATAAATTTTTGTTTCTATATTGTCCAAATTGACCCAAATAGAAAATAAAATAATAAAAAGGTCTGTGGTTTATTTTTAGGAAAACATTATTTATTGTATTTCATCAAAAGTTTACTTTTTCCTTTAAATTAAATCGTTAATAGAATTTAATTTCCGGTTAATAAATCTTTTACACCACTAGTTTAACTTTTCCTTAAATTCTTTCTACCTATTGAACTTTCCTATACAATTCAAGAATAAGTTTTTATGAAATTTTATTTTTATCAAAGTTTATGTCTCAATAATTTTTTTTTTTTAGTTTTAGGGTAAAGTTGAAAGTGTAAAAACACAGTGCTGTAAAAATGAATTAAGATCTGGCAAGGCAAAGTTTTTAGTTTTAAAAATAAAAAATAGAACGAACATGATTTTTTTTTCATTCTTTATAAACTTCTCTAAATAAACTTTTTTGTATGGCCCTAAAATTCTGATTATTCAATAATAAAAGCTTAAAAAACTTTAAAAAAAACTTAATTTGTAAAAAAAGGAACAAATTTTTCTTTATTACAAATATTTCTATTTTTGTATATATTTGATATTTCAATTTCTTTTCATAATAGCAAAAACAAGAAATGACTAACAAAAATATATAAAAGTAACAAAAAAGGACGAAAATAAAATATTGAATCATAACCTATAAAAATTTCTTTTTAAATGTAATCAAAAACGAAACTTTTACTTGAGGAGAAGAAAATAATATTTATCTTACCAAAAATGAAAATAAATATAGTACACAATTACAAAGTTCTTTTTTCTATGCTTAGTTTTTAAATCTTTCAAATTTTCTTCCATTGAATTCAACACCGTTAACCTGGCAAAATAATTCAACTTTTATAGTGAAATAAAATTTTATGGTAATAAATCATTTTACGGCGAGTATATTAAAAATAATAAAATGTATATACAGGATGATTCACTTTTATTTTTGAATATTTGTAATAGAGTATTTGGTGGATCAATATGACCAGAAAATTATTCTGAAATGACGTTTATCTATTTCTCTTAATTTCTGAAATAAATGGCCTATAATATTAAATAAACTATACATATGGTTAGAAAGATCTTGTAGATGTTTTAGTTGCGCAGTTTTAAGATATAAGAGGTGTTAAGTTGTGCAGTTTTAAGATAACAAATTAAATAAAAATGTAAGAAACAACTTTAGGTCTCATTATAATCTTAGGAACGAAGAGACATATACCTTTTTTCTTTTACAGAACATTATTTCGTTCGTTTTGATCCCATCAAGTACACGCTATAAATATTCAAGACCGAAAGTAAATCATCCTGTGTATTATATCCTTTTTATATGAAGGAAAGTATAATTTTTTTTTTTTTTTTTTAATATAGGAATATTTTTACGTTTATTTGCATGTATACTTCCTGCGGATAGGTAAAATGTTTTTGAGTTATACAAAAGGAAACTGATATCTTCAAATTGGGTAGATTTATTGAAGCATACATCTACTTTTTGATATAGAGTAATTTTTCTTTTCATTTTGAAAATATAAATAGCTCTTTGTTTGAGAATTTGAGAAATTTAGGAACAAAAATAATAGTTTTTTTTTATTATTTTGGAAGATTTAGTTATTTTATTAATAGAGATAATCTTTTTTTCCACTTTGGTAGTTTTTATACCTGTACACAACGTTTTATTTTCAAATTTTCAATATAAAAATCTGAATTAGTACAACAAGAAATTTTTGAAGTAACATTTTCAAATATTATTTGTGTATATACGTATATATAATAATTTGTAAAATATAAACTAATCCGTTTAAATAATTTGTTTAGATCCTGTAGGGATGAGAATTTTGAATAAAAATGTTTTTATATATATGTATATATATTTTTATGTATTAAAAATCAATGCACAAAAAACCAAATTCATGATAGTAATAATCAAATATAGGAGATTTAATGCATTTGATAGCAGACAGAAGCAGCTTCAAAAATATAATAGAAAACATCTTATGATAGACAAAGTCCAGCATGGGATATGGCGAAGAAGAAGACGAAGAAGATGTATAAAAATATTAGTTCGTTTGAAAGACTGGAAGTTTTCTTCAATTTTTATTTAGGACCAACTAAAATAGAGAAGGTCAACTTAACTATTCATTCGTTAAATGTGCCAGCAGCTATGCGATATGAAACATCTAAATTCTCAATCAAGTTTATTAAGAAATTTTCTGATTCAGTGTTCTATTTTATTAAAATTTATCAAAAAATCATTTCAAATTGTATTTTTTTTTTACGGAAAGTATTCTATTTTGAAGATATCATACTTAATTTAAAAAAAAAATATTTTAAACACTCTATGTTTATGAAACATGTCTAAAAATTCCGTACTGAGTTCAGATCTTTTTAAAAGCTACATTACTAACTTAATTTGTTTAAATCTAAATAGAAGGCTTCAACTATTCGCAGATGATGCGATTCTTAAAAATGCTGAAACTAATTGAACAATGAATGGCTAACTAAAAATAACTTAAGTTATAAACATTAAAGAAGCTAAACTAAAATTTTTCTAACACAGATGTTTAAATGCAAGGCTAAATTTTCTCTACAGAAATAATAAAATTGAAGTTTTAGAGAATTTCGATTATTTAACTTAATTATATTTTGTAACATTAAATTACATAAAAGATTTTCGAGAAAGGAGCGAGACAATGTCTTTTTAGAGACATTTGTGCCAGAATGGATTAACGGAACTTAACAAATATTTGTCACGGAATTCTTTTCAATCCACAAATACTCCTACAAAATTTAAAACGAGCCGTACAAACATTTTTTTTTGAAAGATTTTTTTGCTAACACGGGGTGGGTTAGCAAAACAAAAACATAAATAAAGCATTTATAAAATAAAGTCGATATCAGAGAAAATGAACTGCCTTAAATAAAAATAGTCATAGGCGTTCTTTAAGTTTATAAAAACATTACAATTCACTTATAAAAATATGACGAAAATGATTTTAAAGAAAATTTATAAAGGAAAGGAAGGGTTTTATAGAAATTTATCCAATGAACTTCTTTGACGAGAAACAATTTTTTACAAAGTCAATCGATTTTTTCTATAATTTTTTTTTTGTTTTTGTAATTTCCTTAAATATTTAAAAATTCTCTGACCTTTTTATATTTAGTATGTGATCATTCCCCCACTTACTTCTTCGGGAAATCTCATGTGACGAGCATCCCAGGCCGTGAGAGTTTGAACTCGAGCACAGTGATGACCTTCGAAGGAGTACAATTCGACATTGATGGTTCAAAAATGAACAGCAGTGTAGGATGGGGGGTCTTCTCAGATAATCTGAATATCAGTCATAATTTCCGTTTACCAGACCATTGTAGTGTCTTCCAAGCGGAAATTATGGCAATTCAAGAAGGCTTGATTCTACTGAAGCGTTTTGATTGTGAAGCAAGTACGTATTCTGTCAGACAGTCAGGCTGCGTTAAAATCAACATGCACTTCTTAACGAAATGGCCAGGCAGTCTAGCATTCAGCTTTGCTGGGTACCAGGTCATCGGGGTATTCCGGAAAATGAAAAAGCTGATGAACTCGCAAGAACTGGTACAACCTTACAAGTTTTGCCGGATAGGGCAGGACTAGGAGTACCTCTCTCCGCAAGCAAAACGTTATTTCGAAAATAAATAACGGATATGGTAAATTACAAGTGGTCAAACTTGACCTCGTGCAATACCACAAGATTGATATGGCCCAAAACCGATTTAAGACGATCCAATGATCTGCTTTCTCTCAAAATGGCAGACATTGGAATGACAATGGGTATAATCACCGGTCACTGTCTAATAGAGAAGCATGCCAGAAGACTTGGCTTATCCGCAAACGATTATTGTAGAGCCTGCAAGGATGAAGAAGAGGAGCAAACTACTCTCCATCTCCTTTGCACATGCCCGGCCTTGTCGGTAAGAAGGAATACACATTTGGGGCAATATCTCTTCGACATCTGGCAGGTAAAAATATGAAGAGTATTCTTCGCTTTGCAAAAAGCTCAAATTGGTTTTAACGAGTGGGATAGAAAAGCTTCTATGTAGTGTCATAATGGACCAAAATACGGTCTAAGTGTGCCTTTTTGGCAGCCACCTTAACCTAACCTAACCTATGTGATCATTTAGTAAATTAGAGATTTCAATCGGAATTTAAATATAATTTAAAATTCACCTAAAAAATAGAAAAGACAATAAAGTTAAATATCTTAATGTCATTCACCTTCAAAATAAATTTTGATAAAATAAAATAAATTTGTATTCTATGATGAAAAATATCATAATATTCACATCCATAATTCTCTTGAGTTCAAAAGACATCATACTTGAATTTTTGTAAATTAAATAAATCATAAATGATATCTACAGTTGTATTCGAAATAAAACTAAAATAAAATTTTAGAAATATTTTGTTTTCTGAAAATTATATTTTTAATGATTTTCTTAGTTCTTAAGATAATGTTTTTAAAAATGTAAGATTTTGAAAACTCCAGGTTAAAAATTATAATTTTTACTATTTATTGGTTTAATTGTAAAATGTTACCCTTACATCATCATTACTCTATTTTTAGTTATTTTTTTTTAATCTCAAAGTTATCTTAAATCGAAACGAAAAATTTTAAATGTCGTTTTAAGACCAATAACAGTAAATTTTTAAAGACCGATTCTAATTTTTTGAACATAACTGTATTTATATTTTTATAAATATTTATGACTATATATTTATCCATTGGATATTAAAAGGTCATTTAACAGATAGCAGGATATTATAAGAATTTAATTTTATTTTTAGAATAGATCACAAACAATTTATATAGTGAAATATGATTTGTAAGCGATTTTATTTTGTTTTATTTTTAGATTCTATTAAGATGAGCAGTAATTTATCTTTTTTTTTCTATTGTTGGTAATAATCGCATTATTAATAGGGAATATCTTATAAAATGACCCCGTTTCATAATATTTCTTTGTATGTTTTTATAAAGAAACCCTTTTTTTATCGTGCATTTTTAAAAGTAAATTTTTTCTTTTAATTTACGATTTCATCATTCTTTTGTATTAACCATTTTTGTTAATACTTTATTTAATGGATGATATTTTTGTTGTAAACTTTGCAGAAAAGTCAAAAAAAAAAATATTATGATAAAATTATAAGATAAATTGAAAAAAAAAACCAATATTTTTGTTTGTTTGTCGTTTTTTTCTTGTCTTTTTGGAAATCGAATAAATTCAAAATTGATTCAATTTAATGAAAATATTGAAAAACTACTAAGGAATTCTTTCCCATTTAACGCTGATGATGATAGCAATAGTCTAGACTTAGAAAAGAGTAAAAATGGAAAATATTGTGAAAAAAAGTACATATAAAAGAAGAAAGATGGTTTTAAAAATATTCATTTTGAATTATAAAGAGGAAAATAAAATTTTTTTTTTGTATTCTTTCTAATTTTGGAGGTGGAGAAATTATTTCCCTTTGAAATTAATTCTACAATTGATAAAAAAAAGTTGTAATTCTAAATTCTTTATTTGGTTTATCATATATGTATATATCTGTTGTTTAATTATTATCTGTTGTTTAATTATTTAATTTTTGTAGAATTTCTTTTAATTATTTGAATAAATATTTTCACTATAGGTGTGAAAAAGTGAAATTCTTCTTACAATTATTTGAGGAATTCCAATCTGAGAATTTATTTTTTTTTTTATAATCATAAAAATTTAGTGCACCAGTCTTTTTCAGAACACAACCTTACATTGGTCGTCCTTTTTAATATAAGTTATCCTATTTTTATTAATAGAGTTATGTGTATTATGTTAATAGTATTATGTGACGGAAAATTTTTCAGTGACTTTTAAATTTAATTCATATATGCAGCCTTTAAAAAGCACCCCATATTCATACTTAAACATTCTCTAGAAAAATAAATCACTTAAAACAAGTCGTGGTATTCTATCACATATATGAACTTTTTTTAGTTAACTAATTTTTCTAAGATTTAATATACACGGCAATTAATTTACGTATATAATCATAATTTAAAAATTAAATAAAAATCTTTTAATGTTGAAATAAATGGATTCATTTGTATGTTATGTGTGGTATTCAATAATAAATGAATCCGTGAATAAAAGGGATCTTTTAAATTTGGTCAAATTAATTCAAATTAAGTTTTTCAAAACAATAGATTGCATCATCTGTTACTGATTCGCAAAAAAAAAATTAAAAAGTTAAACAAAAACCAATCTTAATGAATTTTCAAAAATCTTAGATTTTATTTTATTTTCATTACTCTTTTGTAGCCATTTTATAGATAAATTAAATTATATTTCTCACTTTTTTATTTGATCCTTACATAATTTTTGGTCTTAAAATTCTTCGAGAAAAAAAAAAAATGAATTAAAAATAATTTGAATGCAATCAATAAAATAATGGTTTTATTGTTAGAAAATTAATTTTAATCGATAGCAGCATAAGAATAATTTTTTTGATTAGAATAGATTCCATTTTTGCCTGTTCGTTTTTCGAGGGTATTCGATATTTATATTGAATAAATATTCTGGAGATTCCTAATAATAAATTATTGTATTATCATTTTTAATATATTGCAAAATATTTGCAAAACCGAAAGAAAAAAAAAAATACTGAAGATGTTAAGTGGAATAATATAAAGGATAATGACATATCAAAGCCAATTATACCAAGAAAGAAAATTGTTAGTGGCTTCTAAAAATGTTATAAAAATTTTGTTATATTTTTATTTTTAGAATTTTTCGCATATTAAGAGGTATTCTCTTTTTGACCTTTTAATAGGCTTCTTAATATGTAGGGTTTTGCTTTTAAATAGTTATCCTTGAAAATATACAGTAAGAGATAAATATTACGTGTGCTACAACGTTTACTCGTACTTTAGAAATTTCGGAACTTTATTCACTATAACAAATTGGCTCTATAGAAGTAACACTAAGTCAAACAAAATGCCTAAAAGTGGATTAAAACGCCGATAGCAAACTGTTCAGGAAGTGAGATGGTTTTGTGAATTGGCTAGTTCACTAAAACAATTATGAAGATGTTTGTTTTGCAAATGTTTAAGCTAAATTTTCTGCAACCTCAGACTCTTTGGATATATTGTTTATAGAATTAGACTGATTACTTTCCTCTTTATTATTCGGAGAAAGCTTTTCAAAAGATTTATTTGTGTTGTAATCTAATTTTACTCAACAATTGGTTAGTTTTTACTTATATATAAATTTTTTTTATATGAGTTGACTAAAATACTTACTTTTATTAATTCTATTTCTTTCTTATTAAATTTTTTCCGATTTTTCTTTTCCCAATTATTTAAGATTTCAATTTTTAAAATAAAATGATATGCAGGGAAAAATTGGTTTTGACATGATCTTCATTAATTATTCGTAAAAATCTTTCAAAATATTTCTTTTTTTTTTATCACATTTTGAATTCATTATATATTTTAACCTTTATTTAACATAAATTAACATAATTTCATTTGATTTTCATTACAGAGTATATGCATTGGCTAACAAAAAATCTGAATTAGAATTTGAACAACGTTCAATGGCCAGTTTACTTTCAAAATTCCGTATTGATTATTCAGATTTAACATTAATACCGGATATAACAAAAAAACCACAAGAGACAACCACACAATTCTTTAATGAATTAATCAAAGATTTTATTGTCGCTGATGATAGTGCTCCAACACCAGATGATGGTGAATTAAGTAAGTGTAATATTGATTTAATTTGAAGAGAACCTTAATGTTATAGTTTGTAAAATAGTGTCAGAATAGATTGAGTGAGTGATTGAAATTAAAACAAGGAAAACAAAAAGAAACCTAGTCCTTAGATGATATTTTCAAAATTTATGTTATATTCTGAGTTTTTGATTTTATTATTTTCATTTTTATTTGAATAAAATTGAATTTAAAAATTGTAGAATTTTATACGATATTAAAATTTATTAGGATACAAAATTACGCTTGTGTGATTTTTTGTCTATTCTTTTTGAATAGATACACAAAAAAAAAATACTAAAAGTCTGTTATTACGGAAAGATTTTAAAGTAAGGTGAAAGTAAAAGAAAACTATTCTTTAATCTTCTTTTAAAGTCTTTAAAGTCACTTCCGGCTCTCATATGAAAATTTAATAAGAGGTATTAGAAAGATAAGGTTTCTTTACATTATATAATATATATTATGAAAGTTTTTCCAAAAAGATTTTTCTGACTAACTGAATCATGTTTATATTTTTTCATCCTTTTTAAAAACTCTAAAGAATATTTCAAAAACAAAAAATTTAAATTAAAAAAAAAGTCTTATTATTGTAGTTATAAAATAAAAGGAAAAGTTAAATTCGTTTTGATTGACAGGTGTCAAAAATTTTATTTGACTTTTATATTTTAGCAAAAAAAAAATATTTATAGGTTAAGCTATTTAAATAAAAATTGAAAGTTATGCAATACATTCTGTAAATCCTGTAAATGTTTAAGTTTAGGTTTATTTTGTTATAAATACAAAAAAAAAAAAAAACAGAAATAGTATGGTATTGTAAACAATTTTTTGATGTTAATTAAAATGTGATGTGATTTTTTGGTGATAATTAAAAATCATATGCCATTGATTTAAATATATTTCATATATTAATTTTTGTTTAATTATACAGCTTTTTGTAGACATTTATTATTAACTTACACCCTTCTTACACCCATTAATCTAGAATTGCGAAAAATGTCAATCTTAACTTCTACTAAAAAGTATTAAAATCTAAAAATAACGGCAGATAACATCTGGACCATAATAAATTTAAATCTTTAAAGATTATAATCCAAAGAAATAAAAACACATTGTGATTTAGTATGCAAATTTAAGTTATTTGAATTTCAAAATTTAGGAAGTTTTATACCTCTTATAAAGAAATATTTAATTTGAAGAGTAATTTTGTTTAAGACCACAGCTTTCATTTTTGTAACTAAAATTGAGAGTTTCCGTTTTTTCCATACCCGGAAATCTTCTACCTGCGAAAATATTTTATAGGTAATAATTAATAAACATAATATTTTAATCAAATCTGAGCGATCTCAACATTGTTATTTTTATGAGAGAATGTTCAGATCTATGTTCTAATATAATAATGATATAATAACAACTCTGTAAAATCATATATAACTTATATTCTTTTAAAAATTATTAATTATTTTAACATTTATGTTATTTTATTCTATTTTTAGCTTCAATTACCGAAAGTGATTTAATTGCATTACAAGATAAAACAAATCGGTACTTACGTTTAAGAGAATATTTATTGGAGAATTCAATGAAATCTGATTTAGTTGTAATGACATTACCAATGCCACGGAAAAATATTGTTACAGCACCATTGTATATGGCATGGTTGGAAAGTTTAAGTCAAGGTTTACCACCATTTTTATTTGTTCGTGGTAATCAAACAAGTGTTTTAACATTCTATTCATAAATACAATAAAAAAAAACAACCATTAATAACAACTATTAAAAAAAATCATTAAAAGGGAGAAAAAAAAAAATAATAATTTAAATTTTTGACAAAAACTTTTAAAAAAATTTATTTTGACATTTCGATTATTTACGATGACGCAAAAATTAAAAAAAAAAAAAACAAATAAAAACATAAAAACACAATGAATCACAAATTAAAAAAAAAATATTATTTCGAACTAACATTAGTTTTAAAAATAAAAATTACATTGAAAATCTAAAGAATCTCTAAAATTGTATTTTAAACAGAATAAAAAATAAAAAAAAAATAAAACCAATATGGCATCTGAAATGGTTAACAATGTTAACATAATTTTTTTTATACATATGTATATGACATATGTATGACATATATAAATGTCAAGACTTGTTATTTTTTCTTGGGAATCTTTAGAATTTTAATATCAATAGATTTTAAGTGTTTTTAAAATAATTTTACTTATGCTTGAAAGCATTTGAACAAAATGTTAGAAAAAAAAAGAAAAAAATTCAAATTTAATAATAAAAAAAACAAAAAATAGATAACAAAAATAATGAACAAAGATTTTTTTAAATCACATTTAAATTTTATTAATTTTAATATATAATTTTTTTTTTTTTTTTAATTAAGTTTTAAAATGATAAAAATTAAATAACTAAAATATTATATTAATTTCATTATTTAATTTTACTAATTTTAGAATAAGAGTTGATTAAAATGAAAAAAAAAAAAAATTTAATTTAAGAGAAAAAATAAAAACATTTTCAAAAATTAAATTAAATATGATGTAAAATTAATTAGATTATAAAATTTACTATTTTATTATTATTTTACTATGTTATTTAATAAAAGTTATTATGTTATGTTAATGCTTTTTAAGAATAATTAATAAAAAATGCAGCAAGAATTTCACAGTTCAAGTAATGTAAAGTAAAAAAAAAAAAAATAAAAATTAATTTTAATTAAAATTGTACAAAAAAGATAATAAAAAAAAAAGTGTTTTATTTAATGTACATTGTATGTGTATGTTGGGGCATATTTAAAAAATTTTAATGATAGAAAAATGCAATATTTTTTTTGTAAAGTTTTATTTTAATTATTAAAAATGATTTTTGAAAATTTTTAGACGTTGATCTAAATTTAATCATAATCCAAGTATACTTATCAAAATTATATTTTTGTAACCATTCATGATGAAATCAATTAAAAAACTATTTCAAACACACCAAATAAATTAATGAAGAATAAAGAAATAATTCAGGGTTGGATGTATGAAAATTAAATAAAAAAAGCTAAATATGAAATTTACACCCATAACATTTTAGACTTATCATTATCATATAAAAAAAAAAAATATCACACGGGGGCCTCGGTGGCCTAGTGGATAAGAGCGTATAAAGTACGCTGTGAACACCGAGGGAGTGTGGGTTCGAATGCCACACACGTCGTAAGAGTTATTTCCCCTTACGACATGTACAGCCACGCCTGAACAGGAAAGGCTATGTAGTTTCCTGTCCACATTTATGTGACAGAGAAATGCATTAAAAAAAAAAAAAAGTATCACATCACAAAAACTTAAATTTTCTATCATATTAGACTTGTGATGTGATAATTATGCCAAACTGGCGGTATTTACAAAATTTTAATTTCTTCGTTTCACAATAGATGGATATTCAATTTTGTAAGTTATAAATTATAATGCAGCTAAAATGTCAAATGAGTTTAAACAAACATTAAACAGTAAACAAATTACAAAACATTGACAGTACACAAGAAAACTTATTTAAAATTTAATAAAAGTCGGGTTTTTTAAAATAAAAATTATATGAAAATGTCGTCTTTTGCGTTGTATTTTGCATCGGATTCAGATTCTGATGAAGAAAGTGGAGGTGATGCAAAAATAAATCAAATCGAATCTCATCTCAAATGGGAGGCTCTAGCTTATTTAATTGACTGGCAACATTTTTCTAGGCATCATTATATGGTTCCTAATTCAAAACATAACCAGTATAATCTTTTGCTATGGTAGGATTGTTTTCCATGAACTTTACCAAGCGTTCAAATTGTTTAATATTCGTAATGTTTTTGCTAAATATATAAAATTTAAAATATTTTCGTTCAAAACTTTTTTATTTTTCTTACGTTTTTTCCATTGAAAAAAAAAGAAAAATAAGCACAACTATACACAGCACAAGCCACAAACAACCTTTCGCCATTAACTGTGACCAACTATATGATAAAATAAAATCAAAATTTGTAAATAATTTTTAATTATAATTACAGTTTTCTTCTTATGAAATTAAAATTATATGACGATTGACGAATGGTAAAGTGTGTAAGTTACCGGCCTCTCAGTTCAAAGGCCGAGGCTTCAAACCCTAGTTTAGATTAATTTAATCTTTACGCCGCACACTTGAAAAGAAAAGAAAATGATTTAGTTTTCTCATCACATTGTATAAGTTGGGTCAACCATAGTCAAATTAATAAATAAAATAATAATTTGTATTATTTCTATTTTTTTATTTTAAATATTTTATTTATTTTATCTTTTATTATTTTCAATAGTTTTAAAAATACAAATTATTACTTATGTGTAATACAGTACTTACGACAAATTGTATTTCAATTTTTAAACCACGTTAAAAACAACCATGAATTACATTTTTAATTCACCTCACCGCTGTATTTTTTAAAAATTGGATTTCAAGTCAGACAGAATATGAAAGGTTTAATTCTTTATTTGATACAATTATGATCAAAATAATAAATTTATATTTACAAATTTTGTTTCATCATTTTTTTTATATTATATGAGTAAATTCTTTTGTCATTTTTACTTTGATATGTATTTAAATGAAGTCTAAAAGACCAAATTTTCAAATATATAAATCCATTTTCATGATAGCGTTACAAATTCTCGTTTCCCCTTATTATTTGTTTTTTTAGCACATTTCCAAAAAAAATTTGAAAAAATATGCTTATTAGTTTCACTCTGTCCGTCTGTCCGTCCGTCCGTCTGTTTACAAAACTTCTACACCGCTAAAAACAAAGAAAAAAAATTTTAACCATGGGTAGGTCTTATAAAAAAAATAATTTTGTTGATCAACTTTTTCATGTAGCCCCATCCATTACGGACCTACAGCTCCTCAAACTTTGAAAAACCCTATTTTTAGATGCTTATATCTTATGTTCTGCTTAAGATTTTTTCAATCTGAAAACGCCATTCGACAGGTATTTTTTTTTAACTTTGTAAATTAATATCAAAATTATACAATTTTTTTAAATTTAGTATTTAAATTTACCGTTATGTGAAAACCAAATTTTGCATGATTTTTCTGCTTTCATAACTCCGGCATGCTTCTAGATAGAGGCTTGAAATTTTGAGGCAAGAAAGAACTTTTAGAATTAGTATAAGTTTGCTCAGAAAACTTTTTTGGACCACCCCCTGTTTATGAGCTATTAGGGCTTAAAAATTGAAAATTTGTTATTTTTAAACACCTGTAACTTAGGAACCTGTACACATTACTTCTGCAAGATATAAAAATTAAAGCTATAGTAATATATTTTTACGTGTGTTAAAGGTTTATTTTAGTTGTAAAGGGTTCCAAAGTTACAGCTCTTCAAAATTGTAAAAAAGCCCCATTTTCAGATGTATATATCTCAGGCTCTGCGTAATAGTTTTGTAATCTAAAACGGCGAGAAGACCGGAAATTTTATTATCTATATAAAACAATATCAAAATTATGTAATATTTTGTAAATTACTATTTAAATTTACCGTTATGTGAAAACCACATTTTGCATGAAATTCCTTTTCTCATAACTCCGGCACGCCTTTAGATAGGAACCTGAAATTTTGAGACAAGAAAGCACTTTTAGAATTAGTATAGGCTTCCTTAGAAAATTTTTTGGTAGTGCCTCCTCTTTAAGAGTTATTACGCCTCAAAAATTGAAAATTTGCTATTTTTAAACAACTGTAACTTAGGCACCTGTAAAATTTTTCTTCGGCAAGACATGAAAATTAAAGGTTCAATAATATACTTTTACATGTGTTAACTGCTTCTTTTAGTTATATAGGATCGGCCCCTCAAAATTTCAAAAAAGTCCTATTTTCACGTTTTTTCGTATCACATGAAATTTTCAAATATTTGTGCAAGTCACAATTCTAAACAGTTTGTATTGAGTTTTGGAAATGAGCGCTTTTAAAAACCGTTTGTTTACATTCTATCTTGTTTTATTAATATACTTTTTAATCGTATTTGTCAAAATCTCATTTTTCAAAATTTTTTTTTTTTAAATTTTCTGTATAATCATTGGTTTTACGGTGTTCGTCCTTTCGTCTTCTATGAAATTTCTATACAGTTTAAGACAAAGCAATAAAATTTTAACCAAAAAATTTTTTGTACCTCCATCTGTTTAAGAGCTATTAGGGATCAAAAATTATAAATTTGTAATTTTTTTTTTAAGATTATTCCCCTGCCACATAAATGTGACAAGGAAATTACACAATTAAAATTTCCATTTCAGGCGTGGCTGTAATTTGCTATTTTTAGACACCTATAATTTGGTCACCTGCACACATTTTTTCAAATTAAAACTGAAAGAATAAGAGTTTAAACATTATATTTTTAGCTGTGTTAACAGTTTTTCTCAGTTATATAGGGTTTCCTCCTAAAAATTGAAGAAAGTGTTATTTTGATTTTTCACAATTCTTTTGTTATATATAAAATTCTAAGAATAATTACAAATTTTCATACTAATCACATCATTGTAAACTGTTTTTATTGTCTTTTAAAAAATGTGTGCCTGTAAAAACCTTTGGTTATACATTTTAACTTGTTTAAACTCTCATTTTTCTATATTTATGCGTAAAATCACTTATTCTGTGTCGGTAAAATAACCATTAAGAATTTTTCATCTTTTGTATATTTAGAGTTAAATATTTTCAATTTTAAGCACCACTCGTATTGAAAGAGTCTTCCTGAAATAGATTTTTTCATTCTATTATCATATTTTAATAAAAAGTAATTTTTATGAATGTTAACATTTTGATAATTTCTTATTTTTGGTTTTTTTTTTTTTTTTTGTGGTAGGAGAACATTTTGAAATGATAATATAATAAAATGTTTTTTTATGTTCTTGTTTGCAGTGATACTTACAAGATAGTAAAGTTATATGTTCTTTAAAAATTGATAAAGTTCATTAGTTTTTGTTCTCTAAGTATATTTTTGAATTTTTTTCAATATAGTATTTAAGAATATCTTTTGAATATGGGTCAACCATAAAATTGTAATCGACAAAGATGTCTCTGAACATTGAAATTCTTTTTTATTAATAATAAGTATACATATACATACTTACAAGAATGGAAGTCTAAGTCTAAGAAATGCCATAATCCTGAAATTTGTTTTTATTAGACAATTCCTGAATTATAAAACTTAAACTGGTAAACCTAATTTTTGCAGACAAACGAATAAAATATTATAAGCTCAGTCTAAAGTACATAAATTTCAAAAAGAAAACTAAATATTAGATTTTATACCAAAGTTATATTTGTTTTTTAAAACCTGAAGTCTTTGCTGTTTTTATAGCAAAAAAGTTGGCTACAAAAAAGGCAAATATGAAAACTGAACGGCTAGTTAAAGATATACATTAGATACTAAATAATTAATTAGAAATGCAATATAGTTAATAGTTAAAAGAAATTTTCAATTGCTGAATTATTACGTATATAATAAAAGAGCTAAGAAATGTACCTTAAGAATAAATTTCAGACTAGTTAAGAACTTTATAAAACCAAACCAAGCAACAACTTAACAGTTGTTAGAAAGAATTTTAAAAAAACTACAAAATCTAATTTATAAAGGTTTGACACACAATTTTGTATATTTGTAAATGCGGTTCTGGCAAACAGAAAATTGATAACAATTGATTTACTTATATATCTATATATATTCTTTTTCACTTTCAAATTTAGATTTAGAGTAGGGTTTGATTATTTCTTTTGCAGTTCAAGACATTAAAAAACGATAACAGAAATTTTTTCATCAATATTATACAGACTGAAATCATGAAATTAATGGAGTGGTCCCAGAATTCATTTTTGAAAAAATTTCCTCATCTAAATTAAAAGTTTTGGGAAAAAGGATTTTATTTTGATATTCTTTAAATATTGTATTTTTATAAGCAAACAATCACAGGATCATTTAGTAATAAAAAAAAATTCTTGTATAATATAATATGTATTAAAAATGTTTAAAATTAAATTTTATGTATATATTTAAAGAAAAAAAAAAATTTTTATGGATTTTTTATAAGAAAAAATTCATATTTTATGGGATTGTTAAAAAAAAAACAATGTTTTATTTTTTATCAAAGTCTAGAAACAAAAAAAAAGGATTCATGAAAGTGTAGATAAACTTTTTAATTCTGTACTTGATTTTGGACATTAAAATTTAAATGCGTTAAGATTAGATCTACGTACATGTGTAATGTATATTTTAATACTGTATCCATCAAATTCTTCTATTATGTTGATTTTTTTTTAAGCAGTTTTTTGATAAAAATAAATTAAAAAAATTTTGAAATGAATTTAATGGAGTGATTTTAGATTCGAAGCAAAAGTTATAGAATTAAAGAGCAGTAGAATTGCATTTTAATGTAATTTTTATCGTTTTTTTCTTTAGTGTTGTTCAGCTTTTGATTTTGTATCATTATTTATTTTACTTCAGGATTTTTTTTAAGTTATCTGGAGTTTTTTTAACCATGTTATGAGCTAGTTTTGTGTATAATACTTCGTAAGTACCCAAGATTTGACCATGTTTATGTAAGGAATTTTTAAGAGTGTAGGGTTCTTCCGCAAAACTTCCGCAGAATTAACTCGTATTCTGTTTGCAAGTGCTAAAGGGTTAAATTACTATAACATAATTTTTTCTTAACTTAATTATTTTTTGCGATTTTTTGCAATTATTAAGATGCAAATCTTATATTTTGTGCATTAAATTAGTAACGGAAGTATGTATATTTTCCAACTTTTTTGAAATATGCATTCCTTGCTTCTAAATTTTTATTATTTGTTACAAAAGTTCTGATTTAATTCACATATTATTATATTTTATTTGTGTTTATTTTTAACAAATGTTTAGGAAAGTTTTCCCTACCCAGTCTAATAATTGTTGTAGCTATAAATTAAACTGTTTGCCGATATTATTTGTGCGTATCGAAAATTGTTGATAGGAACACTATTGCCTTTAATATCTTTTGCTATATCATCGAACATTTTTTGCAAAATTGATTCTAAAGACGTTATATTTCAATACAACGGGAACAGAATATGTTATTCAATGTGCAGTTCATCTTATTTTAAAAATCTCTCATTTTACTTTTTAAGTCATTATAAGATATTTATGATATAATGTTTTTTTATGATTTATAGTTAAATAGGTTTAATGTGCTATTTCAAAATATCATACCATGTATCTAAGACATATTAGCGAGATGATACGAAAGTCAATCGCGTCATGTTAGTTTATGCACTTTCTGTTTGACACGTGATGAAACAGTTAGTTTGTTTGTCAAAAAAAAAATTGTGTTTGTTATAAAAATCATTATTTATTTTTCGAAGTGCACTGTAACTAAAATATTTTTTTTTTAATGAAATGGAATAAACGGATAGTATTGAAAAGTAAGTACAAAATTAAAATAATTTGTATTTCATTATTTTCATGTGTCTTTTGGTTTTTATTTTGACATTTTAGTCTTAAAATAAGAAATCATTTGAGATTTTGATAAAGTTAATGGAGAATAATCCCAGCCTAGTAAAAGGTTTTACTGGATTTGACAGTAGTAAGATGACATTTCTCCCCTTTATGTTTACTGTTTTTGTAATTATTATTTTATCCTCCGTAGATTCATCCTCAGAATTTTACAAAAATGAGTTAATATTTTATTTTTTTTTTTTTTATATTATTTTTAGATAAAAAATTCACTAAATTCATTAACTTAACCAAAGATATATAAAATAAATTAAAACATCTTATAGAACAACTAAGCCAATACATACTGATCATTTAAAACTCTTAAAGTGGCTGAATAATGGCTATCGGCAGGTAGTTTTGCAGAAATACAACATATGATAAATTTGAAGACAACATATCAAAATCAATTTAAAAATATCATTTCAATGTTTTTGCAGAAATGAAATTAGTCGCTTAAACATTTCCGTTTCTAGTCGTATGATTCATCTTAAAGAAAGAATATATCAATTTTATTGGAAAATCTTTAAAAAATTTTAATTCTTGAATGTGAAAACCAAAAAAATTTTATTATCCAATTGAGTTATTAATAAATAAATAATAATTATATTATTAAATTGTACAAATGTGCTTTGGGTTCTATACTTATCTCTATACATCCAAAATTCTCTGATTTTTTGTTTGTTAAAGGTGTAAAAATTACAAATACAAAGTGTGTTACAAAGTCCTTGACATTAGTTTAATTTAAAAAAAAAATAAAATTGATTAATTAATAAATTCACAAAAACTTTATTTCATGTTATGAATAAATTAATGTTCAATTTAAATATTTAATTTAATCTATTAAGAGTTGGACTTAAATCAAAATTACATGAATTGATAACATTGTGTTAAAATAATAAATGCGCGGTGTAGAGATTAATGTAATTGATGTTTTATTAAAGAATATAAAAATTAATTGAAATTATTTATATAAGTAATATCATAAATTTGATTATATAAATATATAATGTGTATTAAAAATAAATTATATTATTACTTATTGTAGAGTATGTCTTCTGCTCGCAACATTGTGCATAAAAGTAGCTACGTGTATTCTATCGTAAGAATCAATTGAATATATTATTATGTTGTAGTCATCTCGTTCTTACATGTACATTTAAGCTTAAATATAGAAAATAAAAGATCATTTGATAATTGGATTCCAAGCAAGCGAGTTTTACTCAATATATTACAAATTGGCGACGAGGTTAAGTAAGAACCACACGTGTTTTTAACACAAGTAAAGAAATAAGGATAAAATTATAATTTTGTTTTGTTATATAATTATATTTTCTTTATATAATTATATATTATAAATAATTCACAAATAAAAATGACGCTACTAACAACAATGTATCACTCAGCAACATTACCAGAATTTTCACCTGAACAAGAAATATCGCTGGTGGGGAAGGAAAAATTAGAAATACATTTGTGTGAATTAAATTGTACAGAGGAGAACATAAAAAAGGCCATATTACTGAAATAAGTTGGTTCTGGACCATATAACTTACTACATAGTCTATGCAGTCCGCATTCTCCGTCTCAAAAAACTATCAAAGAATTATGCAAAATATTGAAAACACATTATACAACATCCACCATAGTATTCCGAGAAAGAGAAATTTTCTACTCCTCAACTTGAAACGTTGATGAATCAGTAGCCCAATGGTATGCAAGAGTCAAAAATCTTACTATAAACTGTAAGTTCAAGAAAGCCATCATCATAGAAAGCAAGTTATTTTCCAAAAAATGGATCTCAAGCCGAATCAAAAATATCGTTTGTCAAGCAACAAGCATGTAAAATATGGAAAAAGCCTAATAACCAAAACAGTTATAATAACCTAACCTATTACAGTTATGACATTTGCTATTTTTGAATTTACAAAATTTGGTTTCATGGTTGTTCTTCCAATCACAATGGCTATATTTTTTAATATTATTATTCTGATTAATAGAAATCAAAAATATTCATTAGATGAATTAATGAATTAAAATGAACTAAAACTTATTAAACAGAATTTATATTAAACCAATAAAAAATTGAATAAGGCTATAACTGGCGCTTTCATTGAAATGCTTCCGGAAATTGTTTATTTTCAATTTTTTTGCAGCAAAGCCATAAAATTTAACAAAAGTGTTGATTTAATGATTAGATAATTTATAAAGAATAAATTCAGCTATACGAATTTTTAAATTTTAAGTTAAATATTTAATAAAAAATATCAATTTTATGATTTTCCGCATTTGTAATTATTTTACTCAACAATTGATCAGTAATTTTGCATAATGAAACAACACTGTTAATTGAAATATAAATGCTTCTTCCAGTTTAATTTTATGCAAAAGAAAAAAATATAAAATATAAATATAGTAATTAAAAGTACAGCTTAATAATAATATTAAAATAATAAAAAATTAAGATAACTGAATAGAGCCTTATTATGTTTTCAAATAAAATTAATAATATCCGAAGAATCCTTTCTACATCCTTATCCCATAAGGTATGAACCTAAATTTTGGTTTGAAAAGGGTGATTTTGGTTGGTTAAGATCCAACACTGTTCGAAAGAATCAGATACAATTTCTTTGGATGACTTTGGAAGTTTGCCACTGATCTTCGTAAAAAAAAAGAGATATTTGTATATTTATATATATATATATTATTAAATATATTTAGCACACCTTTTTAATCTCGTAAAGTTTTTAGGTTTAATTTTAAATTTTGTTTTAAGGTCTGCAAATGGAAGTTTCGTTCTAACAATAAAACCAGAATGAGATTTTGCAAATTCTTTCCACATTAACTTTTATTAATTAGTTAGATATTTTTATACCCTACACCTAAAGTATGGGGTATATTAACTTTGGTATGGTGTTTGTAACCACCAAAAGGAAGCGAGTTACATATAGACATGTACATATATTCTGAATCAGGGTCACCTTCTGAGTCGATTTAGCGATATCCGCCCGTCCGTCCGTACGAACGATAACTCAAAAAATAATGATGCTATCTTGATAAAATTTATACTGTAGGTTAACAATAAGTAAATAGAGGAGGAGATTGCAAATGGACGAAATCGGACCATGGGTTCGGATACATATCATACAACACCCAAAACTGAAAACGCATATTTTCGGAATTAATTAAATTTTGAAACTTAAAATTAAATTTAAACTTAAACTTAAAATTTTGTACGATGGTGTTTTTTCCTGAATCTCTGATATCCATAAAATTTGAGATGATTTGGAGTGGTTGTTCGGTACCTCCCATACAACTCCCAAAACCGAATAAGCATATATTCGAAATTAATAAAGATAAAAACTTGAAATTTGATGTAAGAGTATTCTATCCTGTTCTGATGATGTCTCACAAATTTGAGATGAATTGGGGTGGTGGTCCGGGTACCTTCACACACTTCCCAAGATCTAACAAGCATATCTTCGAATTTAATAAAGATAGAAACCTGAAATTTTGTACAAAGGTTGTAAAAGCATTTATTTTTTTATATACTAAAATAACTTATGGATTTTTAATTTAATTTGCATTTTTTAGGTGTAGGGTATACATCGGTTGCATCGACTTACTGTTACATTTACTTGTTTTAATGAATACAGTGACTTATTTATTTTAGTAATAATGTATGTCTCGAAACCAACTTAAAGAAGTAATATCCAATTTGTTGCTTCGAAATAATATAAAAATAATGTAAAAGTACCAGAAATAATTCATTATCCTTTAGATTTTTGGGTCTTATAAAAATATTCCACCTGTTTATTTTTGTTTGAGTAATAATCTTAACAAAAATTCTGATTCTCATAATAAATTTTGTCCACTTTAAGGTAATTTTAATTATAAAAGACACAATTTCTAATTAGTTTACGGTTTTATATTTCTAATGTCCTTGTAAAAAATAAGATAAAATTATCGTATTATGTGAGTTCTTTTTAATGAACAAAATTACCTTAGACTAATTTCTATAAAAATTTTTTTATTGTCATTTAAATACTGTCTTTTAGTTTTTCAATGACCATTTCTCCATTTCACAAATTGCCAAGATAGGTGGCGAAACAAAACTATGAAAGAAATATAGTGTTAAAAGATACATTTCTTTACATTTTCTATCGATTGCAAAATGTTGGTGGCTGTAAAACTTCAAGAATATTGTGGTCCATTTTCAAGAAAAAAAGAAAGGAGAATTTCTCACCTACATTCTTGTAAACACTGCTAGAGCACAGTAGGACTCCATTCAGGCAAGATGGTTATTCCTTACAACACGCAGTGAAAAAGATGTAAAGAGAAAGGGATCGAAGAAATCTCTATCATTTTCTCTGCAAATACCCGGCATATTTGTGCTTTTTAAGGTAGATTTTCAAAAAGCAGCCTTATAAAAAAATCAGCCAGCCTTAGCTTTAAGCTTACATTTTTGCACAATCTATTTAGAAGACGGAAATTTTAAACAATCTATTTAGAAGACAGAAATATCGAGAAAAAAAAAAATTGTTAAAGAACATACATAATAAATAATATATTTTCCTTAAATTTTTAAAAGAAAATGCTTTTATAGGTTTTAACTTCGAAAAACTTAATTATTGTTCAAAGTTTACTAAATTTTTGTTAAAACGATTCTAATATTTATCTGGTATTCTATAAAATAAAAACAATGAGTTCATTTGAGTTCAATTACCTAATTCTTAAAAAATGGAAATTGAAAAAAAAGTTAAAGAAATAATAAAAAACATATAGTTCTTTTTCAGTTAGGACTTCTATGACTATTATAACTTCTTTGGTTTTGTTAAAATATTTTCCCATAAAAAATTGTATCGACTACAAAAAATCTAAAAGATAAAAATAAATAATCTTTTAAAACTTTAGCATAATGCTTTTATTATCCTAAAGCGAATAAATTTATAATGTATGTATTACCTTTCATATAAATTTAAAAAAATTACCAGAAGGTCAATTCTGTTAAAGTAAACAAACTTCCGAAAAACGACATTAACAAACAGTGAAAGAGATGATCAATTGGAAGAAACGAGGATTTTAAAGGTTAAATCTTTGTTGTATATAACAAACAATGCAAAGTAATGAGTGATTCAATAATAATTTTATCTTTGAAATTTTGTTACAATCAATTTTGAAAGTCATGAATATTGTCATGTTATCATCGTTTAATTTAACTTTTATTAAACCAACCATATGGTTAAACCATATAAAAGTATTAAATAGATTCATCAGAAGTATTTAAACGAGATTTCTCTTAGTTCATAACTCTGAAACCATTTGTACAATATGCAAAGTTTTAAAGTTTTGACTTTAGGAACATTTGGCCACTATATTTTGTATGACATTTCAGATTTCAATAATCAATATATTTTTTTATTGATAAACAAAATGTTTTTTGTATTATTCTACTTTGAAAACTGGGTTTCGCTTCCGTGTAGAGTTAAAAATTACGAATGCTTGAATTATTACGTTAATCGATTGAATGTACAAATTTTTGTTAGCTGGGTGAAATGTTCTTACTTCATATTATCTCAAGAATGTTAACTAATAAATTAGATCTTTACATTTTAAAACTCTACTTTCATATTTTTCAAAAAACTAAAGTGATTAGATTCTACTTTAAATATTTCTATTGTATTTAAAGTCTACTATAAGATGCAACTTGCAGTAAGTGCAGTAGTGATATGTGGCCGGTTTGAAGTTTAAAAAGATCGAAATGTATACTCTTCCTTTCTAGGTCAGAAACAAAACAATTTGTTAATGCTATATTACGGGTCACTATATCGGTAGACATGATAGAGGAATAGATATGCATATGGATTTTAATAATAAATTTTGCAGAGCAATTCAAGCTATAGAGAGCGTGATGCACTTTCTCTGCAACCTACTTTCTAAACTTTTTCTGTCAGAGTTGTATTATTGTAGCATAAATCTAAAGAAGATTAAGAACAACTCTCATTGAATAAGTTCTTCTACGTTTTTAACGTACACTACCAAACTACAATCTAGTGATTATGACGCGGATCTCAGCATTCATCAAAAAAAAAAAGTTACCTATTAATATCCAAACATGATTCAAACTTTTTAAGTTCAATTTTCCAAAGTTTAGCTTTGTTTTCTTTTTTATTTAAGTATTTTATTTTGCGTCCCTTTTTGATTTTTATTTTTAGGTTGCAGGGTTCTTGATGTGATCCATTGTATTATTTTACTAAAACAGGATACCATTTTTATTTAATTATTTAACGTATTATTTAAGTGTGGAAGAAGAATTTAAAATTTATTCATTGTTTTTATTCTTCCGTATATGCTCTATATGTGATATTAAAAATGAGGAGAAAATGTATTTATAATTTAGTTCAAAAAAAAGTTTATTTGGAGGATAAAAGTAAGCTTTAGATGAATTAAAAAAATAAAATATGGGAAAAAAAAGCAATAAAGTGAAAAAAAGGAATGAATCATTTAGGAAATCAGAAGAAATTATTCAAAAACAACTATATAAGGATATATGGATAATATTTTAAATCCAGTTTTTTTTTATACATTTGAAATATTTTATTTTATGACAAACAAAATTAAGTTGAAAAATTCATTGAACGGGATTTAATATCTAATTAAGCCTACACTTCGTTCATAAAAAAGTAATGAGATTAACAAAATAATTTCAAAATAACCTTTTGCAAAGGTTAAAATAATTTAAAATTTTAAGTTTTCAGGCTAACGATGATTATTAGAAATTTAAAATTTTTTATTACATTTTTATTCTGTTGTAGTTTTTTCAATTTAATCTTTTCTACTGCTAAGAGCATATTTTTTCAACTAAATTTAATTTTTTTAACCATGATGTATTAAAATTAAAAACAACATTTTTATAAGTAGGTACAAATTATTTGAGTATAAAGTTTGAATTTTTGGTTTTTAAGGCGAGAAATGATTTATTAAATTGTATTTTGAGGCATTTAGATGAAATTTTCAGGATCTTCAAGTATTATTTGATTCTATAGTTAGTTTTATACTAAAAGTAGTTTTTTTTTAAAGGCTTTTAGAGGCGTTTTTCATTAAAATGATTTTTTTTGTTTTTCCTAAGGGAGGTGGGAATCTTCCAAAGACACCAAGAATTACCCCTTGGTAGTGTCATTCTTACTGACTAAACCCACCTCTCCCTTTAGCCAATATAGTGGGATAAAACCCTTACCTGCGAACGCAGTATATTGGCTAGGGAGTAGGTATAGGAAAGGATAGGAAAATGGATACGGAAACATTGAATTGGGAGTGGGACTGTAAGGAAATAATGAATCCGCCTATTATTATTATTTTGCTAACAGTGACTAAAGGCGTTACAACAGTTACAACATGTAGTAGTAGTATATATATTACTACATGAGGTAATTATTGAAGGCAACCCCCACTGTTACTGTAGCGGCTGTTATTATTGGTATTAATATTCTTATTATTATTATTTTAACACAGAGTCAGCGCCATCAGTGGATTACAACGTGCAGCAGTATATAACACCTTACTTGCATGATATAACCAAAGATGACTCTACTGCAGCAGCTATTATTATTATTATTATTATTATAGTTATTGTTTTATTACTATTACTATTACTATTATTATAATTATTATAATTATTATTATAATTATGATTACTATTATTATTATTATTACTATTATTGTTATTATTGTTATTATTTTACTACAGAGTCAGCGCCATCAGTGAATTACAACATGCAGCAGTATATAACACCTTACTTGCATGATATAACCAAAAATGGCTCCACTGTAGCAGTATTATTATTATTATAATTATTGTTATTATTATTACTATTATTATTATTATTAATATTATTATTGTTATTATTATTATTACTAATATACGATATACATTATTACGATATAAAAGTACTACATATTTTTATTTATGATCTGACCAGGGTTTGAACCCAAGACCCTTCGATTGAAAGGTTGGCGACTTAACCACTTAATTATTAAAAAAAATTAAAATTAAATTTAACTGCCTTCACAAATGATTTCTCGGATTTTAACCATGTTTTTTGGTATCAAATTTACTTTTTTCATGACAAGTATTAACAAGTTAATTTTTTAAACATTTGTCGTGGGAATTGTACATTTTATATTATAAAAAGTAGGATACACCACGAATTAAAAATTCGCTGCTTAACAGAGCGAACACAATTTGTTACTCTGAAAGTCTAATGATGAGTAATGATGAGTTAAAATTTATTTATGACACATTAAAACATAATAACTATGGTGCCACATTTCGCCGTTGGAATCCCAGACCCAAACGAGTACATCAAAAAGATGGCATTTCTTAAACAAAAACTGGCATTTCTTCCATATACGAGCAATCTATCAGATAGGATTAGACGGAAACTACTCAAATATGGAAACAAACCCATTTTCAAACCTCCAGCTAAAATCCGTCAATGTTTAAGGTCATCGAAAAACAACCTTCCTCTTTCTAAATCTGGTGTCTATGAGTTTCCTTGCGATTGTGGAGATGTTTATATTGGAGAAACTAAAAAAATGTCAGTATTAGATTACAAGAGCACTTGAAAGTAGTTCAAAAGAAGCAAATTAGCAAATTAGCCAAATATGAACATGTGGCGTACAATGGCGGCCATGAAATTTATTTTCATAAGACTAAATGCATAAAAACTGAATCTTTTCGAGTACCCAGGCTGGTAAGAGAAGCTATTGAAATCAAAAAGTGGACAAATTTCAATTTAGCCAAATATGAACATGTGGCGTACAATGGCGGCCATGAAATTTATTTTCATAAGACTAAATGCATAAAAACTGAATCTTTTCAAGTACCCAGGCTGGTAAGAGAAGCTATTGAAATCAAAAAGTGGACAAATTTCAATAGATATCGAAGTTCACGAAGTTTATTCTTTCACCTACTTGGAATCCAATATTACACAAATTAAAAATTAATGTCTCCACAATAAAATGTCCAGACACTGTAAGCTTTGCTTGTAAATTAAATTATTCATACATCAATAATAATTGTCCAACGATAATACGGATTGTAACAACAACCACAACAACATTGTAACATATGGAAATTTCTCTAACAACAATCATTGCAACTTGAGAAGTAGAAATGTAGAAATAAATAACTTTAGTATCCGTTTGAAAACAAAAGCAGAAATGTTTCTGAAACGTCACGTGGTAAGTTTAATTTATTTAATTTGAAAATACTAACAAGTTGTTTGTAGGGCTTGGTTTTCGTCATTTTGAACTAAAAAATATTATTATTTATGATTTTTTTTTTGGTTTATTCCCTGCTACATAAATGTGACAAGGAAATTTCTTTGCAGATGTGACTCAGCTTTTTCTTTGAAAATGTGGCTGTAAATGTCGTAAGAGGGAATTATTCTTACGACGTGTGTGGGATTCTAATTCCCATTTTTTGAAAACTCTAACATTTGAAAACATATTTTTTAAATCGTTTATTTTTTTGGAAACTTTTTTTTTCAATTTTTCTTTTAGAATACAATATACTAATATAATACGAAATGAAAACCTTAAACTCCAATTATTATTTAAAGTTACGTTTTTTTCATAATTTATTACACATAATATCCTAAATTATAATTTAGCAGAAAATTGTGAATGTCAGAATTTATCAAATAGTAATTTTTTATTTTTTTAACAAAAGAATAAATGTAATTAAATTGTCCGTTTTCTAACATTTTACTAGGAAATGAATGAATACAATGGACATTTTATTCTATTGAAAAAGAATATGTTTCTTTTTCCTTTTTTTTTTTTTGATTAGATTTGAAAATAAAGTTTTGTATAATAAATGAAAATTAATTTTCTAGTTCTACATTAAAAAAAAAATTTTTTGTGTACCTTTGCATTTTATTTGGATTTTCTTATGATAATTTAATGTAATGAAAAAATTATTTATCATTTATATTTTCTGATTAGTCTTATTAAATTCTAGTTACAATCAACCCTATTTTACAACGCGATTGAAAGATACGTTCTTAGAAAAGGCTACCTTTCCATTTCTTAGTAGGAAATATTGTGGTAAAGTATATGTACTAAATAGAAAAATTTAGGTAGGATTCGAAATAAAAACAAATGCATTTGAATTAATTAAATCAAAACTTTCATTTGTCAAAATTCAACATTTCATTGGAAATATGTATGAAAATTCTTCTTCATAATTATGAATCGATTAGTCCTTTAACTTTTTTTCTGATTTTTCCAAATTCAAATCTTATTTTTTTTATTTCTTTATTTTATTTATTTATTCTCTTTTAATATATACATTTACATTTATTTACATTTTTAGTTTTTATGAGATTTAGCTCTAATTTGACTCTTTGCCAAATGTCTGTATATGTATCAAACTCTCTAAGTTAAAAAATTTTAAAAATAATCGTAATTTATTTAATTTTTTTAAAATTTTTTTATCATTTTAGGTCAATATTTTTGAGGTTAAAGTTTTAAAGTTTTAGTCATTTTAGATATGAATTCTCTATTGTAAATTAAAGTATTATAATGTACACATAATTTAAAAATATGTAAATATACATTATAACACATAATACAATTGTATAATATAGAAAATTTAAAAAAAGGCAAAAATAAAGAAAAAAAGAATGTTTAAAAATAAGCAGCCTAAAAATATGCAATATTTTGTTTTCGTATTTTTTAATTTGTTGATCCGGGCCTGGCGATATATAGAAACATTATTAATGTGTTTAACGAGCAAAGAGTTCATAAAATATATCGGCTTTCTACCGATCTATTGGTAAAAAATAAATAAATGAAATTAATAGATGTCGATTACCAAACGATTATACATGTGCGGTATATTAATCTAGAGAATGCGGATTCAAATCTTTTGCAGCTCGTAATCATTTCTAATTCAATGTAAAATTAATGAAAAAGTACAATTTCCAAATAAACTTAACATATATTTTAATTCTAAATGATTTATTATTTAACATGAACGAATATTCTAAAGTTAATGACTAAAAAGTTTATTTATATGTATATTGTATATGTTTGTTTCTATGTTTATTCATTATTCACGCTATTACAATCCGTGTTAACACAATTTAAGTCACACATTGCCATTTTATTTTTATTGTTTCCATGTAAAAGATTAAAAATAAACAGTGTCTAGACAATTACTTTTAATTTATTTTCCCCTTCCCATTTAATTTATTAGTTATTATTATTAACATATTTATCAAATATTCAAAGTATTTTATAAGTATAGAACATTGATTTTTTGGCAGTAAGTAATCAATTCTAAAGAATTTCGATATAATCTGACAAATTTACTAAAATATTTTGTCTAAAGACAGGAAAAAATTAATGTTTAGTTAAAAGAAAATAATAATTTTCCATTTCTTCAACCACCTATTCAATATTTAATAAAAAATGTATTTATAATTTTTCCGATAGGAAAAATTTTAAGAGTTATTCTTACGATTGAAAAAGTGTGTCTCGTATTTACGAAAGATTAAAATGACATAAAAATTATGGCAATGGAATTAACTTTTTTTTTTTTCCAAAATATTGTATTAAAATTATTCAAATTTGTTTTTATTAAAATATTTTTTTAATCGTAAAATTTGTTCAGTTCTAAGAAATTCTTCTAATTCATTCATATGATTGCAATGCAATCATATTGAAAAGAAACTTTTTAAGTTATTTGCTAAAATATTCTGATAAAATGTAAAATGCTGTATATAAAAATATTTTATGATTCGAGATTTATGGAAAAGAACAATTGGAGAAATTGAAATAAAAATGTATTGCATACCATTAAATATCTTAAACACGTGGGAGTTATTTAAACATGTCTATTTTTTTTTTGTAAGGGTGTAATTTATTGGTTTTTATTTGGATTTGACACAATAAATTGAAAAATTTAGAAAATTCTATTGTTTAAAAGGGATATCATAATTTCAAGCGAGATAAAATTTATCAGTATTATAATTTCTTTTTTTTTTTTTTTTGAGAATAATTAGAATTTGTTCTTAATGAGATGAAAGCAAATGTAAAAAATTTTGATATTATTACCGACAATTTTTTTCAAAAATTGGTTTAGAATTAGTTTTTGCTAGATTTTAAAAATGAATAAATTTTTTTTATTTTTGAAAAAAATTATACATTTTTTTGCTTTAAGAAAAATTGAATTAAAGATTGGTTTGATAAATTTCTGAATTCAAAACATGACTTCGAAGTATACAATAACAAAATAACAACGGACAAGAAATGTTTTTCATCGTTTCATGGTTTCATCGAACATTTTTCATCGTTTTATGGTTGAAAATTTTTTACTTCAATTTTGTTTTTTGGTAAACCATATTCAAACCAACCACCTTTTTTTTTTTGGATTATTTTTGGAGATAACATTTTGGGGAATATTTTTGTATTGATCTAAAATCGATAATATCTGAAGGATATAATCTCTATAATAAAAAAGTTTTTCAAAAACAATTCTAGTTTGCACCTTAATGAAAAAAAAAAAAAAACAAACAAATGAAAAATTTTAAAAGCAAAGACAAAATCTAAAAAAAAAAAATTTATTTGTTTTTTTTTTTTTAAAGTATTATAAGGGTATGCATGAAAAGAACATTTTTGTATGTATTTAGGGACTGACCTATGACAAAATCATTAATTTTACTGATGTTCAGAATAAAAAGTGAAAAGTCAAAAGAAAAATATATCATTATCCTTTTTTGTTCTCTTTTATTTTCAGATTTTCTATATTTTATCAATTTCTTGTTAGTCATCCTTGTGACATTGGAATTTTATTTTTTGTTTCTTCTTGATGAATATGCCCTTAAAGATATGAAACGAGAAAAAAAAATATTAATTTTTTGGTTTTATTAAATTTAGTTTTTGACTTCTAACTTTTCTTTTTCAAAATTTGGTAATTTTTTTTTGGAATGGTATTATATTCGTTTATCAAAATGTAAAAGTTTTGTTATAAATATTATTAAAGTTAGAAAATTTCTGAAAAATCTTAAAAAAATTACGACTTTGATGTTTATTTTTTTTTTTTTTTTGAAGGACAAGTGCGCCTTGTAGTAAGTTAAATGTTAGTGGTTCTTTAAATATCCTTTACCATATTTCTACCTTCTCCAACATAAAAAACCAAACATTGCAATGGAAATTAAAATTTTAGGAAAGAAAAAATAAACAAAATTTTCTTACTTTTTTGAATTCGAAAAAGTAAGAAAATCGTGATATTAAATAAAATGAAGCTAACAAAAGTTTTAATAATTCGTAAACATAGATTTTGGATTAGTAATGGTTCGCTATATTTATTTTGTATTAGAAATTACTATAATGATATTACAAATTTAACATTTATTTATTTATTTTAGGAGTGTTTCGTCCTTCAATACTAAACAGGACTCTTTAATAGGTGTGTAGAGATAAACTGCTTGATCTGTAGTGCTATTTTAACTAATATTGAAGTATAAAATTAATCGAATTGTTTCCATCCGTATAAGCTTTTTTTAATGCAATTTTGAAAAAAAAAAAAAAAATTCTTTAAAAATTGAATGAAACTACCATTACATAGGTTTTACTTGTTTTTACGGAAAAAACTAGGCATCATTACATGTCAACACTTAAATAATACAAAAAATACAAAAGCAAAATTGTTTTTAAGTGTTAAGTGTTTCGTCCTTCAACATTAATAGTCTTTTTCATTGGGCTTATAATGTTGAATTGCATATTCAACTCTTGGTTTAATCTTTCAATTAGTCATATACTTATAAGAAATTTTATTAAAATCATCTGTGAAGTATAAGACTAATCAAAAAAAATTTTGTTTTCTAAATCTATTCTTGTTTTATTCATTTTTAAAAGTTTCTTTTAGTTGCAAGGTATAATGCACGTAATGCTATATATCTGTATTACACTATGTATAAGATATTTTGTTATTCAAGTTAACAAAAATAATATATGATTGTTAATATTCTAGAATTGCAATAAGGGATGTTTGATAACTGGAATAATAAAACAGTTCTACACAATATGTTAAAATATTTTTGGTATTTTTTTTTCTATAGCACAGTCTCTATTATTGTTCAAAAATAAATATTCAGAGTAGAAAAAGAATTGAATAACTTTTCATCAGCTTCAGGAGTTTTTTTTTGTTTTTTCCAAATATCATTTTATTTGTTTTTATTGTTGGCTCTCGGTAGAAAGTATTAATATTATTATTTATTAAAGAATAATATTGTGGGTTGTAAGTTGTTCTAGTTGTTTTATGAATTTGTCGATAACAAAAAGAAAATTCTCACATTTTGTTTGGTGGTATTTTTAGAAAAATAAATTATAAATAATCTTTCATACAAAAAAAAAAAAATGTAAGCAAAGAAAATTTAAGAATGAGAGTAATTATCTGTTGTCCTATTGTCTAATTACGTAAATTGATTACTAAATTAAATATAATGGACTATAGAATATTGCTAATGTTTTTAATAAAGAGTAGAAAGATTCTTCGGTGACTGGTTAATAAGGAACTATATTAAGAAATAAAATATTGTAAATAAAATATAATCGAAAAGTTTCATTCGTTTGTCTATACATAAAACAGAACTGTTGGATTCCTTAAATAACTAATGTAAAATGTCGCAGATTTATCGCAGAATCTTTAAAATATTGTAAACTTTCACATTTCAAAAAAGAAAAAAAGATTCTCAAGAGAAATAAGATAAATATTATTTATTACATAGAAGACATATGAGATGTAAAAATTTTAATTCATAACAGAAATTTAATGGTTTTGAAATATGTATTTAAATTTGGATAGGTGCAGAAATAATGGATCAGTTGAAGTAAATTTTCATATTACAGAAGCAAATTTATGATTTTATAAAATTATCAATTTTTAATTATAAAAGGGGAGTACTAGGAAAAGAAATACAAGAGGTTATTAAATTTAAAGATATTTTATGATTAGAAATTCACGATATTAAAAAAAAAAAATATTTAGTCTCTATCTTATATTTTTTTAATACAAATTAATTTTTTAATTGATCCATTCCTCTGAATAACTTGATTCTGTTAAAGTTTCAAAATGGTCAACCGCGCGATTATAAATCAAAATGGTATACCGCGTTGTGTAACTTTTAGAGTTCAAACTATTAGGTATAGGTTGCATTTTGCGGTTCCACATAACGGTTATTTTTTAATGACAAAAAATTGCTAATATTTCAAACTTTAAATATTGAGGGTAAGTTTGATCCTCGCTTATATATGATTCGCGAGTTATAACAATAGTTTATAACACAAAATCTTAAATTTCATTAAAAAAAATTATATATAGAAGGCCACGGTGGCCTAGTGGGTAAGAGCGTATAAAATACTCTGTAAACACCAAGGGAGTGTGAGTGTGAATTCCACACACGTCGTATAAATGATTCCTCCTTATGACATTTACAACTACGTCTGAACAGAAAAGGCTGTATAATTTCCTGTCCACATTTATATGGAAAGACTGTAAAAAAAAAAAATTTAATATTTTGTATGAAAAATTACAATTTTTATAAAACTAAGATATATAAAACACGAAAAGAATGATCCCAATATATATAAAATATATATCACCTGAAACGTACTTTTATGTGCTATGTAAAGGTTGTTTAACGGAATTGATATTTTGAATAATTTAGCAGATATACAGTGTGGTAAAAAAAATTACAATAAAAATTTTTCAAAGGGCTAACGGATATCTTTAGCGGCTCCATCGTCAAATAAAAGTAATTTCAAAGTTATTTTTTTATTTTTAGAGTAGTTGTAGAACTAAAAGTTACAAAGCAATCGCGAGATTGACCTTTTCGGAACTTTATCCCTCGATTTATTTTTTTGAATCCTTTCGTTAAAATTTTTAAATGTTCAAATTTCAAATAATATTAATATAATGCTGTGAAATTTAAAAAAAATGATAAAAAGTCTTTAAAACTTGAATCGAAACAGATTCTATTTAAATTTAACTCTTTAAATTGAATTAAATTAATTTTAAATTTAATGGATTAAATTTAAATAAAATTAAAGGATAAAATTGCTTGTATTTCTGGTTGAAAAGATTTTATTTTATTTTTATTTTCAGTTTATTATAATATAAAATATTATAAAAACAATACTTTAGAATTCGGTTAATTTTTTGTGTCCATGAAAGTCTTATTGATGATATTTTTTTTCTTTTGTTTTTTTTTTTAATTTTTTATTATGTTTTCTTAAATTTTATTTTGGGTTTTTTACTTGATACCGTTATTGACCGTTACCTGGAGTTAAACGTTGTTTTTCTGTAGAAGTAATTGGATTACTTTATTTTGTGTTTGTTTTCGTGCTTGAATATGGTAAAAACAAGATTTTGTTATGTTAAATATAACCTTGGAAGATTTTCATGATTTTTGTATTAACATAAAAGAAATTTTCTAATCCCTATAATGATAATGACATTGATTAAAAGTAAATAGAATAAGGACGAAATTGATAATATTTAGTAATTTATTTTTATATATTTAAAAAAAAAAAAAACAAGTGAATATTGAAAATTAGTAACCTGTGTAATTTTGAAATTGATTTGATAGTATTAAGAAAATAAGATTTTGTTTACTAAGTTTATCATTTGTTTCTGTTTTGTTTGTAGAATAAATTAATTTTTTGTTTTCATTTTCGTAAAATTTTACTAAATTATAGTATTATCTGTGTTTTATGTACTTTTATTGTATCACAAATAATATAATGTTTGAACTTAAAAATTTATTGTTTGAAACAAAACATGTGTCAATATAGACTTAACAGAATCGTTAATATGTTACTGTGCGGGTTTCTCAAAGAAACAAAATTTGAAATAAGAATTTTTGGTCACCAGAAAACATACTTTACGTCGGTGTTAAAAAAAAGACCAAAAGGCCACGTGGCCCCTCCGGACCCCCAAAATAGACTTAAAACCGACTTTAATTCACTGTTATAACCGGCGCGTGCCTTTTTCTCGGCCTCTTTTTTCGATTCTTTTCTGATATATTAAAATATTAAATTTTTAAAAATACGTATTTTTCTACTATACTAATGGCTGACTGACGTTTGACCAATAAAGACATGGATATTTGAAAAGTATTGCCGTGATATATTTCTAAAAAATAAAGGGTGGTACAAAAAATATATTTTATCATTTATTCCAATATTTAATTGATTCTAAAAACGTAAATGTTTCTATATGTAAATTCTATATGTAAAATTTTAAGTTTATACAAAAAATTCAAATTTTGACATTTTTATATCGAAAACGTCAAATTATTAAATCTTAATATGAAAATTAAAATTTTTTAAAGTCGTTAACAATTTAAGAAATCCTTTTCTTGATTTCGACAAGTAAACCCATGCGGTAGTGTGGACTTTAACCATCGAGAACCACGGATGAGGGAAGGATTACTTGGTAAATTGAGTTTGGGATAATTAGGATTATGGAAGATGAAGAAAAAAATTTTAGGATTTATTTTGAAAAAGCATGTTAAAGTTCTTCTTAAATTTCGTTACATCCTATACAATTATGAATTACAAACTGTATACTTACGTGTACTTATATTTGTGAAATTATTCAAAAATGTAACTGTTAAAAATATTTACTGTTCTAATTTTAACGTAATCCTGAAAATAATCCTGAATCCATAAAATTTCTTATATGTACTCAATTGTACAACAGTATTCAAAAATATTCCATTTATATATAATGAATTATTTGTAAGGACTTAATTCAATAATAGATATTATTTGTTTATATAAAGATTCATCTTAAAATAAGAAACAGAAGTTTCTTTTGTAAATGTGGTGAATAATATCAGATATAAATCAAGAAAAATTGTTAGTGAGGAACCATGATGAATTAGCCTATAACAATTTAAAAAAACAAATAAAGATTAACAAATAATGGAATACTTTGATTGATAGTATTGTATAAAAATTGATTTTTATTAAGTAATTTGAAATAGTCTTGAAATAGGATACTTATTAAGTTTGATATTTTTTTTTGTCAATTTTTATAATACCGACTCATATATGATTAATACAATGATTTATTTATTTTATTTTTAATTCAAAATTTCAAAAAGTTTTAGAAATTTTAGAGACAATGCATGTTTTTTCTCCTGGTAAATGAGAAAAAGAAGAAATAATTTAAATTAATTTGATTTTTTGGTATGGTTTAGATGGGTTGGAATAGAATCTAGTAATTATAAAATGAAGCAATTTTACTTTTAAGTAATAAGAAAGGGTGTTGCGAAAAATCGTTTAAATTTTCAATCACATTTGCATAAGGTATATTTGGTATCACGACTTTTTGTTTTTGATAAGTTAAAATTAATTAGTATCATGTATTTTTAACTAAAATAGTAAAGAAAATGTTTTTATACTTTTGAGTGCCTTTAATACAGTATTAACTTTTAAATATTTTTATTAATTTTATTAAAAATAAATTAGATTAAGAAGGGATTTGAAGAACAGATTAAAGATTACCAGAATAGCATTCGAAAGATTACAACCCATGTGACGGGCAATTTGCAAATATCCACGAACACAAAACTTTAAATATCCCGTTCCAGTGTAACATGTACTTTACTGATAGCTAAACTTGACCAACATCAAACATAACGACAAGAGATTCCAAATCTTTTTTAATAAGTGCCTAAGAATCATATAAAGTGTAGATTTTAGCCGAGGATAATAAGAAATAATTGATTGCTCCGCGGAAAATAACAAGTGTGAAACAAATAATGCAACGCAAATGAACGTGAATAGGCCATAAACATAGAAAACAAAGCGAGATTAGCCCTAGAATTAATGAAATTCTTATGTTACTAGAAAATGCGATCGATCGATCAACAGCTTGCGACAAAGAATTTTATAAAATTAACATATACTGGGAAAATATCACAACAGTAACTGCGAAATATGTTTAATGGTAGTGTCTAGTGGATGCTCCCTAAGAAGAGTAAGCATTAAAAAAAAAAGAAAACTACGCGAAAAAAGAATTTATTTTCTAAATTTTAGTAGCAGGAATAGTGATTTTGTTAAGTTCATCAATTTCTTTTGTATTTTTTGGTATAATTATATTAAAATAATGTTTGTCATGGAACTTGAGCTAAATTCAAGTTTAACTAGTTAGCACGATGAAATTGGAGTTAAATTTGAATTTAAAAATTTTTGTTTTGAATTTGAATTAAAAAACTAAATAATGAAAAATATCTTTAATATCTTTAATTAAACTAAAAAGCAAAATAAAATACATATTATTTACATACTCAACATTAATATTAATATAAATACCAGTTCACCCATTCGTACATAGTTTTTAAATTCGAATTAACTTTTAATTTCCTATTTTCCACTTGTTTCTCATAATTTTCTTATCTCTTAATTTCCTTATGTATTCTAAATTTTTACTTTTAGAGCCACTTTTAATTTTGCATAAAACTAAAGTATAAAAATAAACCTACCTAATATATATTACAAGGTAGGTAGGTATATTATAAGGTATGTACATATATAATCTTATAGTCTGTTATATACTCTTAATATCATTTTGTTAAACTCTTACTCTTAATATTATTTTGTTAAAAAAAAAAAAACTTCTCAATCTCAAAATCAATTTTACGCTTACGGTACAACAACAAAATAAAAACTTTTTTCATCAATTCAATATAAATGCAAAATTAAAACTTTTCGCCTATAAAGAATCTTATGGCTTTTTTCTCACATTATTTACATTTACAATTAAAGTAAACAGGTGTATTTAACAATATCAATAAAATATGACAGTTTAAAAATTTTTTTTTAATATTTTATGAATGAATTTTTACACCTGTATAATGTTGTTTATAAAGTTTAACACGTATAAAAGAATGTAATACAGTCTGACACAAAAATAGTGTACGATTTTTTAATTACTTTCATATTTTAATTAAATATACATAATTTAAATATATACGTAATTTACATATCTATGTATTTGTTATATTTTTATTATATAAGTTTTCATATTATACACTAATATGCATATGCGTACATATATAAATTAGTTCATGATATTTTGTCAAATATTTTGCATATTGTGGTTAAATTTTTTTTTAGTGACAATCCGGAATAACAAAAAGAAAATTAAATGAAAAACGAGGAAGAATACAGTTGACTTTGTCAACTCTTAGATACCCGTACGAACCGTTAGTATGTTCACAGCCTATCACTCTGCTCACAATATTATTTTTTTAATATTTTAGTATTTTAAAATAATTTGGGTGAATTTTATAATTTCTAGAACTATGGGTTATACATATATTCAAACTATATGTTTATATGTACATTCTTCAAAAGCAGATTCTAACCTTTCACATAACGATTATCAATCCAAAACTTTTTCAAATATTCTATAGTACCATTTAGTACTAAGCGGTAAATGTATATTAAATTTACTTAGTACAAAATAGTAAATATAATTTTAAATATTATATTATATTATATTTAAATATTCCATTGACAGAATAATTTCTTATAAGTACAATAAAATACATATATGTATGTAAATACGGCGCTATATAATATACATCTATACTCTTATCATTCATTCACTAGTGACATATACGATATCTAAATAAACATGATATTATATAAGTATGTATATATATTAATATCATATAAATAAAAATTCTTCAAGCAACCGTTATGTTGTTTATTTATTTGCATTTTTATGTACTACGCATTATATCCTCAACAATTTCAAATTATCGAGTAAAACAAAATGGAAAAAATTCGTTAAAGAAATTTGTTAGAAAATTTGAAAAAATCAAGTAACACTTTCGTCAATTATAAAGTAACCCTACATTATTAAAAAAAGTTGTTAACAGAAATAAGAATATAATATTGAAGCTTTAATTTTTATGTATTACTTTAAAAAAATTTTAACAGGTGTTCAAGTTACAGGTGTTTAAAAAAAGGAAATTTTCAGTTTTTGACCCCTTACAGCTCCTAAACGGGGGGTGATACAAAAAAAGTTTCTGAAATGACTCATACTTATTTTCAAAGATCTAACATCTGTCAAAATTTCAAGTTTCCAACTTAAACCGTTTAGAAGATAGAAGGGTTGAAGGATTTTGCAAAATTTTAGTTTCACATAACGGTAAATTAAGACACCGTATGCCACAAAAATATATTTATTGTATATATACTTTTACAGCTAATGAAAGTAGTAATCGTTTGGCTTTTTCGAAATGAAGATGTACCTTACACAACTTGTGCTATAACAATTTAAATATAGAGCTTTTTTGAACCTTTGGGGAGCTGTAGCTCCGTAACGGGTGGGGCTACAAAAAAAAGTTATAAAAAATAAAATTAATATTTTTGTGAGATCTATCAGCGGTTAAAATTTCATAGCTCTATTGCAAAAAAAATGTCTGGATCTAAAAGTTAGGTGTTCGAGAGCTACCCTAAGGCTTGCTCCAAACTCAACCAAAAAAAATAGGGAACCTACAAATTACTCCCAGAATATTTTGTGTAAATTTCAAGATTCTAGCTTTCTTAGTTTTTGAGTTAGCGTGCTGACGGACGGACGGACGGACGGACGGACGGACATGGCTCAAAAGTCTTAGAATTTTTTTCTGATCCGATCCATACCTTTGAAGGTATATCTAGCTCGCTTATTTCGAGGTGTTACAAACGGAGGAGTAATTTTATTATACCCGATCCTATCGTAGGTATAATAAAATTTAAAACAGGTGTTTTCTTTACAAAATAAAAACTTTCAATGAACAAAAAAATAAAAAAAAAAACAAAATAAAAACTTTCAAGTTTCAATGAATTTTAATTCTAGCGAATTTCTCTGTAGTAAAACTTGATTTTGCAGATTTTATTCTGCTAAACTGAATGAATGAATTTTGTACTAAAATACATTAATATGTTTCTTCCATTCATTTTAAAATATTCAATATATTAAAATATTAGGTATATTTTTTGTAGTGCTGGAGTGTGGATTCATTTCATTTTGATTTTTTATATTTTGAAAGATGAATTCATAGAAATAACAAATATATTTTGAAAATGTTAATATGTATATGTATAAATGATTGAAAAAAAAAATTTATATTTATATATATAGGGTGTTTATGTTATACAGGGTGTTTCCGACTCGATGGTCTTACTTGAAATGGGTGATCGGGCAATGGGAGACGAACAAAAAATTGTATTGGAGGGGGGTTCTATTCTGGACCCTTTTCGAGAAATGAGGTGTTAAAGATTTTTTAGAGACTTTTCATAAAAAAATCTACAACTTTTGAACGGCTTACTACAGAGAGATATAAAAAAACACACTTTTCTATTCTTAATATCTCTAAAACGGTTAGAGATAGAGAAAAAGTTATTAGGTAGTAATTATAAGGCTTGAAAAGCTGCCTCGAAATATGCTACAAAAAGTATAATAAATACAGGGTATCTCGAAAAGGGTCCAGAATAGAACCCCCTCCAATACAATTTTTTGTTCGTCTCGGTATGCCCGATCACCCATTTCAAGAAAGACCATCGAGTCGGAACCACCCTGTATATATTAGTTAAAATAGATGATGTCTAATTTGAAGTGGTCCTATAGATTCTTGTGACAAACGTACATATGTATTTATATTTGGGTAAATAAAAGCAAAAAAAAAAAAAATTTTAAAATTAAAAAATAAAATTTTGGTGTTTGAGGAGCATTTTAGGCAGAAAGATGTCAGAATTTGGTTCAACTATTCTTTTGAATTCTATTCAACTAATCAATACACATTATAATATATGATGGTGTACACACTTCGTAGCAGAAAAGTGTTTTTCCTGCCATTCTGCCAGTAAGAGACAGAATTTCAGATTTTTTGATTCTGTTTTCATTTAATTTACATTGTTCTAAATTGAGAAATGCATAAATGGCAGATTTTTTCTGTCATCAGTTGATTTTGAGAAATTCATAAAAAGGTATTTATGTACACATTTTTGTTAAATAATAATATACAATAATATATGTATATATATACAAAACAATATAAATACTAAAAATTTCTATAAAAAAAAATATTTAAGATTCTGTCTTGTTTGACAAAGTGGTCACAAATTCTGATAAATTTTTCTAAGTTTAAATGGAATAGCATGACAGATAAAACATTTCAATATTTTATGTCGTCAGAAATTTGAATTCTGCCTAGTATGCTCCCAGCTTGAACGCCAAAAATTCAAAATGATTTGTTTTTTTTAAGTTTATTTCCCTGCCACAAAAATTGTGACAAGTATACAGCCTTTTTTTTAAGGGCGGCTGTTAATGTAACATAGTGGTAACGCTATTACCCACTATGTTATACGGATTTCTAGGCAACCGAGGTCCCCTAAAAATGAATTATTATACTATTTATTTAAAATTAAATTGATTAAGAAAATAAATAATGAACCGCTAAGTTTTTTGAAATTACATAATATTTGTTATAGGTCATAAATTCATTAAACCTCATTTATTTTTGTTCTAGTAAATTATTGAAAATTAAACTTTGTATTTTCTTTTATTAAAAAACTTGTTGATCACGGTTAAACGTATGTATCATTTCAGTTGACTTACAAAGTTTTTTTTTTTTTTTTTTTTGCGAGGGTAGGTGGGAATCATCGAAAGACACTATAGAGGAGTGAAAACGAGCACGATTACTCTATGAGTGTGTGGGACTTTAACCCTCCCTTTTGTGACCAAACAATAGGCTATACGACCTTTAGTACTACTGTACTGCCTGGTCAAGTTGTAAAATTTTCGGCCTTTTTAAAATTTGGTTAAAATTTTATGATCACAAAGTAATTAAAAGAAAAGGTCCAACCATAAGAAAAATCAAAAGTAATTCATAATTTTTTTGTTTTGGATATAAGTAATAAGAAAATGAAAGAGTCTACGTTTATTTAATTTTAACTCCAAAAGAAGTCGATATCTATTAAAAAATTCAATCGTTTCAATTTTCTTTGTTTATAGATGATACCAAAATATTCAGGTTGAAATTATTTAAGTTTCATGATCCACATAATTTTTTATCAGAGATGAAAAAATACTTATCTTTTGTATTTTATAGTTTCGAAAATAATAAGAATATTTATTAGCTTAGAATAATTCGAATCTAAAACTAATGTAATGGATTTCTCATAATAATTTACATTTATTGCCTAAGTAATTCCAAATTCTAGTACCTATAATAATTTGAGTATAATATGTTTCAAAAATTCTTTGCACCTTGTCCATATTTACTGAATTATATATATTTTATGTACTAAAAAAGTTTGTCTATGTATTTTAATATTCAAATACAAAAAAATGCACAAAATTTAAATTTGTTATCTTAAGAAATGAAAAAAAAAAAAAATTTTTTTTTTAAAAGCCTGCATCTGAATTTTGGACTATAAATCAAGAAATGAAATGAATTTTTAGAACAAAGAAATCGTAAAATGAATATTGAGTTTGCGTAAAAAAAAATGTACTAAAAATAAAAACAAAAAAAAAACAAAAATGTTATCGACTGTAAACAAAATATTTTTATTTTTATTTCCTACTTACTTTTATCGGAATTTTTGTTTTGATTCATAAAATTCGTTTTCAATTGTATCTATACTTTACTTACACATTTTATGAAAAAATATATCATATTTTTATTACAATAATGTTTATGTATTTGTGTTAAGTAAAATTTTATTATAAATATATATCTACAAATATTTCTATACACTATACAGTAAGAGTAAGATGTTTGTATTCGTAATATTTGTGAAAAAAAAAAAAGAAAACAGACAAAAGACAAAAGTACAAAAAATAAGAACTGTTAAAAATCAACAATCGTATACCTAACTGTAAATAACCAAGTGTTGAACAAAAATTTATTCATAAGATATTTTTGTTCCTTTTTCTGATTCTGATATAGTGATATCATTCCGTTACTGGAACTCTTTGCGAAATAAAGAATTCACGGTGATAATATTGTAAAAAAATTATTTTAATCAACCGTTAATTTTGCGTATTGCATTACACCGTATTCTGTAAATTAATCGGAATTTTCGGAATTAAAAAATAAAATTTAACTTTAAGGATTTTATTTTGTGTGTGTGTTACCGGAATTATCTGGATAATTTAACGTTTTTGGTTTTTAAACAACTTAAAGTGAAAATTCGACAAGGAACTTAAATAATTAAATAATTTAAATACCTACTGGAGAAAAGAAAAAAAAAAAAATTATACAATTATTAAATTTAAAAAAATATTATTATTGTTGTGCAAATACATATAATATTAAAGTTATTACAGTTTAGTTTTAAATTATAAGAAAGAATTTGTGTTAATTTAAAAAAAAAAATTAAAAATTAATAATTTGTATTTTCATTTAAATAATTATTTAAATTGTTAAGTATATAATTATGAATTATTTAATATTAGTTTTTATTTGTTATATTTGATAAATAAAAAAAAAAAAAAAAAATACCAATCGTTCGATTTGTTAAAATTTCTGGAACACTTGTGTTAATAATTTATTTAAAAGAATAACAAGAAAAAAAAAATATTATATTTTTCAATTTAAGTTTATTTTAAAAATATATATATATACAAATATTTAATTGTATTTTTTGTTAAAAAAAAATAAAAAAATAAAAATGGCAAAAGTTTAAACTACTAAAAATCTAAAAGTGTCGTGAAATTTCATCAAGGTTTTTGAAAATTTACGTGTTCTTATTGTTTGTTTTTGTATTTTTTTTGAATATTTTATTATTTTTTAAAATTAAATAAAAAAAAAAAAAATTATAAAAAGTTGAAAGTTGTTTCTGCGAAAATTAAAATTATTACCAAAATTTTAAGTTATTTTGGATAGTGAAATAATTAAATTAAAAATGAAAAATTAATTTAATTTAGAGTTAATTAAATACCTATGCAACACGATATTAAAATTGCATATGTTAATTTAAATAAAATCAACTTTTATACGAGTTTTAGATAATTTGAAAATAATTGTTAGATAGCTACATATACTTAAAGTTTATATTGTTTGTTTTAGTTTTTTTTTTTTTTTTAATTTTCTTTTCGAAAGCTGTTTATTAAAATTCTCAGTGTTATAATGTTTTTAAATATAACATATACGCATTTAAAATAATTAAATTTTAATTAAAAAAAAAAAAAAATTATTAAAGAGAAAATTAAAAAGTTTAATTGGGTGATATAATAAATAATTAAAATCTTTAATATCTAAAAAAAAAAAAAAAAAAATTAAAATTTATAAAGTTTATTAAATAAAATTGAATTATGTAGATACATATATAGTAAGTATAATAAAGGTAAAAAATTAAAATAAAGGTATACATACATAGGTATAAAATTAATCGTATCGAAATAAAAAAAAAAAAATAACTGTTCAATTGGATGTTAAAAACTGATTCAGAATGATTCGAATTATTATTTGTATAATTAAGGTACGAGTTATTTATAAATTCTTTATTTTATATGAAATTATAATTTTTTTTGTTTAAAATCTAGTAAAAATTTTTAAATTTTTCAATTAAATTACCAAAATAGGTGTAAAAATTAAAATCAGTTTAACTCTTTGCCGAATATACTTAATTAATTTCTATGGGAGCATATTTGATATTTTTAATTATAGGAAAAATATAAATATAAAATAAAGACTAAAATTTATCAATAAATATATAAACTTTTACTTTCTTAACTCTCTACGTTTTTAATTTTAAATGGAAGGGAAGATAGAAATGCCTAAATAATGAAAATAGTTTTAACACCTACTTAGTAGTATTTTATTTACGCTTTTTTTGACGTCTATTCATATCAGTAACTGTAACAGAAAATTATAAAATATATATATATATATATTATATTTATAATTACATATTACAAAATATTTAAATTTTTTATTTTAAATCCAGAAAAAAAAAAAAATAAAAAAAAAAAAACATTTTAACGAGGTAAAATTTAAAATTATAACGAAATTAAAATGACATTTTAATATTATATCATGTGATGTAGCTTTGACAGATCGTTTTGACAAAAAATGTTGCTACAAAACTAAACGTGTCAGATTTAAATTTTAAGAACTTTTTATTTATAATTTTTCTATTTACAAATTGTTTTAAGGCGACACAATAATTTCTTTTTCTCGTCTTATCATTCATTTAATTGATATCAAATTCTGTCCCATCTAGAAACACTTTGCATTTGTCTATATAAAACACAAATTACGAAATAGCCACAATATTTTTTTGAAAATATCTGAAGTGAGATTATTTTTATAAATAAAGGTACATCTTCTGTCACAATCTTTTTGAAAAGTTTCCGTAGTGAGGTTATTTTTATAAATAAAAATACATATTCAGCCGATTATTAACAAAACCCACAATATATTTGGAAAATTTCCGAAGTGAGATTATCTTTATAAATAAAAATACAAATTCTTATTAAACGGATTATTAATGGAAAGCTTTTAAAAGACTTATTTTGATTTAAATTCGAAACAATTAACATTTTAAACTGTTTCTGACAATAAAATCTGGTTCCTTAGAAAATCCCTTATAGGAGATATATTACCAAAACCGATTTTATACTTAGTATATACAGTATAAAGCTAATAAAATCGTTTAGGTAGTATGTACAAATAATGTATTTTGAATATGAAAAATTTTGAAAAAAATTTATTTGAATTGAACTTTAGTATCCAAAATATTGGCACATCTTAACCACATTTTAAAAAGTTTTTCATTTACTGTAGATTAAGCTGGTTAAGTTTTCTTTTACGAAAGGAAGTTAATTACAATTTTTTAAAAAAGTCTATAAAACAGACATCATTAGCTGTCAAAAAAAATAATTATTACAATTTTTATAAAATAAAAATAACAATTTCTTTAATAAAGCAAAAATTGTATTAACCTATAAAGATTCTTTGAATTATCAATTTATTTTCTGAAAATATTAAATTTGATTAGTATTATTTCTGCGAAATTGTTATTTTGACGGAATCAAATTAAATATGTAGATAAAAAAATAATTCTAATTAAAATTTTCAAATATTTTCTTGTTTTTCTTTTTTTTAACCATTTCTATTTATATACATACATATATACTTAAATAAAAGTTGTATCTTTAAATTCAACCTAAATAATTGAATTAACTAATTGATTTAAATAATTTTTGTCATCGGAAAATTCTTCATTCTTCATTCTTATGAATGTATAATGAATTCTTACAACAATCTTCATGATGTGAATTTAGAAAATCTTTCGTTCTGTTTTTCTTCGAATTTATATTTATTCGAATTTTGTTAAATTTTCTTAAACTTTAATTTTAAGGATTTAAAGAAAAATCAATAAATTAAAATTATTTAAATTTAAAACTTGGCGCTATTTTATTTTTGAATAATTTATTAATAAAAGTAAAAATATGGAAAATTGAACACCTTTAAAATTCGTGACCACTCTTGTATACGTGATCAATAAGAAAGTTTTAAAGAATTATTTTCTACCCATAATGTTTTTAGCACATTTCCAAAATAATTTTGAAAAAATGTGCTTATTAGTTTCACTCTGTCCGTCCGTCCGTCCGTACATCTGTTTACAAAACTTGTACACCGTTAAAAATAGAGAAAAAAATTTCTAACCATGTGTAGCCCTCATAAAAAAATTAATTTTGTGGAACAACTTTTTCATGTAGTCCCATCCATTACGGACCTACAGCCCCTCAAACTTTGAAAAAGCCATATTTTTAGATGCTTATATCTCATGTTCTGCTTAACATTTTTTCAATCTGGAAACTTCATTCGACAGGTACGTTTTTTACCTTTGTAAATTAATATCAAAATTATAAATTTTTTTTAAATTTAGTTTTTAAATTTACCTTTATGTGAAAACCAAATTTTGAATGATTTTTCTACTCTCATAACTCCAGAATGCTTTTAGATAAGGATTTGCAATTTTGAGGACAGAAAGAACTTTTAGAATTAGTATAAGTTTGCTCAGAACATTTTTTTGGACCATCCCCTGTTTATAAGTTATTAGGGCTCAAAATTTGCTATCTTTAAACACCTGTAACTTAGGCACTTGTAAAGATTTTACTTCGGTAAGATATAAAAATTAAAGCTCCATAATATATTTTTACGTATGTTAACAGTTTCTTTTAGTTGCATAAGCGTCCAGAGTTACAGCCCATCAAAAAAGCTCCATTTTAAGATGTGCATATCTCAGAGCCTGCCTAATAGTTTTACAATCTTAAACCGACCGAAAATTTTGTTATCTCTATAAAACAATATCAAAATTATGAGATATTTTGTAATTTATTATTTAAATTTACCGTTTTGTGAAAACCACATTTTGCAAGAAATTTCTTTTTTCATAACTACGGCAGGCCTTTAGATAAGAACCTGAAATTTTAAGTCAAGAGAGAACTTTTAGAATTGGTATAAGTTTTCCTAGAACATTTGTTTTGTACTACCCTCTGTTTAAGAGCTATTAGGGCTGAAAAATTGAAAATTTGCTATTTTTAGGCATCTGTTACTTAAGCACCTGTACAAATTTTTTTTCGGAAAGACATAAAAATTAAAGCTCCAGTGATGTGTTTTTACGTGTGTTAACGGTATTTCTTAGTTATATAGGGTTCCGGACTTACAGCACCTCAAAATTCTAGAAAAGTCCTATTTTCACATTTTTTCTTATTACATAAAATTTTCAATTTTTGTGCAAATCACAATTCTAAACAGTTTATATTATCTTTTGGCAATGTGCGCTTTTAAAAACCGTTGGTTTACATTCTACCTTGTTTTCATTTTTCTTTACACTTTGAAGGTTATAAACCCTTAATGTGGGCAAAGTAGCAAATTGACAAATATTTATTTCTATAAATAAAGAAACATGGTATGACAAATGGTATCAATGAAAGACAACCATATCTGTTACGATTAAAAAAAATATATTGTATTTATTTTTAAACAACTGATATAATAAAGAAGTATTGAATATGTATTTCGAATAAAATAATTTAAGAAAATAAAATTGCACTGTTACAAAATGACAATGGTTTCAGTTATTTTTTTTTTTGTCTTATATATTTAAAATTTTTTTTCTAAAACAAGGAAATAAAACAATTTTGTTAATTAACATAAGGAAAACAACAATTAATTAAAACTTTGTTGAAAAAATAAAAAAGAAGTTGTTTCGTTTTAGTTCAGTACTCCTCAGAAGGTATAAACTGAACTTTATCTAGACAATTTCTAAATTATTTCTCAAAACTCACAAACCTTTATATTAAAAATTAATAAAATGGTCTGTGAGTTGAGAGAATTTATTATATTTAACCAGTAAACGTTTGCAACAGTAACATTTTTCATAGCAAAAACTAATTCTGCACATAACAGAAAAAAAGAATAAAAAAAATTGAAAATTTATAAGGTTGGGTACGTACCTAATCCAGAAAATCAAAAATCCAAATTCAAAATCTCAAAAACAAAATCATGAAAATAAAAATCCAGAAAATTTAAATTCGCAAATTACAAAATTCCGCAAATTGATATCTTGCATAGACATACATAAAATATGAATATAAATATTTCGGAAAAGGGAAATACTCTGATTTTGAATCCAACTATTAATACTTACAGTAGGCCCCCAAATATATACCAATTGCATTGAAAAAAAATAAAATTTTTACATTTTCATATGAAAAATAATTAATTTTGAAAAGCCCGAAACAAAAGTGTTCAATTTTCAACATTGCACTTAAAAAATAGTGAATTTTATACGAATTTAGACATTTTTATGAAAAAATGATTATTTTTGAAGGAATGGAGGGTGTTGCCCTACTACACTACAAAATTTTTCTTTATTTTCTTAGTGTTGTTATTTGGATTTTTACGTTTATTTAAGTTTATTTTTATTCTTTTTGTAAAAAGTTAAGTATTCTTACCGATACCTTCATCTCAAAAAACGTATTTAAGATAAATAAAAACTATATTATAAAACAGAAAGATATTTCCTTTTATTTCATTTAAAAGTTAAGCGACAAAAAACCAATGTTATTTCTAGATTACTAAGATAGGAGTACTATTAACCAATATTATTTCTAGATTACCAGACTGGCGTATGCTACGCCGGGTTTATCTATTCATTTATAAAAACCCAAAAAAGTTGTCTAAATAAAGTTAAGTTTGTACCAACTGCGGAGTTCAATATACTGAACTGGGACCGGCAAAACTTCTTTTTTTATTTTTTTAACAAAAAAAGCCTTAAGTAGAAATATTAAAAAAAAAATAATTTTTATTAAATTAATTTTTTAATATTTGAACATTTTTTGGAAAAAACTTAATTTTTTTTATACTATTTTTAAAGTTTTCTCTCACATCTTTGAAATGTTTCATACTTCAAAAAATGACATTTAATTGATTCAGTATAATAATTATTGGCTCATTTATAAAATTATTTTCTTTAATAACAAACTAATTAATTTTTAATATTATGTTCTCTAAAATTTTCAAGAAATGCTTATATTTTAAGCGAAAATATATGTATATTCATCTGTTTTAATAACATCAACTTTAAAACTGATACACAAAATCTAACTAAATCTCTTTTCTAAGTCCAAGTCAATAACTACTACAAAATTATAAAATAATACTAGAAACCCTGTAGATAATATGTAAGTATATTTTACCGATACATCTAAATTACAAAAAATTCGTACTTCTTGATTCCAAAAGAAAACAAAAAAAATCATGATTCTAAACATACATATGTATGTTATATGTTTTTGTAGATTTTGTAATAGTAAAATCGTATCCAAATATGTACTTGAATTTAAAACTTAGCGGAATGTCATAATACGTAATGTGTGGCTGAAAACTAATAAATTATAATTATAGATATTGTAGTAGATAATATTTGCACTTCATTTTGACAATTATATACAGAGATGACGTGTTTCTAATTTTTTTTCAATCAAAAGAAAAGGTAATGAAAGATTTTCTTTATGGTTTCCATGTTCCGGTTTTCATTCGAAATGTTTCAAGCTCAAAGTCTGGCTGCGGGTTATATAGGTTAATAAATAAATAATATAAATTTTTCTTATAGTATATAATTAGTAGAATACAATTAAATTAAAAATAAGTTTATATGTCCTATAAATTATAATTAATATCATATTGTAATAGGTATATAATGAAATTATAATAAACCATAATTCTTGTATAATAGATGGCGTAAAAATTAAAGAAAAGTCTTAGTCTTGTACAATAGCTACAGCCGAGAAATCAACGGCTTGGTGAAATTATTGATTTCAGAAACTGACATTTAGTAAAATATCAATATTATAAATGACTTCGGAAGCGAAACGCTATTCTTGTTATAGAAGTGGGAAAAAATAGAAAATAAAACCAAATGTTCTCTTCTATTTTACTCGGTAATAAATATTTTTGAAAATTTTTGAAAAGAACTTTAATTGAATTCAATTCTTTATACTAGTTTAATATACAATAAAGAAATAATATTAAATTTCAGAGCAGCAAGCATATGAACTCTATATGTTAATTATTATATAAAAATAAAAATAATTAAAAAAAAAAAAAAAATCAAAAGCATTAAAAATCATGATCGATTCATAAATTATAATCGACAAATTTAAAAATAATGGACACATACAGTGTTATTTCTAACGTCGATTATTGATCCTTTTTTGCGCTCCCTTATTTTTACTATATTTAATACAATTAATTCAAATACCCTCTCTTCTTCTAAAAAATTAATGAAAATTATTATTATTGACAATGCAAATTAAAGTATTAAAGTAAGAATATAGAATAATAAAAGACTTGCTTATAGAAATTTCATTTATTTATAAGAATTTGTTTGTGATGATCTGATCTGATGTAGTAATTTTTTTTTGTTTTTTGCTGTAATTTATAAGAAATTTTTCTGTCTGATGTTTTCGATGTAAGTATCTTTTATATATAAAATAAAAATTTCAAATTATAAATTTTATATACAAAATAAATTTTCATTAATATTCTTCTATAAAAATTAATTAATATGAGACTTTAAGTAATTTTAATTACTACAAAATTTCATTCAATACTTTTAATATAAACAACATTTTGAAAAAGATAAAAATAGTTATTAAGTACGTATAAAAGATTAATTTTCTTGCTCCCTGTTAGTATATTTCCAAAAAAAATTTTGAAAAAATGCATATATTGGTTTCACTCTGTTCGTCCCTTCGTCCGTCTGTTTACAAAACTTTTACACCGTTATAGATAGAGAAAAAAAATTTCAACCATGGATCTCATAAAAAAATTAATGTTTCACTTTTTCATTTAGCTCCAATCCATTACAGAGCTGCAACTTTGAAAAAGCCCTACTTTTAAATGCGTATAACTCATGTGGTACTTAACATTTTTTCAATCTGAAAACGCCATTTGCATATACATTTTTTTAAAATTTAGTATTTAAATTTACCGTTATGTGAAATCCAAATTTTGCATGATTTATCTACCTTCATAACTTCGGTACGCTTTTAGATAGGGACTTGAAATTTTGAGGTAAGAAAGAACTTTTTGAAGTAGTATAAGTTTTCACAAAAAACTTTTTTGGACCGCTCCTTGTTTATGAGCTATTAGGGTTCAAAAATTGAAAATTTGCTATTTTTAAATACCTGTAACTTAGGTACCTGTACACATTTCTCTTCGGGAAAACATAAAAACTAAAGCTTCAGTAATATATTTTTACATGCATTAACGGTTTCTAAAAACTAAAGCTTCAGTAATATATTTTTACATGCATTAACGGTTTCTTTTAGTTTTATAGTGTTACAGCCCCTTTAAATTGCAAAAAATCCCTATTTTCAAATGTATAGATCTCAGGCTCTGCGTAGTTATTTTACAATCTAAAAATACTAGAAGGCCGGAAATTTTCTTACCTTTATAAAATAATATCAAAATAATGCAATATTTTGTAATTTACTATTTAAATGTGAAAAATAAATGTGAAAATCAAATTTTGTATGATATTTCTTTGTTCATAACTCCGACACGTTTTCAAATAGGAACTTAAAATTTTGAGACAAAAATTTATTTAAGAGCATTAGGGCTCAAAAATTTAAAATTTGCTCTTTTTAGACATCTGTAACTTAGGTACCTGTACAAATTTTTCTTCGGCAAGACATAAAAATTAAAGCTTCCGTAATATATTTTTACGTGTGTTAACGGTTTTTCTTGGTTGTAAAGGGTTCCGGACTTACTGCTCCTCAAAATTGCAAAAAAAATTCCTATTTTCACATTTTTTCTTATAGGAAATTTTTAAAATTTGGTGCAAGTCACAATTCTAAACAGTTTGAATTATCTTTTGGAAATGTGCGCTTTTAAAAACCGTTGGTTTACATTCTACCTTGTTTTTTCTTTTCTTTGTTTTTCTTGGTGCTTAAATTTCTGTTTAAATTTTTTTTTTTTCAATTCAAAATTAAAAGATTTAAAAGTAAAAAGAAAAAAAATATTTTTTCATTAAAGTTCAGTGAAATGTCAAATTGAACGGAAATATTGTTCTACTTATATTTGTAATCGATTATATATTTACAGATTTTATCAACATTGCCGGCACATGCCATATTTTCATTTTTAATAGTTTATTTTTTTTTTTTTTTGTAATAATATGATCCAATTCTATTTTATTTCTTATTTGACAACAAAAAAAAAAAAAATATAAAATGAAAATAATTTTTTTTTTCATTTTAGCAGATTAAAAATTCCAATGTCAAAATATTATGTATACCGTTAAAAAGAAACTCTAAATTTATTTTTGATGAAACGAAATTTAGTTGATAAATTCAACTGTGGGACTATTTTCATGAATGGTACATTAAATGAATGCTAATAATACCTTATAATTAGTCTTGTATTAGTTTTTGTTTTTTTCAATTCCATTCTTTAAATTCATTTCCTATTCCGTTAAAAAAAAAAGAAGCATTTTATGTATAATGCAACTTTTGTGCTTTGAAAAGTTTACTTTTCACTTAAATTCTGAATAAACTTAAGACTCTCACAACAATATTATATAGGAATAATAACAATAAAAAGGATTTTTTTTTTTGTTTTTCTTTTTTCTTTTGTTTGAATTTTTCTCCTGTCGATTTAAAAGGAAAATACCAAGTTTTCCTCATTCAATCAATATTTACATTTCATCTTTAAAATAGAAAGTGGAAATTAAAAAAAAAAAAAAAAATTCTAAAGCTTATAATCGAAAAGGAAACTCGTGTATTGAACTAGCAAATGAATATATTAGCTATTAGCTAAAATATTTGCATTTATTCATACTTTATTGATAAAATTCCAAAGTGAATTGCTTATTTACAACGAGACAAAGGATATTATACCATAGAGTTTAAGTTTGATTGTTTGCAGTAAAGTTTTAAAATATTAAACAAAAATAAGATTTTAAATAATTTTTTTTTTTCATAATAAGTACCTATATTATATTCTATTTGGACAACCCAATTTTATTTTGGAATCATTTTTTTTTCTTTATGAATTATTTATTCATTTATTTTAACAGTATTTACAAAAGGTTTAGAGCTTAGAATCGAAAGATCAAATTTAATCCTCTTGTATCGTATCAAAAATAAAACAAGGTAGAATGTAAACCAACGGTTTTTAAAAGCGCACATTTCCAAAACTCAATACAAATTGTTTAGAAGTGTGACTTACACAAAAATTTGAAAATTTCATGTAATAAGAAAAAACGTGAAAATAGGACATTTTTGAAATTTTTAGGGGCCGTAAGTCCGGAATCCTATATAACTAAGAAAAGCTGTTAACACACGTAAAAATATATTATTGAAGCTTTAATTTTTATGTCTTGCCGAAGAAAAGTTTTTACAGGTGCCTAAGTTACAGGTGTCTAAAAATAGCAAATTTTCAATTTTTGAGGCGTAATAACTCTTAAAGAGGGGGCGTTACCAAAAAATTTTCTGAGGAAACTTATACTAATTCTAAAAGTTCTTTCTTGTCTCAAAATTTCAGGTTCCTATCTAAAGGGGTGCCGGAGTTATGAAAAAAGAAATTTCATGCAAAATGTGGTTTTCACATAACGGTAAATTTAAATCGTAAATTACATAATATTACATAATTTTGATATTGTTTCATATAGATAATAAAATTTTCGATCTTCTGCCGGTTTTAGATTGCAAAACTATTACGCAGAGCCCGAGATATATACATCTGAAAATGGGGCTTTTTTACAATTTTGAAGAGCTGCAACTTTGGAACCCTTTACAATTAAAATAAACCTTTCACACACGTAAAAATATATTATTGTAGCTTTAATTTTTACATCTTGCAGAAGTAAAATGTGTGCAGGTTCCTAAGTTACAGGTGTTTAAAAATAGCAAATTTTCAATTTTTAAGCCCTAATAGCTCATAAACAGGGGGTGGTCCGAAAAAATTTTCTGAGCAAACTTATACTAATTCTAAAAGTTCTTTCTTGCCTCAAAATTTCAAGCTTGTATCTAGAAGCGTGCCGGAGTTATGAAAGTAGAAAAATCATGCAAAATTTGGTTTTCACATAACGGTAAATTTAAATACTAAATTTAAAAAAATTGTATAATTTTGATATTAATTTACAAAGATAAAAGAAATACCTGTCGAATGACGTTTTCAGATTGAAAAAATCTTAAGCAGAACATAAGATATATGCATTTAAAAATAGGGCTTTTTCAAAGTTTGAGGGGGTGTAGCTCCGTAATGGGGGGGGCTACATGAAAAAGTTGTTCCACAAAATTATTTTTTTTATAAGACCTACCTATGGTTAAAATTTTTTTTCTCTATCTTTAACGGTGTAGAAGTTTTGTAAACAGACGGACGGACGGACGGACGGACGGACGGACGGACAGAGTGAAACTAATAAGCACATTTTTTCAAAATTTTTTTGGAAATGTGCTAAAAAATAATAAAACACAATGAAAAATTTTTTTTTTTATTACTTATGTATTGGTTTTACTAAGGTTTTACTATATGGCATGATTGATAATATTTTCTAACAGAAAAGATTCATTAATTGAATTTTTGGTTTTTTGTAATTTTTTTATGAACTTTAAATTTTATTTTGAAAGCATTTTTAAAGAGAAAATTTTGAATTTTGCATAAATGTTTTCCATTTTAATTAAATCGGAACTATTAAAAAAGTTTTTGATGAAAATAAAACAAATTTTATTATACCCTACACCTAAAGTATAGGGTATATTAACTTTGGTATGGAGTTTGTATCCATAAAATAATAAAAAGGAAGCAAGTTAGATATGGACATGTATATATATTCTGATTCAGGATCACTTCCTGAGTCGATTTAACGATGTCCGTCCGTTCGTCCGTTCGCAAGATAATTCAAAAACTAGTAAAGCTATCTTGATGAAATTTATATAGTAAGTTACTAATGGAAGGAAGGTTATGAAAGGAAGTTCGAATCTAGACAAAATTGGTCCATGGGTTTGGATGGTACAATGATGTTCCTTTATGTTTGATTTAAGTCTCTGAAATTTGAGAGGATTTGGACCATGGGTTCGGATTTTGGCCCGAAGCAAACGAGATTATCTGCAAAACCAACAAAAGTATAGAACTTTAAAATTTGGTACAAGAGTGTATAATCTTGTTTTCTTTATTTTTCTGAAATTTGAGAGGATTTGGGCCATGGGTTTAAATTTGAAAGGTTTTGGACCATGGGTTCGGATTTTGGAAGCTTCCGAACGAGTCCAAAGTAAACGAGTACATCTCCAAAACCAACAAAAATATAACCTTTAAATTTGGTATACTGGTGTTCTTTCAAGTTTTATTTATGTCTCTGAAATTTCGGAGGATTTGGTTCATGGATTCGGATCTCAAAAGCTTCCGGACGAGTCCCAGAGCAAACGAACATATCTCCAAAACCAATAACGATAGAACCTTTATATTTGGTACAAGAGTATTCTGCAATTCCTTATTTTTAAAATTTAAAACTGACATTTGAGATGATTTGGACCATGTGTTCGGATTTTGAAAACTTTCGCCTCTTTTACGTTCCTGAAATTCGAGTTGAATTAGGAAAAAAGGGGAAGCGGTTCAAGCAGCTGCCAAAAAACTTATGGATTTTTAATTTAATTGGAATTATTCAGGTGTAGGGTATTAATAAGTCGGTTGCATTGACATATTGTTACATTTACTTGTTTTTTCAATAATATTTTCAAACATTTTTAACAAACATGGCCTGATTAATAGTGTCCTTAAAGCGTTGCTCCAATCGTTTGTCCGTATATTTTTATACAAAACTTCGAGAATTTCATTTGAGAGAAAACAATAGAACTTTAACCGGAAATAACTAGATCTTATAAAAATCATACTGTTATATTAGTTGTAAAAAATCCACTTAAAGTTGAAAAGAGCCTTAGTTATTTTTAAATGTTTGTATCTGAACTTTTGCTTCATATTTTTTGAATTTAAAAATGTTAAAAGATAGGAAATTATTAATCAATATAAAAATTTTATATACTTAAACACAAAACAAAACTTAACAAAATACAGAATGCTTTCAGCTAGAACCTTTGAAAGGTAAAACACTTTTGATGATAAGCATAAGTTACCTCAAAAAAAAAAAAATGTTTGTACTTCTACCCAAGCTATTTAACACTGAGCGGTTTTCAGTAAAATAAGTAATGGTTAAGAAAGGAAATATATAATTCTAGTAAGAGTTTTTGTATTGGTATAAGTATATCCTCATTCATATATGAGCTAAAATATATGTAGCTCTTTGTAGTGCTAGATAAGTATATGTTGTTTTAAAGATAGAGAAGTTTCATAAAAAAATTTTAAAATAAGTTTAAGAGCTACAAGAGAAGTTGTCTTTAATTTCAGTTTTTGTTAGGTAATATTCGTAATAAAAGAAAAAATATATAATTACTTAACAATTAATTTTATAAAATAAGAATATCTTTTTCATAAAAAGTTTTTCCATTCTAAACAGCTAATAATTTAATTATATTCTGTGTTTCCAGATTGTAAACAGTAAACTCTACAGAAATATGGAAGGAATCAGTAGTAATACCAACACCAAAGGTTGCTAATTCAAAACAATGTGTTGATTTTAGACCAGTGAATATGTTATCTTTTGAAGCAAAAAGCAAAAATTATAGAAAAAATAGTATATAAGCAATTAGTAGCATATCTAATGTAATAGGATTTTATTGGAACACCAATCGGGTTTCAGAGAAGGTCATAGCTGTGAAGCCTTAATGAACTTAGTAGTAATAAATTGGAAGATAGCTGTGAACGAAAATAGAAAAATAATAGCGGTTTTCCTGGATCTAAAAAGAGCCTTCGAGACGGTGGAGTCGGAAATTTTAATAAAAAAATTGCAAGCCTATGGTATCTTAGGAGTAGAGAATAGATGGTTTGTATCATATTTAACAGGCAGAAGGCAAGAAAACTAAAATAGACTCAGTAAAATCAGATTCAATTGAAATTAACATAGGAGTACCACAAGGATTTATTGTTCTTGTTATATATAAATGATGTGGACAAAGTCTTAGGCTGTTCAAAATTGGGTTTGTTTGCTGATTATGCATTGCTCTATGTCATTGGTGATTGTGTCTTAGAGTGTGTTCGTCAAATCAACAATGATTTAGATAAATTATCTAACTGGTTCAAAATGAATAAACTAAAATTAAATATAGACAAAACTAAAAACATGGTGATAAATGGAATAAATGAAGATAATGTTAAAATAGATGATATATTGATCGAAACTGTAAAAGAATTTAAATACCTTGGTGTAATAATTGACAGCAAATTAAAGTTTGACAAAAACGTTGATTTTATATGTAAAAAAATAGCCAAAAAATTAGGAGTAAGTTTTCTACAGAAAACAAATAAATAAAAATATGCAATAAATATTTACAATACAAAATTATAAAGCCTCATTTTGAATACTGTTCATCGATAACATTTATGTGCAATCAAAATGGAATGAAAAGACTCCAATCTCTACAAAATAAAGTAATGAGATGTATATTAAAAGCTAATCGATTCGTCTCGGTTAATCATATGCTGACAACACTAAAATGGCTGAGTATTGAAAAGAGAATAAAAGTGAATGTATTGATAATCGTCTTTAAAATCAAAAACGGATTATTCCCTAATTATCTAAGTAAAAGATTAAATTATGTAGGTGATATTCAGCAGTACCAACTTCGCAATGTTTACAACTTTACATTCAATTTCTTTTGAAAAGAAAAAACAAAGAGAATGGTGATGTATGAAGGTTTGAAGCTATTTAACTCACTATCAGATATGTTGAAACAAGAAATCAATATCAAGAAATTTAAAAGATTAATAATCAAAAATGTATAAAAAAAAAAAAACTCAAATGTAATTGAAAATTGTTATATATTATTATACCTATATTGTTCTTTGTTAAAATAGTTGTAATAACTAAATAAAGATTTCTAATAATAATAATAGAAATAATGTATACTAACTAGTATACTAATTACAATATATTTAAAACGTTTTAAAAAAATACGAAATAACCATTTCTACAATTTTATTTTGTTTAAATTCAACTTTCATCTGTTGACTCAATGTAAAACTTGGAAAACCTTTCAAATAAAATTTCAAAAATTAAGTACAAAATTGTTGAATTCCATTTTATGGATGAAGTTTGGATTGGGTACAAGCGCTCTTTACTCAAAATCTCGTTTTATTAAAAACTCATTTTTAAAATTTTTGTTTTTTAAAATCTCGTTTTATCGAAATTTCGTTTGTTTTTTACATGTTTTTTTTTATTATTAGCACATTTTTAAAAAGAAAGAGATATGGATATCAGAGGTCGGATATTTAAACTCTAAAACACCACCTAATTTTTTTTTCATACATATGGGAAGATGAAAGGCTTTATAGTTGATGAGACGGCTGCCCCCAAATCCTCCTTCCTACTCTAAAATCCCTCCACTTATTATTCGATAAAAATTAAAAATTACATATTCTTATTTTTCCTGTACTTATTTTCTAAAAAAAGAGATTTACCAAGATTTTAAAAAAGACGAGATTTTAAAAAACGAGATTTTGATAAGACGAATTTTTGAAATACGAGCATTCGTAGCGTCCCCATAAAATATTAATTTTTTGAACAATTTTTCTCTAAATTGTTCCAATATATATTTGTGTCAAAGGATCAATGTACATTGCTATCAAAGAATTGATAATATTTTTATTGATTCTTTTCAAACAGATCACAGGTTGTGTTATAAATCTTTTACTAGTGATTTAAAAGGATATTTTTTTTTTTCAAATATTTTTAAAATTTTGAATTTTTTTTGTATAGCTGTGATATATTTTAATTTAATTTACAATGATTTTTTTTTATTATAATTTAAATCAAACCAATACCAAGCCAGTTTACACCAATATAATGTATAAAATAACAAAGAAAAATTTCCAAGTACTTTAATTGTGGTTTATTATTTTGTTTAAATGGGAATTGTTATTCGAGGAATTATGAATTACTTTAAGTCCCACGCAAAAGATATGATTTTAGTGGTAAATTCTAATAAATTTGAAAATAATTAAATTTAAAAAGGAAAGAATGTTCCTTTATTTGCCGAAGGATATATTAAAATTAAATTTCTTTGAATTGTGCCAAATTATTGGCTAAATGTTAAATTATTGTAATAAAATAAATTTTTTCAAATTCTAAAAATTTTTAATTACTTTTTCTAAAAATAGATTTTTTTATTAAATTAGTTTTAGAGTTTTGATGAGTTTTTGAGTACTATTAAAAGAGCAGAAAATTGAGTATACGCAAAGAATAGGTGAATTTATACAGTACTTATAAAAATTTTTTAGATGATTTTTTAATAAATTACATCAGAACTTTTAAAAGAAAATCAAACTGATATCATCTTTTTTAGCATATTATGATGGTTGTCTATATCATAAAAAAAATTATTGAATTCATTATTGAATTAGAAGTCCTTAAAATTGTAAAAAACTATATTTTCAAACGTCATCTCAAGTACTGGTTAAAATTTTTTCAATTGTAAAATTTTTTTTTTTAAATGTAAAGCGTTATGAGAAAAGAATATTTTCCAAGAATTTGGTTCTTCCGTATCTCCAAAACGCTTTTAATCAGAATTATACTGTTTGAAGAAAAATGATCTTTAAAAATTCCAATATTATATTTTCACATGTATTACGGGCTTTTATTAATTATAAAGGGTTAACTTAAAACTAAGAGAACATTTATTTTTTTTCCACAATTTTTTCTTACATAATAAATTCTAAAAAAAAAAAATATTTCAAGATTTTGATGCAAAAATGGTTAGTTACAATTCTAAAATGCTTTTTATAATCGTTTTTAAAAATGTTTACCTTTAAAAATCTTTCATTTTATATTAACTACTGCTTTGTTTTTTGTTTTAATTCTGCATCTCTTCAAAGTTTTGTCTATATCCATTCATAATTATTCCTAGAATAAAATATTTTTTAGCTGTGTTAAACAATGGAGTGTTCTTAAATAAGTGTAAGGCTTTGTAAAAATAAAATGATAAATATTAAGTCATTTTAAATTTTTCAAACTGTCTAAATATCATTATAGTACCTATTATATGATGGATTTTTTTAGAATCAATTTTGTAAAAATTTTGTTTATAATTACAATTATTGGAATTCAAAATAATTTGTTAAACCTATTTTTTATATAATACTCACATGCATTAAAACTTTATTTATAATATGGTGTAGTGTTATATAATAAATTGATTCTGGTGATAAATAGTTACATATGTATATGTATGATTTTTTCATCTTAATTTAATGTTATATTTCGAACAATTTAAAATCGTTAAATTTTATACATTCAAAAGTTTGATTTTCCGTAGAAATTTTATATGTAATACGTATCTAAACCTGAACATTAATTACATTTAATATAATCAACTTTTAAAAGTTAATACTTTTATTATATGGCGATATAATCAATATTTAATAAAATATTAATCTGGTATAAAAAAAAAATGATCAAAATGTAATGTATTTTAGTTATCACATTATCAATTTGTAATTTACTTATATTTATTTTGTAGAAATTTGCTCGTACTTAAATATATATTAAAATTTAAAATATACGAACATTATATAAATATTTGTATATTTTATATCGTAATATATAAATATCGTAAATATTTAATTTTAGTTTTATTATATAAGTAGAAAGAGATATTTACAATATTTCTATTAACAAAATTACGATGGTAATTGTAGAAAGAGTTGTAAACTGTTATAAGTACGTTTGTATCATATGATAGTAACACTTTAATACATTAATGTTTTACAAAACACCAGAAGTACAAGTAGCAATATCTCAGCTGTATATGCAGCTACTTGAACTCAGCTGGAAATCCAGCCATTACAAAACATTTAACCTCTCAGCAAATTATAAAAAGGATCTTAGAAAAAATTATAAAAATTTTTAAATTTTTTATAAAAAGGAAATTATAAAAAGGATCTTAGTCAAAGATGTGTTTGAAAAACACTGGACTGTTAAGAAAAATTAAGTATCCAAGTCCTTTTGATTCTAGCCCTTCCAATTATTTTTTATGGAATTCAAAAAGTTAGTCAAACTGCAAATCTTTAGCTTTAAGGAAGACGATCGTATGATACGTGATAGCATTGTCCTTGGAATATTCGACAAAAATTTACAAAAGGAATTACTGAGAACTAAATTTGTTGAAAATTGCAGATATAAATTGCAGATATATGTAAAGCACAAGAATTATATATCAAACAAATTAGTGAAATACTGCATGGATCAAAAACATTTGATGAAATTAAAAATCAAATAATTCTTGTAAAACTTTTTTTGTTTTTTAAAAACTTATTTAAAAAAAAAAATATTTATATATAATAATGATGATGATAATAAAATTAAATTAAATGCAAATTAAAATAAAATTGGTCATAAGAAAATTAATAATGCCGAATGTAAACCAACGGTTTTTAAAAGAGCACATTTCCAAAACTGTTGAGTATTGTAATTTGCACCAATATTTTAAAATTTCATATAAGAAAAAATGTAAATATAGGACTTTTTTGTAATTTTAAGGAGCTATAAGTCCGGAAGAAATTAATTTTTTCTATATATAACTAAGAAAACCGTTAACACATGTAAAAATATATTACTGAAGCTTTAATTTGTATGTCTTGCCGAAGAAAATTTTGTACAACTTCTAAATTAAAGATGTTTAAAAATAGCAAATTTTCAATTTTTAAGTCCTAATAGATCATAAACATGAGCTGGCCCAAAAAAGATTTCTGAGCAAATTTATACTAATTCTAAATAATTTTTTCTTACCTCAAAATTTCAAGTCCCTATATCTAAAAGCGTGCTGGAGTTATGAAGTTAGAAAATTCATGCAAAATTAGGTTAAATTTTCATATAACGGTAAATTTAAATACTAAATTTAAAAAAATTATATAATTTTTATATTGATGTACAAAAGTTAAAAAAAATTCCTGTAGAATGGCGTTTTCAGATTGAAAAAATGTTAATGAGATATAGGCATTTAAAAATAGGGCTTTTTCAAAGTTGGAGAGGCAGCTCCGCAATGGATGGGGCTACATGAAAAGTTGTTCTTTTTTTCTCTATCTTTAACGGTGTAGAAGTTTTGTAAACAGACGGACGGACAGAGTTAAACTAATAGGCAAATTTTTTAAAAATTTACATTTGTATCATATGATGGTAACAACTTTTCTTCTTTAACAAAACACATGTATCTTTCAATAATACAGTAATAACGACATATATTTATTTATTTCCATTCTGAATTTTATACAATTAACATTTTTCTTTCTAATTGTAGTCAATTATTTAAAAATGTGGTATTTATTTAAATATGGTAAAATTTTAGGAGTACATTTTTGTTTTACGGTCATGTAATTGAGCAATTTCTTAAATTATTTCATCTATACTGCTGAAGGATAATTATGTTGACAACATATTGATGACTGAACAAAGAAAATAAATCTAATATTAAGAAATGACTACAATTTTTGTTTAAAATTCCAAATACAATTTGACTAGACGCCATAAAAAAAAATCTGTTTAAATTGAATTAGTTTAGTAAACAAAATTTCTAGAATAATATTAAGTTTTTCCTTGAAATATTTGAATATTTCGATCAAATCATATTTTTAAAGAAGGGTAAAAGACGTAAAGGTGATTTTATCGTTTAATTAAAATGTACATTTAAGGTTACAAAGATAAGCCGAAACAAAATTTTAAAAGAAAATAATTAAATAGAATAATTAAAATTACTATGATGATAATATTTCCTCCTTTTTTTTACGCTTTAAATGTTTAATGTTTAATGTTAGTTGAAAATGAGCTTTAGTTTTTTGCAAAATACTGTAGTTTATTATTGTACTCGTATTTCTTTTCTGCTTACTAGTGCCATTGCTTAACGCCATACTATAAATGACTATACACACATTTTGTAAGCCCACATTCCCCTAAGACATGAGGACCTTTGTTACCTGGCATATTTATTTGACAGTGTACCATGTAATAAATAAATACTATAAATGGAATTCAAACCAGAGTCTGCTAATGGGAGATCACAACTATGACTAGTATCTCATCCAGCCGTTCGATAACAATGTAAAATAATAACGGATTATTTATTTTCAGTGAATTGGTTATTGAGCTGTATACTGTATAGTATATTATAATATCTGTAACGTTATTTTTTTTTTTGGAGTCCATATACAGTCTCAAATAGGATCCAATAACATAAATTATTTTCTTTTTCGAATTATGTAAAAAAAAATAGTAAATTAAAAAAAAAGAGTACGTCTATACAATTTACAGTAAACTTTATTTTCAAGAAACTTTCCTTTATAAATAAGACGTATAATACTGTTCAAATGTAACAGTTCTTTTTATACTCGTATGAACGTATGTTCAAGGGTATAATAAATTTGCCATTACGTTTGTGACATCTTAATTATTTATTTATATGCCCTATGCATATTGTTTAATTTTTTAATTAAAAAAATTAATTATATATACTGTAATGTAAGACAGACTTGTAAATCTGTAATTAAAAATCTGTAAATAAACTTTTAAAAATGAGTAATATGACATGTATGTGGCATATATAAAAATTATATTTTATACATTTTAATTGACTTTAATTCATTCATTAATACATATATACATAATATTATATAATTATATATTATATTGTGTCTATTAAAAAAAAAAAAAACAAAAAAATAATTTATGCCATAATTTGTGGTTTATTCAATGATTTATTTACAAGAAATAAAATTGAAATGAACAAAATAAATACATAATAAGTATTTGCATTTAATGTTAAAGTTTAATTTTTTGTAAATAAGAATTAAAAAAAAAACAAAAAATAAAAAAGAAATTATTTTTTAAAGAGTTAATTTAGATGGAAAATTATTTATTTGTTTTATATTATTATTATCATTTTTATATATTATGTAATTAATTAATTTATTCATTTTTTTAAATTTTTTATAACAATTTGAACTTGAACTTACCATAAGTTACATGTATAATTTTATAGCTATAATATCAGAATGAATGATTTTAAACGATTGATTTATATATGCATAGTGCATACATAAATATATCAATACTATGTCATTATTTTGAAATTAAATATTTTTACATTCATTTTAAATTTTCAATGAGTTGCGTTTTATTGAGTTTTTTTTTTAAAAAAATGTAATTAAAATTTACTCTTTATGACAGGTATGTTTTTCGGTTTTATTAATGAAATCAATTATAGATATGTATCATAACACAAATTTAAATAATTTATTCTTGAAATAAATCAGAATAATTAATTTAAAAAAAAATGTAATGTATATAATTATATATACTATGTATATGTATATATCAAAGGGAATTCCCAGTTCATTTTGTATGTATAGGTAAATTATTTGTAGATGTATACTTTTTTAATTCGTAAAAAATTTAACTTTTTTTAACTGTAAAATTTTTTCTGATATTCTAGTTTTGATATGTTTAGTTTTAGTAGTTGGTATATATTGGGGTAACATTGTACATATATAGGAGCCCCTGTAGTGAATAAGAAAATAGTTATTTGTTTTTTAAGCGAGGATAAGTGGGAATCGTCAAAAGACACTATAGAGAAATGAAAACGAACATGAGTTTTTTTTTTAAAAAAAATTTTTAAAAATTTCTAAATTGGTTAAAAATGTAAGCGAAAAGATCAAACATATGATTTAATACATAGAAACTTTATTAGGATGCTTAATTAAAATATTAATGAATGCTAATTTTGAAGATTAATTTCCATATATCATCACTATCTATGATTTTCATCTTAGTGTACTGAATATATAAATATATAATAGTGTACTACTATATATTTATTTAAATTGGTATAATTTACTGGTTATAAAAAAAAAGTAAAAACTTCTATAAATAAATAAATAATTAATATAACTTCTTATAAATAATTAATAATAAAATTGAAGCAAACATTATCATTCAATATATTTATATATATAAAGTTATCAATAAAATCAATAGAATATTAAGTAATTAAATAGATTTTTAAATGTTTTTATGTTCAATTATATTGCTATCAAAGTTTTATACAATAATGATTATTTAAATATTAAAAAAAAAAAAAAAAACTTAGCCATTGAAATAACATTTGATAATATTAGAATTTACTATAGCTATATCGACTATAGTAATTTTGCCGCAGTATATATTAAATTATTAGGTACGAGGTTATATATGTGAAGTAGTAAATCATTTTTTTTTTTATTTACTTAATTGCAAAAAAATAAACACTCACAATATCTGGTGTATGTTAAGGGAATATTGTCACATTGATTACGAATCGGTAATGAAACATCCCAGCCTGAATTCTTTTAAGATATTAAAATCTGTTAAGTATAACATTTTTCGTAAAAAATTTAAAATATCATTCTACAAATGTAAAATGAATCATTCACTAACAGAATTTAATCAAAAAATTAACAGTAATATTTACAGTAAAATTAAATATTACTATATAATATTATGGTCTTACAATTCTTAATCCATTTTGAACAGTTTGGATAACGTCTTAATTCTTTACTTGAACTAAATAAGTATTTTAATTAATAACTAATTTTTGTTCTATAACAAATACATAAAAAAAATAAACTTTTTAGTTTTATACGAAATGTTGAGTATTTAATTTTCGCCGTAATTATAAGGCAAAAAAATTAATTGAAGGCGAAAGGTGAACTATTGATACAATAATTATTTAAATTAAGTTAGTGATTGTTTGAATAGTTTTTTGTTTTTTGTTTGATTCAATTAAATATTAGTTTGTTTGTTTATTTTTTGTATTTCATTTATTTTTAGTTTTTATTTTTTTTTTTCTACAGAAAAATTTTATTTAACTTTCATTTTTTGTGTATTGGAAATTTTATATCATTTCTGAATATATATGAGATTAAAGTTATTTTTATGTTTATTTCTAAAAAATGTAAATTGAATTCTTAATAATTAAAAAAACAAAACGAGTTGACTATGAAATTTCGCATTTCAAAATCTCCTGTCTCAAAATGTAGCGTTGTAAAATCGCCCGTTTTAATATCTCGTGTGTCAAAACCTCGCCTTATAAAACAAAATAATTTTTTTTTCATTAATTAAAGGTTACTTGGAATAAAGCCGAAATGCAATTTTTAGGTTTTATTTTAATTTCACATTTCAAATAGCGCCAAAATCTTGAAATTTTTCTTTTCGAACATTAAAAAGAAATGAAGTCAAAAATAGTTTTGAACAGGTAGTTGTACTTTGTCAACATTTTAATTCTAATTCATTTTCAAGATAGAAATTTGACTTTTTTTTTTCATCATTTTATTTTTAAACTGTTTTTCTATTTGATATTTTCTTTCGACATTATTTTATTCTATTTTTATTTTGTTTTAACAATAAGAAGACTAGCTCCAAACAAATCTGGTATTTTTTCCATTTATAGTTTTTTCGCGAAATATTTTAAAAAATATCGATAAAATGCGAGATTTTGACATGCGAGATTTAAAAAAAAAACTAAATTTATAAACGCGTAATTTTTAAACACGTGATCTATAAAAGTACGATTTTCATTCACGGGATTTCGTTTCAATACGCTTCAAAAAAAAAAAACGTAATTTTTTATTGATTTGATTGGAAATTTTATCTATAGAACATAGACAATCCCCTCTAAATTTATTGTTTAATTCAGATGAAGGTTCAGATGAAAGATTATAATATATGAATTAATTACTTAATAAATAAATTATCGGTTTTTCTCATTTATAATTCACAATGATTATTGGGTTAAAAATAAATTTGTTAGATAAAGTTCAAAAAAATTAGAGTAATAATTAATTATATTAAATTAAAATTTTATTTATATAAAATTAGAATAGAATATTTATTGATAATTATAAATTTTAGTTTTATTTATAGGAATAAAAACAACTAAATGTAAAATTAAAAAATTAAAATAAATATTGTACGCTCATAAGAGCAAACCAGTATAACTTAAGGATACTTGGTGTTGCCACCTTTCCAAAAATATATATCTTTAATGGCACATCTCGACTTTTAAGGACGAAAAGGACATTTGAAAATATCCTTGTTGTTTAACTGTTATATATATATTTACTATTATTATAGTATAAAAACAATAACAGTTTATAAAAGTTTTATTTCATTCTATTTTAACATTTAATTGATGGCGATAGGTGTAGCCATTGTGAAAATACTTTAGTACAAAGTTACAGATGTTTGAAAAAAAAAAACAATCTTTCATATTTTTCTTTAAAAACCAAATATCTCAAAATTTTACCAGAAAACCCTCAAAATTTTTGCGTATCTCTCGGAAAAACTTTCAACTTTCAAAATATATATTGGTTAATTAAATTTTAATTAAGCTGAAGTTTCTTTTAAAATATAAACGAGGAAGAATACAGTTGCCTTTGTCAACTCTTAGATACCCGTACGACCCGTTAGTGTGCCTATCACTGTGCTTATAATATTATTTTTTTAATTTTTTAGTATTTTAAAATAATTTGGGTGAAATTTTATAATTTCTAGAACTGTGGGTTGTACATATATTCAAACTATATGTTTATACATTCTTCAAAAGCAGATTCTAACCTTCCAAATAACGATTATCTATCTAACTTTTCCAAATATGCTATAGTACCATTTAATACTAAGCGGCAAATGTATAATGCCTAAGTTTAATAATTTATACTATACATATGTATAAATTATTTATCGTACGGTATAAAAAATGTGAAGAATTGACTTTTCTAGAATTTTGAGGGGCTGTAAGTCCGGAACCCTATATAATTAAAAAAACCCGTTAACGTACGTAAAAATATATTATTGAACCTTTAATTTTCATGTCTTGCCGAGGAAAATTTTTTACAGGTGCCTAAGTTACAGGTGCCTGAAAATAGCAAATTTTAAATTTTTGAGGAGTAATAACTCTTAAAGAGGGGGCGCTACCAAAAAATTTTCTGAGGAAACTTATATTAATTCTAGAAGTTCTTTTTTGTCTCAAAATTTCAAGTTTCTATCTAAAAGAATTATGTCTGCCGGAGTTATGAAAAAAGAAATATCATGCAAAATTTGGTTTTAACATAACGGTAAATTTAAATAGTAAGTTACAAACTATTGCAAAATTTTGATATTATCTTATGGAGATAACAAAAATTCCGGTCTTCTAGTGTTTTTAGATTGTAAAACTACTACACAGAACCTGAGATATATACATCTGAAAATAGGGGTTTTTTGAAATTGTGGGGGGCTGTAACTTAGGAACCCTATACAATTAAAAGAAACCATTAACACACGTACAAATATATTACCGGATCTTTAATTTTTTTGTCTTGCCGAAGAAAAATGTGTACAGGTGCCTAAGTTAAAGGTGTTTAAAAATAGCAAATTTTCAATTTTTCAGCCTTAATACCTTATAAACAGGGGGTGGTCCAAAAAAAATTTCTGAGCAAACTTTTCTAATAGTTCTTTCTGCTCTCAAAATTGCAAGTCCCTATTTGAAAGCGTTCCGGAGTTATGAGGGTAAAAAAATCATGCAAAATTTGGTTTTCATGTAACGGTAAATTTAAATACTAAATTTAAAAAAATTGTACAATTTTGATACTAATTTATAAATTTAAAAAAAATACCTGTCGAATTACGTTTTCTGATTGAAAAAATCTTAAGTAGAACATGAGACATATGCATTTGAAAATCGGGCTTTTTAAAACTTTGAGGAGCTGTAGCTCCGTAACGGATGGGGCTATAAAAAAAAGTTGTAAAATTATAAAATTAATATTTTTATGTTATCTATCAGCAGTTAAAATTTCATGTCCCTATTTCAAAAAAAATCTGGGGATCTAAAAGTTAGGTGTTCGAGAGCTACCCGAAGTTGTGGTCGTATCTCAACCAAAAAAAATAGGGAACCTACAATTTGTTGTAAGAATATTTTGTGTTAATTTTAAGACTCTAGCTTTCTTAGTTTTTGAGTTATCTTGCTTACGGACAGACGGACGGAGGGACGGACGGACAAAGCTCAATCGTCTTAGAATTTTTTTCGATCCGATCCATACCTTTGAAGGTATATCTAGCTAGCTTATTTCGAGGTGTTACAAACGGAGGAGCAATTTTAATATACCCGATCCTTATCGTACGGGTATAATAACTTCGCGATTTCTTTTACACATGATAACTTGCTGTTTTTATACCCGTACGGTAGGATCGGGTATAATAAAATTACTCCTCCGTTTGTAACACCTCGAAATAAGCGAGCTAGATATACCTTCAAAGATATGGATTTTATCAGAAAAAAATTCTAAGACGTTTGAGCCATATCCGTCCGTCAGCACGCTAACTCAAAAACTAAGAAAGCTAGAATCTTGAAATTTACACAAAATATTCTGGGAGTAATTTGTAGGTTCCCTATTTTTTTTGGCTGGGTTTGGACCAAAACTTAGGGTAGCTCTCGAACACCTTTTTTTGAAATAGAACTATGAAATTTTAACTGCTGATAGATCTCACAAAAATATTTATTTTATTTTTAATAACTATTTTTGTAGCTCACCCGTTACGGAGCTACAGCTCCCCAAAGGTTCAAAAAAGCTCTATATTTAAATTGTTATAGCACAAGTTGTATAAGGTATATCTTCATTTTGAAAACGCCAAACGATTACTACTTTTATTAGCTTTAAAAGTATATATACAATAAATATATAATAAATATATATTTGTGGCATACGGTGTCTTAATTTACCGTTATGCGAAACTCAAATTTTGCAAAATCCTTTAACCCTTTTATCTTCTAAACGGTTTAAGTTGGAAACTTGAAATTTTGACAGAAGTTAGATCTTTGAAAATAATGATGTATGAGTCATTTCAGAAATTTTTTTTGTATCACCCCTCGTTTAGGAGCTGTAAGGGGTCAAAAAGTGAAAATTCGCCATTTTTAAACACCTGTTCTCATTTTTTTGAAGTAATACACAAAAATTAAAGCTTCAAAATTATACTCTTATTTCTGTTAACAACTTTTTTTAATAATATAGGGTTACTTTATAATTGACGAAAGTGTTACTTGATTTTTTCAAATTTTCTAATAAATTTCTTCAACAAATTTTTTGCATTTGTTTTACTCGATAATTTGAAATTGTTGAGGATATAATGCGTGTGCGTAGTACAACAAAATGTAAATAAATATACAACATAACGGTTGCTTGAAGAATTTTTATTGATATGATATTGATATTTATACATACTTATATAATATCATGTTTATTTAGATATCGTATATGTCACTAGTGAATGAATGATAAGAGTATATATGTATATTATATAGCGCCGTATTTACATATATATATGTATTTTATTGTACTTATAAGAAATTATTCTGTCAATGGAATATTTAAATATAATATAATATAATATTTAAAATTATATTTACTATTTTATACTAAGTAAATTTAATATACATTTACCTCTTAGTATTAAATGGTACTATAGAATATTTGAAAAAGTTTTGGATTGATAATCGTTATGTGGAAGGTTAGAATCTTGCTTTTGCTTTTGAAGAATGTACATATAAACATATAGTTTGAATATATGTACAACCCATAGTTCTGGAAATTATAAAATTCACCCAAATTATTTTAAAATACTAAAATATTTAAAAAAAAATATTGTAAGCAGAGAGACAGGCTGTGAACATACTAACGGTTCGTACGGGTATCTAAGAGTTGACAAAGGCAACAGTATTCTTCCTCGTTTTTTATTGTATTGCATATTACTTGATCGAAGTCAGAAACAATGAAATGAAACAAAGGTTCACATTGTCACTATTTCTATCTTTACAAGAATGGAAAATAAGAATTACAGTAAATTATGCTAGTAGCGAGATAATAAAAATAAAAACTAAATTATATTTCGTTCAGTTATTTTTCTTTTTTTTGTTAAATTGTGTACCTACTTAAAATAAAAATAAAATAATTTTTTTTACTTATTAATTAAAACCCGGTTAAATTTATTTTTTAGGTATAGAACTCCATTAAATGTTGAAATTAAAATTTTCTCAAGATCGGCGCTTTTTTTTTGCGGCAGCATCGCGGGAAAAAATCCGTGCGAAAATCGCGTAAATACCCATAAAAGTCACAATACCCACACTGAAAATTTTAAAAATTCGCATAAACGTCAAACAAAAAATACAAAAAAAAATATATTTTATTGTCTATAAATTTCAAGTAAATCTTAAATAATTAAAATAATTAAAATAATTAAAAAATTATTAGATTTATATATGTGAATATTTGAAAAAATTTGTAAAAGAAAATAATTTTTCAACTTTGTTCTCCATTTTCTTGAGAACGCCGTATTATTGTTGTATTTCTATGTAGTTTGGAATTTTTTCAGTTTTTAAATATTTAAAATTTTAACAATTCAAGCGGTTTTTAGTTACTTTTAACATTTGTCGAAATATAATGAAAATAAATTGAATTAAAGATTTCGGCATTAAATCTTTTGTACCTATAGTCCATTGAATAAAACCACTATTTATCTGGTTTTATTTACCACTATTATCTATTGAATAAAACCACTATGTATAGAAGTGTACATTGCAGAAGTTATAAATATTTATCATATTTTATAACTTCTGCAATGTACACTTCCAGAAAATATATTTATAAATTTTTTTTATCTAAATTTTTGTTTATTCCAAACATCTCAACATGGGAATTTATAATCTATGGGATTTTCATTGAGATATCCTTTACAGTAAACATATTTAGTTTTCTCCGAAAATATATTGTACCTATTACGTTACGATAATATTATTGAAATTTTGGTCTGAAAGAAAAATGTTAAATTTAAATAGAAAACATATACGTGTACAATTTTGATAGCAACTTTAGTCAAAAATAATTTTATTTGTGTTAACTTTATATATGTAAAATTTTATTTATGTTAAATATGTTAACTTTTATTTTTAATTCACTTCTTTTGAAATGTACCACCACAAATGCATGACGTGTGTCAAAATTTTTTATATTCTTAAAATTAGTATGGATACATGGAATTTACGCATTATTATGTATATATACCTATGTATCCTTAGAAATAATAAGTTAAAAATAATAATTTTATTTTATAAAATCAGTTAAGTAATATATGAAATTTTACATTGTTATCTAATTAATATCAATGATATTTCATTTAATTGCTATTAGTTGATATAGGTAGGTATATTTAAAAGTGTGGTTATTATTATAATTAAGTATTTGCTTTTAATATTTATAATATTATACAGGAAAAAGTATTATTTGCGTATAGTTTTATTAATAATATAGTCTTATTATGTAACTACGAATTTTTGAAAGGAAAAAAGTTCAAATTTATGATTCGATTGACTGATAGCATTTAATCAACATTTGAAAATACATTATATGATTTCATTTCAATATATATAAAAATTGATCCTTGAAATAAAGGTAAAAGACAGCATACGTATATATTAAGAAAAATCGTCGATTTTTAAGCGTTAAATGTTTTTTTTTTTTATTTTCTCCTTTCCACTCTAATAAGGAGCATATATAGCCATCCACTAAATTATTTTTTTATTTATATTTGATTAAGTTTCAGTTTCTGAAATCTTTGATTTCACTAAGCGGCTTTGATTACTCGACTTTAGCCATTGTACAAAACTATTAAATGCAAATAAATATTTTTATTTGTCATCTATTATCTTATACAAGAATAATTTAATTTGTTTATTTTATTGTATATTTTGATATGATATTATTAATTATAATATCTATATTTTCTTATATAAAAAGTTGTATCATATTCTAATTAAATTATATATTTTTAAAAAAATTTACATTATATTTTATAAGTTTATATGATTCAGCAGGGGGTTGAATCCCTTATTCGTAAGAACGGCGTCTTAAGCACTACATAATTGGCTGCATAAAAGCGTTTAATTTGGCTAAGAAAATTATCACAAATTTGCTTTAATATAGATTTATTCTAAGAGAGATTTATATTACAACTCGCTTACTGTAATTTTCTTTTTTCGAAATAACGAAATATGAGAGCTCCCAACGAAAAGAAATTATCCAAAATGAAATTTTTCTCTTTTTCAACTTCAAAAGCTCAAAACATAAAAAGAGATTTAACATATAACTTAAACATACAACTTGATTTAGTGGAAAAAGTGCTCGAAAATTGGGTTCATCGAATTCGTTTCTGCAAAAGAAGTCATGGAAGCCATTTGAATGATGTTTTATTCAGAACTTAATTGTATCCATTGTACTTCACATTAAATAAAAAACATTTGAATTTCCTTAACAATTAGTGTGTTTTTTTTTGAAAAGAAATCATATCACTCAAATCGGAAAACCCTATATTTGAATTTATTTATTATATCTATTTATGTTTTTACAGTTTATTTATTTTTAAAATAAAAGAATATTAATTGTCTTTCTCTTATTGATTAAATTAATTTAAAATGTTTTGTATTTATATGCACAATTATTTTAATATAATATACGTAATGAAAATCATATTACAAAAATTGATTATGTAATATAAAATATGGAGTACAATAGAAAATTAAAAAACAAAAAAAAATAAGTATTGTATTATAGTTTTCGGGAAAGTGCGCAATAATATAAAATTAAGTATAATAAAAATTGAAATTATTGGTTGTTATTTCATAAATTTTATATAGAACACAAATATTACAAAGTGATTTTAGCAAAAAAATTTGAAAAATGTGCCTATTAGTTTCACTTTGTCGCTCCGTCCGTCTGTTTACAAAAGTTCTACACCGTTAAAGATAGAGAAATAAAATTTTAACAATGGGTAGGTCTCATAAAAAAATTAATTTTGTAGAACAATTTTTTTATGTAGCTTCATCTATTACCGAACTACAGCCCGCAAAAATTGAAAAAGACCCATTTTTAAATGTGTATAATATCTCAGATTCTGTTTAACATTTTTTCAATTTAAAAAAGCCATTCGGCCGGAATTTTTCTTACCTGTATAAAACAATATCAAATTTATGCAATGTTTTACCGTTATGTGAAGACAAAATTTTTGTATTATGTGAAGGCAAAATTTTTTTTCCTTCATAACTCCGGTACGCTTTTAGATAGCAACTTGAAGTTTTGAGGGAGAAAAGAACTTTTAGAATTAGTATAAGCTTCCTCCAGAACATATTTTTGTACCACCCCTTCTTTAAGAGCTATTAGGGCTAAAAAATTTAATATTTTTAGACAACTGTAACTTAGGCACCTGTACAAATTTTTTTTCGACAAGACATAAAAATTAAAGTTTCAGTAATATATTTTTGCGTGTGTTAACGATTTTTTTTCGTTATATAGGGTTCCTGACTTTCAGCCTCTCAAAATTGCAAAAAAGTCCTATTTTAACATTTTTCCTTGTATGAAATTTTTAAATTTTAGTGCAAATTCATAATTCAAAAAGTTTGTATTGTCTTTTGGAAGTATGCGCCTTTAAAAACCGTTGGTTTATATTCTGCCTTGTTTATTTTGTATGTTATTTCTGACCTCCTGGAAATTTATTTCAACTTTTAATTTATTTACAAATCAAAATAAAATATTTGAAAAGAACTAAAAGAAAAAAAAATTATTAATTAAATATTCTTAATATACAAAGTATACACGATATTAAACATTCGTTATATTATATTCTATATTGTACATACATAAAGTATTATAATTGAATATTCATGGATTAAAAATGTCAGTATTGAAAAGTTATATAATTTTACCCGTTTAAATTGTACCTAAACTTATTTTCGTGTTATATAATATATGCTCTAAATCTATTAAAAAGCTATTTAATGCAGTTTTATCTTATAGTTTAGGCTAAGTTCACATAGGATGCATGCATCCGGATGCAAACATTTGATTGCTTGAAGAAATATATCGTATGCATGACATGCTCTTCTTTTCGCTCATTTTATTTTGAAAAATTTTTTGCACCCTCTAAAGAAGCACATAAGATGCAAATTTGTTTTAAAGTCAAATACAGACGTAAAATCAAACGTCAACAATTTTAAACGTTAAATATTTTGAAATGTTTTGAAGATGGATATAATAAAAAGGAAAAAAAAATTGCAATTTTTTATGTGTTTATATTAATTATATTATTTATTTAGTTTATATTAATTAAAATTTTTTCTTACATAAAATAACAATTTTCTCTGGTTTAACCATTCTGTATTTTGTAAATAAAAAATTGTTTTATATAAAATGTTAAAACAATACATACATACTAGAACTACCCTAGGTACCTTCAAATAAAACTTTCAAAATAAAAATGTCGCCGTTTTGCATCTCGTGAACGAGTGGATGCATTATAGATGCAAAATATTCTTTAATATTACCGAAGAGTACACGAAATGTAACCGAAATAATTTTTGTATGTGGATGCATGTATCCCATGTGAACTTACGCTTATTTTTAATATATTACAAAATATCATAAAAATGTTTATATATAAGTATACATGTTTGTAAATTGTTTTAAATATTTCATTATTTGTGAATTAATTCTTTCAAAAATCAGATCATGATATGATTTATACACTTTTTTTTTTATTATTAGGTATGTTTTAAAAAGAATTAATGAAATAACTGATTACAATTTAAATAATTGTATTTAAAAAAAAAAATAAACTCGAGTTTTTTATTTTATTAAAGTACCACAAATTTAACATAATGTCTTTAACAGATTTAATAAAATTCAATAACAAAGTTCAATAATATGGTATATATACGAGTATATGATATAATAATATGTTTAATTTTTAAATATAAATATTTAGGTTTTACTGAAACAGCAAAATTGATATAAACATATTGTTAAAATGTTTAAAAAGCGGCTGCGGAAATGGTTAAAAGATCGGGTAATTTCAAAATCCATTTACAGACGATAAAATTTAGCTATGAGTTTCGGATATCGTTTTTATACCCATACGATAAGGATCGTACGTTTGTAACACCTCGAAATAAGCTAGCTACTTTCAAAGGTATGGATCGGATCAGAATAATATTCTAAGTCTATTAAGCTTTGTCCGTCCAACCGTCCGTCTGTCCGCCAGCAAGATAACTCAAAAACTAAGAAAGCTGGAGTCTTGAAATTAACAAAAAATATTCTTACATCAATTTGTAGGTTCCCTATTATTTTTGTTTGAGATCCGACCGAAACTTCGGGCAGCTCTCGAAGAACTAACTTTTAGATCTCCACATTTTTTTTAAAATAGCGCCATGAAATTTTAACTGCTGATAAATATCATAAAAATATTAATTTTATTATTAACAATTTTTTTCTGTAGCCCATCCATTACTTTGGGGAGCTACAGCTCCCCAAACTTTGAAAAAGCTATATATTTAAATTGTTATAAAACAAGTTGTAGAAGGTACCATATATCTTCAATTTGAATTACTGCTTTTATTAGCTTTAAAAATGTGTATATACAATAAATATATACTTGTGGCATACGGTGTCTTAATTTACTGTTATGCGAAACTCAAATTTTGCAAAATTCTTGATTCCTTCTATTTTCTAACGGTTTAAGTTAAGTTAGAAACTGAAATTTTGAGAGGAGTTATGTCTTTAAAAATAAGTATGAATCATTTCAGAAAATATTTTTGTATCGCCCTCCGTTTCGAAGCTGTATGGGGTCAAAAACTAAAAATTTCTTATTTTTAAACACCTGTCCACATTTTTTTATACAAAAATTAAAGCTCGAACATTATATTTTTATTCCTAATAACAACTTTTTTTTAATAATATAGGGTTACCTCAAAATTGACGAAAGTGTGATTTAATTTTCAAAATTTTTCTAACAAATTTTTTTAACGATTTTTTTGCAATTTTTTTTACTCGATAATTTGAAATTGTTGAGATTGATGCGTAGTACAAAAAAATTAAATAAATAAAAAACATAACGGTTGCTTGAAGAATTTATATTTATATAATATTAGTACCTATACATACTTATATAACTCATGTTTATTTGCATATCGTATATGTCACTGATGAATAAATGATATATAATACATACATATGTATAGTATAAATTATTATACATTTGCCGCTTGGTATTAAATGGTACTATATATATCAAATTTGGAAACGTTTTGGATTGATAATCGTTATGTGGAAGGTTAGAATCTGCTTTTGAAGAACGTATAAACATATGGTTTGACATAAACATATAAACATATGTACAACGCATAATTCTAGAAATTATAAAATTCACCCAAAATATTTTAAAATATTACAAAATTAAAAAAATAATATTATAAACAGAGTGACAGGCTATGAATATACTAACAGTTCGTACGGGTATCTAAAAGTTGACAAAGGCAACTGTATTCTTCCTCGTTCTATTTAGAAATATTTATTTAGAAATGGTCCTCTACACAATAACTCCTTTTCCAAGATAAAATTGCAATTTTTAAGGGAAATATTTCGGTTTTACTGAAACAGCAAAATTGATATGAAAATATTGATAAAATCTTTAAAAAGCGGTTGGAAATGGTAGAAAAATCGATTTTAAAGATTTGGTTAATTCAAAATCCATTTACAGACTATAAAATTATTATATCTATCTAGCAGAACTACCTGGCATTGTTCGGTGGTAGACTAAATAAAACATTTTTAAAAGTTTAACAATTTTGCTGAATCGACATGCGTAAATCCCTTAACATATTTTAATTTGTTATATATATATATATGTCATGTTTGGCAAGGAGTAAAAATCGATCAAGAAGTTTATCAGTTAAACCAAAAATCATATTTTTTTATTGAGAGGGGATAAACAAAAAAAAGTCTTTGAAATATTTTTGTACCGAATACTTTGTTCGGACAGCTAATTCTTTTTATATGTATACATTTATAAATTTTTTAGTCAATCGGTTGAATTTAACCACGAAGGCCGATAAATTAAAAGTATTTGGTTTCAATAAAAGGTGTATCATAATGCATGAAGGTCTAACAAACATGAAATCTGCTTAAATATTATATCGTTTGCAAAAAGAAGAAGCTTAGCATATTTTTTTACAACCGATTTCATGTTATTTATACACATATGTATATCAGAAATAGTAAAATACCTTAAATTGATCTATAACTTTAATTTAATTAACATGAAATAATGTTAATCAAAATTTACTAAAACGAATTTATTTATACATTTTTTTGACATTTTTAAACTTTCTTTTTAAATTATAATTAAAAGTTCTGTATTTTAGGAATACAACATAATTAAAAAGTTAAAAATTAAAAACGTATTTAAACCTATTCAGGTTTTGGTTAAATTTTTTTTACATGAAAACTTTCTCATAATCAAAACAAACAAGGTAGAATATAAACCAACGGTTTTTAAAAGCGCACATTGCCAAAAGATAATACAAACTGTTTAGAATTGTAACTTGCACAAAAATTTTAAAATTTCATGTAAATAAGAGAAAATGTGAAAATAAGGCTTTTCTGGTATTTTAAAGGGCTGTAAGTCTGGAACCCTATATAACTAAGAAAAACCTTTAACACATGTGAAAACACATTACTGGAGCTTTAATTTTTGTGTCTTGCCAAAGAAAAAGTTGTACAGGTGCTTAAGTTACTGGTGTCTAGAAATAGCAAATTTTAAAATTTTTCAGCCAACAAAAAATCTTCTAAGCAAACTTATACTAATTCTAAAAGTTCTTTTTTGTCTCAAAATTTCAGGTTCCTATCTAAAGGCGTGCCGGAGTTATGAAAAAAAAAATTTCATGCAAAATGTGATTTTCACAAAACGGTAATTTTAAATAGTAAATTACAGAAAACTGCATAATTTTGATATTGTTTTATGGAGATAACAAAATTTTAGATTGCAAAACTATTACGCAGAGCCTGAGATATATATACATCTAAATACATATACATCTTGGGCTTTTTTGCAATTTTGAAGGGCTGTAACTCTGGAACCCTATACAACTTAAAGAAACCTTTAACACACAAAAATATATTACTGGAGCTTTGAGTTTTATATCTTGCCGAAGTAAACTGTGTACAGGTGCATAAGTTACAGCTATTTAAAAATAGCCAATTTTCAATTTTTGAGCCGTAATAGCTCATAAACAGAGGGTGGTCCAAAAAAAATTTGTTAGCAAACGTATACTAATTCTAAAAGTAGAAGGGTAGAAAAATCATGCAAAATTTGGTTTTCACGTAACGGTAAATTTAAATACTAAATTTAAAATAATTGTATAATTTTGATACTAATTTACAAAGTTAAAAAAAGTACCTGCAGAAAGCAGAATTTGAGATATACGCATTTAAAAATAGGGCTTTTTCAAAGTTTGAGGGGCTGTAGCTCCGTAATGGATAGAGCTACATGAAAAGGTTGTTCCACAAAATTAATTTTTTTTAATAGACCTACCCATGTTTAAAATTTTTTTTTTTTATCTTTAACGGGTTAGAAGTTTTGTAAACAGACAGACCGACAGAGTGAAATTAATAAGAACTTTTTCAAAAGTTTTTTGGAAATGTGCTAAAAACTTTAATTTATTACTTGAAGATTGTGTTTCTTATTTGTACTTTGAGATCATTTTTTTTTTTCCATATTTCCTTTATAAAATATTTTTGTGCTATTTTGAATTATTTGTTTGTTCCTAAGAACTGGTAATTAACTTTTTACAAAACAAAAAAAAACCATATTTTTTATTTTGTCAAATCATATTTTTTTTTTACATTTTACATTTTGTAAATCTTATTGTTACTATGTCAACGACTTCACATGACTTATATTATCATATGCTTTTAGCACATTCCCATAAAATTACTTTTTCATTTGTTATAAATTGTAAGAAAAAATTATCAAAACTATCGAATTAAGAATTTATGATTTTGAATATGAAAGGAATATACATAGATACTAAAAAAAAGCCAAATACGATTTATCAAAAATAGCTAGTAGGGGCTTAGCGAACAGAGTTAAGCTTAAACACATCTAAAACTCAGAGTTATGTAATTTCTGGCAAAAGAAACCAATTTGATCCGGTTCTGAGAGATTGCAAGAAAAAATTGTAGAAGAAAAATTCTAAAAATTCTTGCTGTCATGTTTGTGTTTTTCTCTTTCTTGTTAATATTAAAAAGCATATATTAAACCTAAGATGGAGTATAATTCTCATATTTAAGCCGGCGCTTTGCCATATTACGCTTAATAGTTGACTCTGTTGTTCAAGTAACTCTTATTTTTTTGTTTGTCGAAATATTGGATGTAGGTAATGACACTTGTTCTATTGAATTAAAATCAATAATGCCTCAATATGTAAATTTTTTGTATACTAACAAACAATTAATTGATAATTATAGTATTTATACTATTTTAATTTTAAATGCAAACTATACTTTTAAAGCCGTAAAAACTGTCATTAATTTTTTTTATAATATCTTTAAGATTTATTTCTTTATGTGCCAAAAACAATAACCTTTTTTAAAATGTCAACAAATAAATATTTTGATACCTTATTTTGCAGTTTAATATAGTATAACTATATTAGTTTTAAACTGTATTGTTCGGCCATTTATTTTAGTAACTTTTTGCTCTTCCGCATGCTTGTATCTCAAAATCGCGTTTTTCCAAAATATGATTTTTAAAATCTCTTTTTTTAATCTCGGTAAATCCCATTTTTTTTGTAAGAAAATACAGAAATATGCTTTTGCGACAGTCTCCACTATTTTAATTACTTTTCTGAAATTATCTTAAGTGTTTTGTTGTTGAAATATTTATCTTAACAAACAAAAATTAGTAGTAATTTTGAAGTTGTTTACAAAATTAGGGTTTCAATAATTTATTTGGCGAGGGTTTGGCGGCAGTATCCCTATTTTTAAATGTTAAAAAAAAATTTTTTTAGTTGTTAAAATGTGTATGTAAAATAAAAATTTGTTTTTTTTTTTAGGGCATTTGTCTGCTACATAAATGTAACAAAGAAATTACACAGCCTTTCTTTTTAAGGCGTGACTGTACGTGTTTTAAGGGAGAATTACTCTTAGGACGTGCCTGGGATTCGAACCCACACTCCCTCGATACCCACTAGAACATCGATGCGCCTAAAAATAATAATTATAGTAGAAATTTTACAATTGGTTATCAAATTAGGGTTATACGGTTTTTCCAGAACATGTCTATATACATGTATATGGAAGATTCACTCAGAATTTTAATTTACATTTTTTTACAAATTTATTTAAAATTAAAAAAATATGAATATAATTAAAATGAAAAAAAATAATAAAAAAACAAAATTTTGAGATACAAGCATTCGTACCCGACGCATTTTGAATTTAAAACGTCATTTTGAATTTTTTAATAAAAATATTATGAAATTTTATTACTTTTCATTTTCGTAAAAAATTTCACAATAACAAATGAAATATTTTACCAATTAATTAATTGTTTTCTATATACAATATAGAAAACACTTGAACCTGCTTGACAATATATGACATTAAACTTGAATTAAATTTTTTAACTTTTTACAGAATTCTAAATTAATAAATAGATATGTACTTATTAATAAAAATAAAAAATTTATATATACAAAGAAAAATATTAAATTTTATTTGATTTATATAAAAATTTCAATTACAAAACAGCAAACGAAGATATTTCATATTTTTAATTTTTATATCATTTTGAAATGAACTTTGGAATATTAAAAATTTTCATAGAAATTTTTATAAATTTCTTACATTATGGTAAGATAAGTGATTCATACCATTTTTCATCCTTGTATAATGAATTGAAAATATTTTAAATGTTTTAATTTAATAAAGCTGTTTTAAAAAATAAGTTCTTAAATATGCCATTTTAAATGAAAAACTAAATAAAAAGTAAGATAATAAAATTCTTTTAAAATGAATAAAAAGAATTTTCTATGCAAAATATAGAAAAGAAAATGAAAACTTTAGAAAAATTTGTAAAAAGTAAAAAAAATAACATTATACAATTTCATTTACGATGACTTTTCATCCTTTATAATTCAAAGTTTTACGAAATCTTTTATAATTACACCTCCTACGATTATGACTTTGTACTTTTTACTGCTTTGTATTTTTTTTTTTTTTTTTTTTGTTACCTTAAATTATAAAATTTATACTTACATATACTTAAGTTTTTCGGATACATAAAATATAATATATGGAGAATGAAAACAGAGAGTAAAATAAATAAAAATCACTGAAATGCAATGAAATACACCTTTATTCTATTCATGAATGAAGTTATGGTAACTTACAAGTACTATTGCATTGTATTATGATACTGAATCTATATTTATACTGAATTATTATAGATGTTTGTATATGTATTTTAATTTCATTTTAAATTCTTTTATTGAACTTTTACTTTAACTTTATCATTTAATAAAGTCATTCTCCAGAATTTAATCACTCTTTAATTTAACTTTATTTTTTTTCTTTTTGTTTTTTATTAATTGTTCCAAAAGAATTATAAATTTTTTTAAAATGGTATTACTTTTAACAGTAAAAATATTATTAAAAATTGTTATTATAAAAAAAAAAAAAACAAAATTGATGTTAATTTTTTATATATTGTTTATAAAAAAAAAGGGTAGAAAAATGTTAAAAAATGTTTAAATATGGATGAAAAGTTCATGTTGAAATAAATGCGGTTATTTAAATGAATGCCAGCTTCTTGATATTTTCATCATGGAATAAAAATAATAAATTTAAAAACAATATTCGACAACAGATTCGATTCGATTTGAAAATAAATATTAAAATTGTTTGAAGTTTTAATAATAAATTTTTATTTTATTTTAAAATTAAACAAGGTAGAATGTAAACCAACGATTTTTAAAAGCGCACATTTCCAAAACTCAATACAAACTGTTTAGAATTGTGACTTGAAATTTGAAAATTTCATGTAATAAGAAAAATACGTGAAAATAGGACATTTTTGAAATTTTAAGGTGCCGTAAGTCCAGAATCCTATATAACAAAAAAAAACCGTTAACATACGTAAAAATATATTATTGAACGTTTAATTTTCATATCTTGTCGAAGAAAAATTCTTACAGGTGTCTAAAAATAGCAAATTTTCAATTTTTGAGGCGTAATAACTCTTAAAAAGGGGGTGCTACCAAAAAGTTTTCTGAAAAAACTTATACTAATTCTAAAAGTTCTTTCTTGTCTCAAAATTTCAGGTTCCTATCTAAAGGCGTGCCGGAGTTATGAAAAAAGAAATTTCATGCAAAATGTGGTTTTCACATAACGGTAAATTTAAATTATAAATTACAAAATATTACATAATTTTGATATTGTTTTATATAGATAATAAAATCTCCGGTTTTCTCGCGGTTTTAGATTGCAAAACTATTACGCAGAGCCTGAGATATATACATCTGAAAATGGGGCTTTTTCGCAATTTTAAAGAGCTGCAACTTTGGAACCCTTTACAACTAAAATAAACCTTTAATACACGTAAAAATATATTACTGTAGCTTTAATTTTTATATCTGGCAGATATAAAATCTGTACAGGTTCTTAAGTTACAGGTGTTTAAAAATAGCAAATTTTTAATTTTTAAGACCTAATAGACAGGGGGTGGTTCAAAAAAATTTTCTGAGCAAACTTATACTAATTCTAAAAGTTCTTTCTTGCCTCAAAATTTCAAACCTCTATTTAAAAGCGTGCCGGAGTTATGAAAGTAGAAAAATCATGCAAAATTTGGTTTTCACATAACGGTAAATTTAAATACTAAATTTAAAAAAATTGTATAATTTGAATATTAATTTACAAAGCTAAAAAAAATACCTGTCGAATGACGTTTTCAGATTGGAAAAATCTTAAGCAGAACGTAAGATATATTTTATAGCATTTAAAAATAGGGCTTTTTCAAAGTTTGAGAGGCTGTAGCTCCGTAATGGATAAGTCTACATGAAAAGTTGTTCCACAAAATTATTGTTTTTATGAGACCTACCCATGGTTCAAATTTTTTTTCTCTATCTTTAACGGTGTAGAAGTTTTGTAAACAGACGGACGGATGAACGGACGGACGGACGGACAGAGTGAAACTAATAAGCACATTTATTCAAAATTTTTTTGGAAATGTGCTAAAAAGGATGTTACTAAAATGCAGCTTTATATTAAATTTTACTAATTTAAAGTTCCTATTTGTTTTTAAGGGTTTTTTTTTAGGTCTATATGGACATCATAAAACACAGCTAAATTTAAATACCATTTCGATTTAGGTATAATATCGATTTAGGTGTAATAAAACTCCAACGACAGCATGAAAATTATATTAAGAGGAATTTATAGATGGTAATCTATAGTAATCTATAAATTAGTAAAATTTAAAGGATTAAACATATAGCAAATATTTACTTAAATTACACTTTTATTATTCACAAATAATGGGTCGAATTGCATAAAATTCATCTTGAAATCAAATCTCACTTTCTCAAACAAAAACTAAGCTTGTTTTCGAGATTTTGTTTGAAACAGAAATTTTTTAGTTTCAGCTCAGTTTTATACATTTGATCCAATATTTCGAAACGTATAAAACTGATATTGAACTGAAATTTATCTTTTTCAAACAAAAACTTTGCCGGAACTAATAGTTCTTCTTTGTATAAGTGAGATTTCAATTCAAGCTCAGTTTTATGCATTCTATGATCCAATATTATGATTTGATAAAAAATTTATAAATAATAATATATTAGTACCTACCTATATTTATACCCGTACGATAACGATCGGGTTTTTTAATATACCCGATCCTTATCGTACGGGTAAAATTGGGTATCCTCCGTTTGTAACACCTCGAAATAAGCTAGCTAGATATACCTTCAAAGGTATGGATCGGGTCAGAATAAAATTCTAAGTCTTTGTTCGTCCGTCCGTCCTTCTGTCCATCAGCAAGATAACTCAAAAAATAAGAAAGCTAGAGTCTTGAAATTAACACAAAATATTCTTACAACAATTTGTAGGTTCCCTATTTTTTTTGGTTGAGATCCGACCAAAACTTCGGGTAGCTCTCGAATACCAAACTTTTAGATCCCTACATTTTCTTTGAAATAGAGCCATGTAATTTTAATTGCTGATAGATATAATAAAAATATTAATTATATTTTTAACAACTTTTATCTGTAGCCCCACCCGTTTCACTGCTACAGCCCCTCAAACTTTGAAAAAGCTCTATTTTTAAATATATCTCATGAAATTATGCAATATTTTGTAATTTACTATTCAAATTTACTGTTATGTGGAAACCACATTTTGATTAAAATTTTTTTTCATAACTCCGGCACGCCTTTAGATAGGAACCTGAAATTTTAAGAAAAGAAAGAACTTTTAGAATTAGTATAAGTTTCATTAGAACATTTTTATGCACCACCTCCTGTTAAGATCTATTAGGGCTGAAAAATTGAAAATTTTCTATTTTTAGGCACCTGTAACTTAAGGACCTGTACAAATTTTTCTTCGGAAAGACATAAAAATTAAAGCTCCAGTAATAAATTTTTACGTGTGTTAACGGTTTTTTTAGTTATACAGAATTCCGGACTTACAGCCCCTCAAAATTCCAGAAAACTCCAATTTCCACATTTTTTATACCCGTACGATAATTAATTTATACATATATGCATAGTATAAATTATTATACATTTGCCGCTTAGAATTAAATGGTACTATAGCATATTTGGAAAAGTTTTGGATTGATAATCGTTATGTGGAAGGTTAGAATCTGCTTTTGAAGAATGTATAAATATATAGTTTGAATATATGTACAACCCATAGTTCTAGAAATTATAAAATTCACCCAAATTATACTAAAAAATTGAAAAAATAATATTGTAAGCAGAGTGGCAGGCTATGAACATACTAACGGTTCGTACGGGTATCTAAGAGTTGACAAAGGCATCTTACTGTATTCTTCCTCGTTTTTTTTTTAAATTAAATGTGATTATATGCATTTTTATTTATTTTTTTTAATTAAAATTTAATGGAGAAAAAAAGAAATGATTTAACTATCTATTCATAGTTATAGATTTCATTATATCAAGGAAATAATTTTCTTATCAAATTTCAATTTCTGGTATTTATAGTAAAAAAATAAAATTACTAAAGGTAAAAAATTTAATAAATAATATATAAATTTACAGATATTGAGATTTAGTACTCGATAATATTGATTACTAAAAATTTTATAAAATATAAAAGATTAAAATGAAAATATTAAAATTGAATTTACTTACCATTATTTTACTTTTCCATCATCATGTACCAAACTTATACTAATTTTAGTTATATTGCGTTACGCAATTATAACATCTTATCAAATACCTTTAACGTGAGCGTGCCTGTATTTCATTTGTCTGTAGTCTCATTTAACTGTACTTTTTGCAAGTTGCCTGTATTATCATTTAACTGTATGTAATTTGTATAGCATGGATTTTGGGGATGGCAAGCCCCATCATTTTAAATGTTTTGTTGTTATATATGTAAAATGTATGCAAATCATATAATTAGCGGGGATTTTAGAGTTGGTTACAAATGAAATCCACTCAAATTAAATACAGTCAAATTAAAATATAGGCAACATACAGTAAAGGGATACTTATACAGTGAAGGGATACAGTTAAGGGACATACAGTCAAGTGACATTTAGTCAAGTGACATACAGGCAAGAGGCATACAGTCAAGTAACATTCAGTCAAGTGACTAAAATCAAATGAAATATAGTCTTGGTTTACTATCACTTTGAATTTTTAGTTGAATATTTTCCACTAAATTACAGATTAGCATATTCTTTGAAACTGTTCAATTATCTTAAAATTTTAACATAAAATTATATTTTTTCTATTGAATAAAATGTAAAATAAAATAACCTTACACATAATGTAGAATAATCCTACACATAATTCTTTAAAAATTTATTTTTTATAAATTTTTTATCGAGTAGATTAAATTACTCGATATTTAATTCTTTGTTATTTTGTACCACAAAATCAACAACTTATCTGCTTAAATCTATATATTATATAAATATAAGTTTATTATTTTATATACAGATTTTATAAAAGCTTAAATAATAATAACGTGCTATTTTTAATTAATTTATATGGTTTTGTTCTTTGGTTTTTGAAGTGTCTATTGATTTTCATTTATTGTCGAGTAATTAATTCTGTAAATTTTATATTGTTTTTATAAAATTTTAATTATTATCTTTTCATAAATTAATTTATTTTTTTTTTTCCCAATCTGTTTATATATTATGTGTATAGTGTATAAGAATGATAGGATTATGAGGACAAAAATAATTAAGGATTAAAAATTCTATATACATATTTAAATTATAGGTATAGAATATAAGTTTATTCATTATATGTATTTATAATCCAAATGACTATTATAGGTAAATAGAATAAGTATATATGAGCATTTGAATAATTTCAATAAAAAACTAAAATGGATCTTTTTGTTACTTAATTTTCTAGAATACGCAAATAAAACAAATATAAAATAGAAAATATTACAAAATATTTCAAATTGTTAATTGGAAAAAATTACAGGTATAAATGAGGTGGCAGTTTAAAAACAGTCAGCTGTATCAGATTTATTTAGGATCAGTATTAGTTTTAGTGTTAAAATATTTTCTCTTATGTATATAAAAAAATTTATACATTTAAATAAGATCTAAAATGATTATTTTTACATAAATCATGACAAGCAATTCTTACATAAAACCTGATCTTGATTCAAAAATTAAATGCACAATAATTCTAGACATAAATGAAAAATAATAAATGAACCTCGGCTTGAATATTTTCTTTTACGTTTTGATGGTGCACTAGGAGTCTAGAGTTTCATGATTATTAACGCGTTAGCTTAGCCTTCATCAATAAAAAAAACAAAAATAATAATAAATGAATGTCATATTTAAGTATAACTATAAAAATTAAAAAATTATGAAAATATGTTTAAGTTTTTAGATCTTTAATATGGGAATTATTATTTTCAATAACTATAATAGTATTAATGCTCGAATCGATCGATTATCGATTATTGTAATATGCAATTGTTTATTTTTAAAAATACTAAATCAATACTAAATCTCTTTGAAAAAATGAAATATTTTAAATTAATTATTTTTTTTATTACATCATAGGGTTTTTCACTCCGAACGAAAGAATAAACATTTATTTCATCTCCATATTTTATATTTGAATATTTTCGTTAGTTTTTTATTTTTTTGTATTATTAAAGTTGCCATACTATAAAAGCGGTAATTAAATAAAAAAAAAAATTATTTTAAGATATAGGACCATTAAATAATTTATAAAGAACCGTTATAAATAATGAGTGGTGTAATTTAACAACTGTTCTAATGATTTTAATTTTAATAGTCTACCTAGTAGTAATTGAATAATTAATAATACCAAAAAAAAAAAAATAGAAACAGGAAATAAAAAGAAAAATAAAAACGAATTTTACCTTTATTTTAATAATAGAAAAATTGGCTCCGTCAAATAACTTCTGATGAAATAAATCCTAACATTTTTAATGAAATAATACCTAAACTGAAAATGAAATAACTTCTAACAAAATGAAATAATTCCTAATTTAAAAATGAAATAATCCCTAACATTTTAGATATTATGAAATAAAACCTAACATACAAATAATGGCTGTGAGTATTTACGCCCCACGAATAATGACTCCAAAACAAACCTGAAAAAAGTCCCTAAAATTTGGGACCATAATTCATTATGAATCACGGTCTCCGAATCTAACTCTAAAATGTTTGCTAATTATTTGTGACATTAGCCTAAGCACTGATATTCAATTTTAGGGGGGCATATTAAAGTTGGTTACAAAATCAAGGTTACACTTTTTCCAAAATAAATACATATAAATACTCTGGAAAAAGGGGTAACCTTGATTTTGTAACTAACTTTAATATGCCTCCTAATTTAACATAAAATTATAATAATATAAAGTTTTTTTGAAAATTTAAATGCCATAATATATCTTTGAATATTCACATCTATTCACTTATTCTAATTTTAAACTAATTTATAATTTATTACAAATAACTATTATGTACCTATTATCATATTGTAATTATTATTTTAACATTAAAACAAACGGTAAATCTCATTAAATTAAAAATAACTAGTTTTTAAGAAAACAACTAAATATTTAAAATCGTAAATAAGGTAAACAATATTTTTATGAATTAAAGTTTTAATAAAATGCAATAATACCTAATACAAAATGAAATAACTCCTAAAAATTAAAAAATTTTAACTAAAAAAATGAAATAAATCCTAATTTAATGAAATAATTCATAACAATTTAGGAATAATTTCATTATGAAATAACTCCTAACTTTGTATTAAAAATTGTTAGGAGTTATTTCATTAAAAATGCCAGGATTTATTTAATTAGAAGTTATTTCACGGAGCCCGAAAAATTAATTTATATTTTCTTTTTTTTTTGTAAAACATAATTACATTAAAATATAAAATGTAAGCATCTTTATTAAATGTCTGTTAGTAATAATGCTGTATCCAACCAACGTTATATTAGTTAAGTTCGATTAATTCGAAAAGTCTCGGATTAAAACCCTGGATGGATCATATAAATGAATGAAAAATAATATAGATTTTTCTTATATTATATAATTGATATTTAATATAATTAAATGATAAATATATATAGTCTTTACTGTTCTTAAGAAATAAACAAAGAAATATATTTGTGTTTTATAGTCTTATAAAATAGTCACAGACAAGTAATAAACGGCTTAGGAAAACTAATGATTCAAGTGTCCTATGCTTTCTTTTTTGTAGAAGTGGAAAGGAAAAAAAAAAAAAAGAAAAAATAATGTTGTAGAATTGAAAACAATAGTATGTACTTAGAGTTAAGATAGTCATGAAAAAGTCGGTAAAACGAAACAACTGCATGTAAACTAAAAAAAAAAAAAATAAAAACGATATATAAATTCGATAGTACAAGTATATATTGTAATATATACATATATACATCTGCCTGGACAACAAAATTGTCTAAACTCTGTATAATCAAAATGATCAAAAAGCGAATGTTATCAAGTAAAAAAATTTTAATACTATTATCTATAAAGTCCTATATTAAACTAAATAATTGTTTTTTACATTTTTATTTTTTAAAAGGAAACGAAAAAAAAAAACGAGGAAGAATACAGTTGCCTTTGTCAACCAGCCTGCCACTCTGCTTACAATATTATTATACCCTACACCTAAAGTATAGGGTATATTAACTTTGGTATGGTGTTTGTAACCACCAAAAGGAAGCGAGTTAGGTATAGACATGTATATATATTCTGAATCAGGATCACCGCCGGAGTCGATTTAGCGATGTCCGTCCGTCCGTCCGTCCGTCCGTCCGTACGCACGATAACTCAAAAAATAATGATGCTATCTTGATGAAATTTATATAGTAGGTTACTAATTACGAAAGAAAGGCTAAGTTCGAATCTGGACAAAATCCGTCCATGGGTTCGGATTCTGGAAGCTTCCGAATGATTCCGGGCTTTTGGAGATAATCTCCGCAAACGAGATTATCTCCAAAAGCAACAAAGATAGAACCTTCAAATTTTGTACAATGATGTTTCTTCCCGTTCGATTTATGTCTCTGCAATTTAAGAGGATTTGGTCCATGGGTTTGGGTTTTGGAAGCTTCCGAACGAGCACTAGAGCTAATGAGATTATTTCCAAAACCAACAAAGATAGAACCTTTAAATTTTGTACAATGATGTTTCTTCCCGTTCGATTTATGTCTCTAAAATTTAAGAGGATTTGGTCCATGGGTTTGGGTTTTGGAAGCTTCCGAACGAGCACCAGAGCAAATGAGATTATTTCCAAAACCAACAAAGATAAAACCTTTAAATTTTGTACAATGATGTTCCTTCCCGTTCGATTTATGTCTCTGAAATTTAAGAGGATTTGGTCCATGGGTTTGGATTTGGAAGCTTCCGAACGAGCACCAGAGCAAATGAGATTATCTCCAAAACCAACAAAGATATAACCTTTAAATTTGGCAGGGTGGTGTTCTTTCATGTTTTATTTAAGTCTCTGAAATGTGAGAAGATTTGGTCCATGGGTTCGGGTTTTGGAAACTTCCGAACGAGCCCCAGAGCAAATGAGATTATATCCAATACGAACAAAGGTAGAACCTTTGAATTTGGTACAATGGAGTTCTTTCGTGTTTGATTTATGTCTCTGAAATTTAAGAGGATTTGGTACATGGGTTTGGTATTGGAAGCTTCCGAACGAGCCCCAGAGCAAATGAGATTATCTCCAAAACCAATAAAGATATAACCTTTACTTTTGGCATAATGGTGTTCTTTCATGTATGATTTAGGCCTCTGAAATTTGAGAGGATTTGATCCTTGGGTTCGGATTTTGAAAGCTTCCGAACGAGCCTCAGAGCAAATGATATTATCTCCAAATGCAATAAAGATATAGCCTTTAAATTAGGCAGAATGGTGTTCCTTCATGTTTGATTTATGTTTCTGAAATTTGTGAGGATTTGGTCCATGGGTTCAAATCTTGGAAGCTTCCGGACGAGCCCCAGAGCAAACAAGTATATCTCCACAACCAACAAAGATAGACCTTTTATTTTTAGTACAAAGGTGTTCTGTTATGTTTCCTTTTCTGTAAAATTGGAAACTGACATTTGAAAGAATTTGAACCATGGGTTCGTATTTTGGAAACTTCCGGACGAGCACAAGAGCAACGAGCATATCCCCAAAACCAACAAAAGTAGAACCTTTAAATTTAATAGAATGGTGTTCTGGCAAGTTTTCTTTATGTTCCTGAGATGGATTCGATGAATTGGAGTGGCAATTCGGGTAGCTGACACAAACATCCCAAGGACTACCAATCTTCGAAAATAATTAAGATAGAAACTTAAAATTTTATACAAGGGTGTCAAGCATATCCCAAGCGGACGCCTCTTTTACGTTCTTGAAATTCGAGTTGAATAAGACAGAAAAGGGAAGAAGTTCAAGCAGCTGCCAAAAACACTTATGGATTTTTAATTTAATTCGAATTATTCAGGTGTAGGGTATTAATAAGTCGGTTGCATCGACTTACTGTTACATTTACTTGTTTTTTTAATATTTTAGTATTTTAAAATAATTTGGGTGAATTTTATAATTTCTAGAACTATGGGTTGTACATATATTCAAACTATATATTTATATGTACATTCTTCAAAATCAGATTCTAACCTTCCACATAACGATTATCAATCCAAAACTTTTTCAAATATTCTATAGTACAATTTAATACTAAGCGGTAAATGTATATTAAATTTACTTAGTACAAAATAGTAAATATAATTTTAAATATTATATTATATTATATTTAAATATTCCATTGATAGAATAATTTCTTATAAGTACAATAAAATACATATATGTATGTAAATACGTTGCTATATAATATACATATATATTCTTATCATTCATTCACTAGTGACATATACGATATGTAAATAAACATGATATTATACAAGTATGTATATATATCAATATCATATAAATAATAATTCTTCAAGCAACCGTTATGTTGTTTATTTATTTACATTTTGTTGTACTACGCATTATATCCTCAACAATTTCAAATTATCGAGTAAAATAAAATGCAAAAAATTTGTTGAAGAAATTTGTTAGAAAATTTGAAAAAATTAAGTAACACTTTCGTCAATTATAAAGTAACCCTATATTATTAAAAAAAGTTGTTAACAGAAATAAGAGTATAATGTTGAAGCTTCAATTTTTGTGTATTACTTCAAAAAAATGTGAACAGGTGTTCAAGTTAAAGGTGTTTAAAAATAGGAAATTTTCAGTTTTTGACCCCTTACAGCTCCTAAACGGAGGGTGACACAAAAAAAATTTCTGAAATGACTCATACTTATTTTCAAAGATCTAACTTCTGTCAAAATTTCAAGTTTCCAACTTAAACCGTTTAAAAGATAGAAGGCTTAAAGTATTTTGCAAAATTTGAGTTTTGCATAACGGTAAAGTAAGACACCGTATGCCACAAATATATATTTATTGTATATATAATTTTAAAGCTAATAAAAGTAGTAATCGTTTGGCGTTTTCAAAATGAAGATATACCTTATACAACTTGTGCTATAACAATTTAAATATAGAGCTTTTTTGAACCTTTGGGGAGCTGTAGCTCCGTAACGGGTGGGGCTACAAAAAATAGTTATTAAAAATAAAATTAATATTTTTGTGAGATCTATCAGCAGTTAAAATTTCATAGTTCTATTTCAAAAAAAATGTGGGGATCTAAAAGTTAGTGTTAGAGAGCTACCCTAAGTTTTGGTCCAAACCCACCCAAAAAAAATATGGAACCTACAAATTACTCCCAGAATATTTTGTGTAAATTTCAAGATTCTAGCTTTCTTAGTTTTTGAGTTAGCGTGCTGACGGACGGACATGGCTCAAACGTCTTAGAATTTTTTCTGATCCGATCCATAGCTTTGAAGGTATATCTAGCTCGCTTATTTCGAGGTGTTACAAACGGAGGAGTAATTTTATTATATCCGATCCTATCGTACGGGTATAATTAATGAAGAATAATTATATATTTTCCTAGGAAAAACCCAAAAAAAAATCTGAGATTTAGATTAAAATTTAGATTTTCTGAGAATTAGAAATTGTACTAAAATGTGTTCATTTAATTTATGATATCAGATTTTAAGATTCCGGAAAAGTCCATGCTCTTAGGTTTGGTTTAATGATAAATTGAATAAAAAAAAAAATAAAACGAAAAAAAACATATACCCGTAGTTAGTTAAACAAAAACACAGTAAAGGTTGTGAAATTGTATATATATAATTATAACTAAATGAGTCTTTTTTTTTAGGTTAAAATGCATAGAGGGTGGTAGAAATTTTTACAATAGAAATTAGGCAAAGTTATCTTAAAAATAAATTTTTGGAATTTGAACCTTTTTTCACGATAAAATAATATAAAAGTTAACTTTTTTAATGCCTTGTTTTCGTTTTAATAATTTTACCATCGTCATCGTCATCATTATTTCTAAATTTTATCATTATCATCACTATACTGACTGGGTAAAGAGGGTTGATTGTATGTTTATTTGTAAGGATTTAAGAGAATGTAATAATAATATTTATATTTTTTTTTTCTCCAAAAAATTGCTGCAAATTATATTATCGTTAACGATATATTTTTATTATTTGTTTTTTTTTTGTTTGTAACGATAATTTATCAGGCGGATACTATAAAATAATTTACATTAAACGGATAGGTCCAAATTGTTTTAGAGTGAATGGGCTATGTTACGATGATAAAATCTCTAGAAAGGAAATTATTGTTAAAAGGATAGCATTAAGATCGAGTTTGATTGACAAAACTAAAAAAAAATGATTTTTAATTTTCTATTTATTTATAGACAGAGGGTTTATTTTTTAAAATTGATTCCATATTCTATTTTTAGACGCAATGTATATGATTATAATCCTTATTTTTCGCTTAAAGCTTAATTTTTGAATAGATTGACATAAATGTGAACAAAATTGTACGAATGGATTCTTTTGATAAAGAGAAACGTTTTTGTATAGTTTGATCTTAATCTATTCGACAATTTAAACAGAATAAGAATTGTAGTGTGATTCATTAACGGAACTAAGTGAAAATTAAAACAGAATTCATAATGATATAGGTAAGATGAGGAGATTTCAACAAAAAACACTGAAATTGTTATTTTTTAAAGCCGTAGAAATCTTCTGGAGATCATTAAATAATTCACTTGCAAAAACAATTTTGAATAACTAATGTTCCGGAACGCATCATAACCAATTGACCCTGAAAACTTTTGATTTAACCTGAAACCTGAATAGAAAAAAACATTTAGCAGATTCTATTGTCGGAATGGGTTAACGAATCAGAAGTAGATATAATGCATATTTCTTTCAGATACAAGGAAACATTTAGTACAAAATAGTAATCGTACATACCATTTGCAAATGTATAAAGGATATTCAAAGAAATAACCAAACAAACACAAATATTCTGCTTTGTAAACAGATAAATCTTACCACGAATTTTACTGTTGACACAAATTTATCAAATTAATTATCTATTTTACTATTTCATAAAAATTTACTATAAAAGTAAAATTTCCATAATATTTATAAATATTATTAATATATACGTATACATATTTAGAAATTTAATAAATTCATATTTAGTTAAGACATTACTACATTTATGTTCCTAATTTTATCAAGCAACAAGCAACCAATCTCCATTATAATATTTTTTTTTGCCACAGTAATAATTCTTTTAGCATTATTTTGTCTTTCTGATATAAACAATTTTTTTTTATATCTCCTAAAGGATATAAACTTTCACCCTCTAACACTTTTCTTATTAAGCCAATGTAAATGTGATAAAGCAATTTTTGATGGAAATTTTCAAAAAATTTCGTTATAAAACCTATCATAATAACAACAAGAAAAAACTTTTATCTTTTTTTATTGGTATATTGATAAAGAAGAAGAAGAAAGTATACTTCATCTTCATGAGAATCAAGAGATTCATAATTACAATTATACTGAGGGTCGTTTATTTGACGTTAATGTCATTAACAGTTTATATATTCATTGTCGTGATCCACATCATTCAATTTATTTATGTTTTATTTTATTTACTACTATTTTGTTTATTTCTTGAATCTGAATGATTTCACAGAACAAAAATCAATAATGGTATTTCGGTATGAAAAAATTATGAAAGAAAAATGAATGAAAATATTTGAATATATTGAATTAAAGCGATGCCAAGGACAAACTATATCAGTCCTTTTAAAAAATTTTTTTCTTTTTAATAATATTTAAATTTTACAAAATTTTTAAATTCTTGTATTGAAAAAATTTAAAAAAGGAAATATGAAAAGTCAAGAGTCTCAGTTATAGAAGTATAATTACATTTCCAACAAGTTTATATAAAATATTGCATGTAGAAAATCCAAAAAGGAAATGAGTCAGATTCTGTGATTTGAGGCATATTGTATAGTCTTTGAACTCTTATGATTATTATGATTGGCCTAATTTATACGTTTTGTGTAAATCAAAAATTATTTATATTAATTGTGTAGACATTTTTGTTTTACTTCCCACATTAGTTCATTAAATTTTTTTTTAAAAATATGTTTATAACCGTTGCTTTGAAGTATTTTTTTGGCTGGTGTTAATAGTCATGCTTGAGGGTTTAATTCATATAAAAAATTATACCATATTCAGTCGTTATGAATTTTTTTTTTTTTTCATTTATTCAAACTGGTAATGTGTGCTTGAAACAGTTGATTACACGACCGCTTGAAGTTGATTACATCGCATAAAAAAACATTATATCGTTAACTTTTATTGTAAGATTTAAAACTACCTCAGCAGCCAAACAACGCTATTTATAGAACCATGGTCCTCAAACAAAAGTTGTAAAGCTCGCTAAAATTTTTTGAATGATACCGTATGGTTGATATATATGGCGTATATCGTTGATATTTATAGTAAGGATTTAAAAATTTTTTTAACACCCAAACATAGTGACCTGGAATCATGATCTCCAAATAAAAGTGGTAGAACTTGCTAATATCTTTTCATTGATACCCCACATGAAAACATTTGGGTGTAAATATGGTAATCCTCTTACTACGTATGAAGGGAGTAAAAGGCTCCTTTGGAAGTTTCCATGTTCCCAAAAGGCTCCTTTGGAAGTTCCCATGTCAGATTTTTCCGAATGATTATATACTAAACTTTATCAAATGACTTTTACCCCAAGTCTCTAGACATGAAATATTCGCGTATAAATTTATTAGACTATAGTATTCCAGAAGCCGAATTTTAGTTTGGGGCTATTTCAGAATGGAAGAAAAGTAAAAGTAAGCACACTGTAATTTTTATGATAACTAATACTTAATACAGAATATCATTTCCAAAATTTCTCAGTTATTATGTTGGGATATAATTGACTAAAGTTCTTTAATTAATAATTCAATTTTAAAACTTGACAAGCTATTAATGCATTTTTAAGTTTTAATATTATAAGATTTTGTAATGTTGAAAAAAAATTTGCTTTTGCCAATAAAGTATGTATAACATTTTTTGGCAGGAATGCATTATTACATAACCATGTATTTATTATTAAAATTTAATTATTTATTAAAATGTTATAAATTATATGATTGAATTATTTTATTTATTTTTAAAGAAAAAAAATTGTAAAGTTGAAACTGGTAACGATTGGTTTAAGGTTGAAAATGGTAAAGTACTCATTTCAAAAATCGGAGAATTTTAAATTGAAATAATATTATGATTTCTTTTAATAATAAGGTATGGTTGCGTTTAAATATTAGTCACTTATGTTGTTATATTAGTCTTGCTAGTGACTTATATTGAAGTTTTTTTTGTCACAATTTATTTTGGTTTAGTTTTAGTATTCTATCAGATCTAACGTTTACATTTTGTTTAAAATAAATGATTGAAGCAATTTATTGTATGGAATATACTATATAGTAGAACTATCTATAGAATATAGGATATAAAACAAGAATTTAATTTAATATAATTATAAAATCGTGCAGTTATTTATTCTATGTTTAAATTGTTATAACAAAAGTTCTATAAGGTATATATTCAATCTGAAAACGCCAAACGATAACATGTTTTATTAGCTTTACATGTACATAATAAATATATACTTTTGCCATAAGTTATTTTAATTTACCGTAATACGAAACTCAATTTTTGCTAAATTCTTGACTCCTTCTATTCCAAGACGGTTTAAGTTAGGAACATGAATTTGGAAAGGTATCAGATCTTTAAAAATATGTAATCACTTCAGAATATATTTTTTCGTCACCCTCTGTTTAGGAGCTGTAAGGGGCCAAAAACTGAAAATTTCTTATTTTTAAACATGTGTAACTTGAACACCTGTCCAAATTTTTTTGAAGTAATATACAAAAATTAAAACTCCAACATTATATTTTTAAATCTGTTAACAACTTTTCTTAATAATATAGAGTTACAATTTTTCTAACAAATTTTTTAACCATTTTTAGTACATTTACAAAAAAATTTGAAAAAATATGCCTATTAGTTTCACTCACTGTTTACCAAATTTCTACACCGTTAAAGATAGAGAAAAAAATTTTAACCATTGTAGGTCTCATAAAAAAATTAATGTTGTAGAACAACTTTTTCATGTAGCCCCCTCATTACGGAGCTACAGCCCCGCAAAACTTTGAAAAAGCCCTATTTTTAAATGCGCATATCTCATGTTCTGTCTAACATTTTTTCAATCTGAAAATGCCATTCGACGGGATTTTATTTTACCTTTGTAAGTCAGTATCAAAATTATACAATTTTTTTTAAATTTGGTAATTAAATTTACTGTTATATGAAAACTAAATTTTGCTTATTATTTCTTTTTTCATAATTCCGGCAGACAGAATTCTTTTAGATAGAAACTTGAAATTTTGAGACAAAAAAGAACTTCTAGAATTAATATAAGTTTTTTCATCTTTTTTTGTACCGCCCCCTGTTTAAGAGCTATTAGGGCTCAAAAAATGAAAACTTGCTATTTTTAGACACAAAAATTCGGCAAGACATAAAAATGAAAGCTTCAGCAATATATTTTTACGTGTGTTAACGGTTTTTCTTATTTATATATGGTACCGGACTTACAGCCCCTCAAAATTGCAAAAAAGTTTATATTATATATTATATAAAATTGCCCCTCAAAATTTATATATATATATGTATTATAAATTTAAATTTTTTTTATTCTTTTTTTCTGTGATGTGTAGTATTCGTTTTTGCTATGAAATGTTAAATGTTATTGTTGCAAACGTTTTCGGTTTTTATATAATAGATAATTAATAAAAATAATGAATAATATTTGCAAAAATTTTGGGTATAAATTTTTGGTGTGAAAACAATACCTATACCTTATACATTAATGTTTGCGGTCGGTAAAAATTTACTGAGATAGAAAAAAAAATTGAAATTTTTAGTGTGTCAAATAAAAACGCAATTTGAGATGTAAAATGTTATTGTAGCTCGTCAAATATTTTTATTTGTTAATTTAAATTGTTTCGAAATGAACAGAATTTTCGAAATTTATTAATATAGTTTTTCAACATTTTTAAATCAAATCAAAGACGCTGAGACCATAGTAAAATAAGTAATTTCATAATTTTACCAAGTTCCTATGCTAAATTTGTGGCATAACTATTCATGACACTTATCTCAAAATTTATTTTCGTAAAGTCAAAATTTTATTCAATTGGGTAAAAAGTTATCGATTGGCACACACTATTAGAGATAAATTTAATATATTTATGATATAGAAATAAGAATTAGATTATTATTTTAATCCTTACCACTATGTACTATTTTATATTTTATAACTAAAATAATTACAATTTGAATTTTTTAAAAATTAAATCAAAAATAACAGTTATTAATTATATATACTACATATTATTACTACATAATTATTTTTTGAAAAGTTTTAGTACATTAAAGTATATATACACAAAAGAAAATATAATCTATATATATATATATATATATTTTTATGGATAACATTACATTAAAAGTATATGCTAATATTAGTATCATTTTCCTTCCAAAATAGTAGATTTCTTCCATTTTAAAAAAGTTTTTTTTTTTTTAATTATAGTTTCTTTTTTATTTTGAAAAAAATTGAATGCATAAGTTTTAATTTTTAGCAACTTTTCAAATAATATTTGAAAAATTTTCTTATTAGTTTCATCCTGTGCGTCCTCTATCTGTTTATAAAAACTTTTATACCATTTAAGATATCATAATGAAATTTTAAACATGAATAGAAGATTGTAGAGCAACTTTTTTATGTAGCCCCTCAAATTTGAAAAAGTTCTACATATTTTTAAATGCGTGTATCTCAAGTTCTGCTTAAAATTTTTTCAATCTAAAAACACCAAATGAGTGAAGCTTTTTTACCTTTATAAATCTATAACAAAATTATAGAATTTTTAAAAATTAATATTTAAATTTACCGTTATGTATAAAAAAAATATTTGGCAAGATTTTAGTTATCTAGAAATTTTAAGAGAAGAGAGATCTTTCAGCATAAGCATAACTTACTACAGAAAATTTTTTCGTATCTTCCTTTGTTTTTAAGCTAAAAAGTTTAAATTTTGCTATTTTTTATAGACATCAAATCTAGGTACCTGTATACATTTTTTCAAAATTAAATCCAAAAATTAAAGCTGTTTTATTATAGTTTTAAATGTCGTGAGGGTTTTTCTTAATTATATAGGGTTTCCTTAAATTTAAAGGAAAAATGTGTCTTGATTTTGCACAATTTTTTCTTATAAGTATACATATAAAAAATAAATTCTAAAAAAAATTAAAAAATTTTTGTGGAAGTCACAACACTCTAAATTGTTTATATTGTCTTTTAGAAAATGTGCGCCTTTTGTCTTTTAGAAAATGTGTGTTGGTTTTCATTCCACCTTCTTTTAATTTAGTTTAATTTTCTTAAATTCTATAATTTTTAACTTTAATTTTTATTCTGAAAGTACTCACAGCAAAAATTGAAACTTAATTTTTCGAACTTTTTTTTCGAATTGTTTTTTACTTATTTCTCTGACATTCTTCAAATATGCTTGAAAAAGAAATAAAATTCAAAAAACAAAAAAAAAAAAACAAGCAAACATTTAAGTTAAATTTAAAGAATTGAAAAATTTTATTGCAAAATAAAAATAATTTTCAAAAAATAAAAGGAAAATACTTAATATGAAACTCTTTGATTACGAACAAATAAAAGAAAAATTAAATTTACAAAAAAAAAAGTAATTTTGCCCAAACCCTACTTGGTAAATATAAGTTCACGACTTGAATAAAATCTAAGAAAAAAAAATTAAGAATTTTGAAAACTTTTTTTTTTTGTATAGGAATTATAGTTACAGTTAAGGCAAAAAACAAAAGCAAAACAATTTACCGTATATATTGGAAAAGGCTGTTTAAATGTATATACGTGGTTTACAAATTAGAATTTTCTAAAAGAAATCAGACTTTAGAGAATAAAATACAATTTATAAAAAGGAGATACAATTTTTAAGGCTTTTTTAATGAATATAATATATTATTAATATATATATATAATATATTAATAATATTGAAAAGCTAAATAATTTCATTTTGCTTAAAAGTAAAAAAATTTTTTTGTTTAAATGTTGAGGAATATAAAATTACGGTAGGTATATAATGAAAACTTTTCAAATTATTAAAAGATCCTCTTGTTAGATTTTACTAATAAAATACGGTAAAATACAAAGGACGAATGTAAAATAAATAAGGATACAATTTTTGTAGAATAGAACCTCAGAATATTTTCAAACTTCTAAGCGTCACATTCTTTCTGTTAGAATTTTACGAGTACATAGCTTATCAATATAATGTAAAAATCTTATTTTATATTAAATTACCTTTGATTTTGAGAGATACTGTATTCTATGAAATATGATGTACGTATTGAATTACATACTTAAGATTTTTTTTTCAATATTTTTGACAATCTTAAGTTTCAATCAAAAAAAGAAAAGTATAAATGAAAAAAATATATGTAAGTATGGGAAAAAAAATTAATTTTGATACTTCATTCATATATAGATTATAGTCTAAATAGATCAATAAGTACAATAATAGAGTTTTAGATAGCCAGCTTTAAAATTATAGTACGTTTATATAGTTTATAAAAAATTGGAAATTTTGAAAAATTGGCTTATTAGTTTTAATTTATCTGTTCGTTCATTCGTCCGTCCGTTTCTCTCTGTTTTCACTGTACCGTTCCAAATAAAGCAATTAAATTTCGAAACTAGTTAGATAAAAAAGTAACAATTTATTATATTTTATTAAAAAAAAAAACTAACAGTTGTTAAATGATTTTTTATGTTCCAACTAAAAAACTTATGTATATATACACTAGAGCCTCGAGTTATGAAATTATCGCGCAAGTCGAAAATTGCGAAACTCAAAACTGTGAATTTAAAATAATTGTATTTTCAATATATATCCCATATATCAAATATATTGGTAAATTACTTTGTTTCTAATTATTTTATGTAATCTATCTTCCTATTTTTTATTAAAAAATTGGGCAATAAAATAAATTGGAAACAAGATGAATTAAAAAATAGAATGTATATATAAAACTTTTAGAGCAATATAATAATATGTAATCTCATAAGTAAGTCATAATTTAAAATTAAAAACTACTTTGGAACGCACATGCCATTATTGATTCTTAATAAAATTATGAACAATAAAATAATAAAAAAAAAACAAATTTTAAAACATTTAATTTTTGTTTTTAATTTCGAGTTGCGCGAAAAAAGGCGCAACTCGAAAAAATGCTATTAAAAATTTTAGTCGTGCAAATCGAAATCGCGTAACTCGAGGCTCTAGTGTATATTATTTTTTTATTTCCCACCAAATTGGGAAAATATTCTCTATATCTTCAAATTGTTATAATGTAAGCGGTAAGGCCTAATTACTTGTTATTCTTTCAATCTGAAAAGTCAAAGAATAGAAAATTATAATGATCTCAAGCTTTATAAATCAATACAAAAGTAGGATAAGTTTTTGAAATTGAAACTTATCTTTACCGTTATGTAAAACTAATATTTTACAAAATTTTTGATCCCTTGTATATTTTACATTTACATTTTCCATTTATTTATTCATTTCTCACAAAGAGCTCTGTGAAGCTCGTACAGAGTGTATACATTTTTTTTTTTTATCAAATTCACTTAAATTCAAATCAGTGCAATAATAATATTAAAATAGGCTTAAATCTAGATATTATATTTTAATCTTTTAATTAACAAAAAACAAAAGCAAAAAAAAACAAAACAGAAAATAAAATAAAAAAAAGAAAGAACGAGATGTTATTTTAAGTTATATACATAATAAAATTATTTAGTACTTTAAGTTCAAAGTTAAAAAATAAAAAAAAATAGGAAAACAGAACAAACTAATTTGATAATAATTTGAAATATATAACTGTTTACATTGTTTTTTAAATTGATTTCTGGATAAGTTTTGTATATTTAATGGTATGTTGTTAAATAGCCTGATACCTGAATTTAAGATAGGTTCAAATTCCATTCAAATTTGTACCCGTCTCATATCTCAGTTGATTGTTTCCTCTTGTATTATATATGCGTGTACTTCTTTGTTTGGAACTATTTTGGTATTTGTTTTGATATTCTGGTTTATGATATTGTGAATGTGCATAATTTGGTTTAGTTCTTTAAAATCTTTTACTTTTAATATATTGTAGCTTTTATGGATATAGTTGGAGGATGTTCTAGTTTCGAGTTCAAAAAGATTTTTAATTGCTTTATTTTGTATTATTTGTAGATTATTGATATTTTTAATGAACGTGTTACCCCATATACCTATACCATACGTCAACGTGCTATGAAACATACTATAGTATATTGACATTTTAATTTTCTCCAGCAGTCTTTTTCCTAGTTTTCTGAATAGCCCAGCTATTTTTCTTGTTTTACGAATAAGTTCATTTAAGTTAATATCTTTTAAACACCTAAAAATAAATATTGAATTTTCAAAAAAAATTTTATGAAATTTTTTATACAATTTTAAATAAATTATTCTTGAAATTTTTCAATGTTTCAAAAATGAATACACAAATATTATGTTTTTATATTAAATGTTAACTGCTTTTCTTAATTACATAATTACTTAAAATTGAAGAAAGTATCTCACACTTTTTCATAATATTATCTTTAACGAAAACATTTTAAGTAAAACAACAAATTTTGATGTCAAATTAGTTATAATTTTAGAATGCATTTTATTTATTTTTTTTTTGAAAATGTGCTTCTTTAAAAACTTTTGATTTTTGATACTGCCTTATTTTCCTTATAATAAAAAAATGTAAGGATTTATTGGGTATTTAAAAAAAAAACACTTTTATTTTTCACAGTTATTTGTTGTTTACTTATAGGTATGAGTAAAGATAATAACAATTAATAACAAGTAAAGATAATAACAAATAGAACCAGGACTATCATAATAAATCGATATAAAAATTATATTTAGAAAGGAAGTCGTCTAAAGGCATGATTGTGAAATGCATATAAGACTTGATTTCATTTTTAATTTTTTTGGTATATTTTTTAAATCTTTGGCATTTCATCTTTTAATTTTTACTTTTTCCTTATAAAAAGAATAAAGGATGGTAATCGGTAAAAATATTTTAAATAAATTTAGTAAAATTTGGCTGGTGGGTTCTTGATTATCAGGTTTGAAAGAAATGTGGAATGGGACGATCACAATCAAGAGCTTCAATATAAAATTAAAGTCGAAAAAGTTTAGTTTTTCGTCAAATTTTTGATCGTGTCTAAATACTGCAAAAGTGTGGGCTGCCAAATGTTATAAACAGATAAAGATTTTATTTAGCAATATAGAGACAAAGCTATTTATACACACCCTCTAGATTTGATACCAGTTAGTACAAATACATTAAAATTTCAATAGTTAAATAGAAATATTCTTTACTAAAAAAAATATAATGAATTAAATATTTTGGTAACCCCCATTTGTGTTTTTAAACTTTTTTATTTTTATTAAAATAAAAACACATGTTCCCTGTATTATTACAAAAATTTGTATCAAAGAAAATGTTCAGAATAATTTTTAGAATAAAGAAAATCTAAATATTATGGAAAACTTTTCAATTACAAAAAATATTTTTTTATAACAATTTAAAATTCAATTTTTTTTTTAAATTTTATTATTTATATTTATTTCCTATCTGATATCAACATAACATTACAAAATTCGTTTATACAATGACTTATTCTGTACTTCACTTAAGGAAATTGTAAATTTCTAACTATAATAGAAATATTCGTCTAGTGTATTTAAATCGAAGGGTCTTTTCGTTTTTGTATTTTTCTAGAGAAACTATACCGTTATATTGTACTGTTAAGTGAATCAAACATTATAATATTATATTCTTTTCAAAATCTCCCTAGATATCTATATCCAAGATGTCTATTAAATCGAGATTGTGTTTCAATTTTTCGGCTTATGTTAAGAGCCGTAAAGGTTATCTGAACGGTGGGTTCGTCAAATAAGAGTCAAGCGCATTGTTTGATTTTGTCAAGATAATTCGACGAAGTTTAAACAGCGGAAATATTTAGACTTTGAACCGCTGGAAACATGGCTAAAATATTTAGACTTTGGATATAAAGTCGCAGAATTAAGTCACTTTGATTTCTTTTGCAAAAGGTTTGACAGTTTTGAGTTGTGAAAGTATTGAACCCGATTTTGCTTGTATTACCCCAATCTGCTACTTTCCAGACGTCATATTTAACTGATGTAGCCACCATGTTCCCCTTTAAACTGATTACAATAGAAATGGCATTAGATTTTCTTAATAAGTCGTAGGATACTATCAGAGTGTTGTAGTTAGCAAAACTATGGATTGGATTGAAGATAGAGTAGAGTAAATCATTGATGAAAATCAGAAAGAGTTTTTGATAAACTGGTACTTTTTGGAAAGCTAAAATTTATTTGAAAAGTGGCAAACATAAAACGGTTCACAAGGACGCATTCGTGACAATTCGAGAGAAAATATGAATTGATTAAATTTAAAGAGGATTTTAAAGGGAATTCATAATACCATTCTTACATTTTTCATTTTGAATAAACTGACAGAGGATTTATTGATTTTGTGATTGCTATTGAATTGAAAAAGTTTTTTTTTCTGATTTTTCTTTTTCATCATTTTGGAATGCGGTAAGGAGTACCAAAATTGAATGAAATTTTTATTACGAAATAAAAATAGGTCGATACAGAAATATAGATAAACGAACAGATATTGTATTTTTCTCGTATAGGATATTCAATGATAATTTCTGGGTTGCTTAGATATAAAAAGATGATATTCTAGGAAGAGTAATAGAATATAGCTATAAAACAATACAGAAAACAAAAAAATTTTTATTTTTTCATAGTAATTTCTTAAAAAATAAAATATTGGAAAATAACGCGAAAATTAAAATTTTTTCTCTTTGATGGAACTAAAAAAGAAAATAAAACTAATAAAAAGTTTTTTTTTTTCCTTTTAAAAAATAATGAAATTTAAATTGAGGTGATAATAACAAAAAAGCATTTTGAGTTTTCCAGAAAAACAAAAAAAAAATTAACTATTATCCTTTGATATTTTGCAAGGATAATGTTTCTTTATTTTTGTTTCTATTATAATTTTAAAGTTAAATTTTTAAGGTTTTAATGTTTAAAAATTATAAAAGCAGACAAACTATCTTAAAATGATTTTTTTTTGGTAAGGTTGTGATTTTTTTTTTAAAAATATCAAAAAAAAAAAATTATTAAAGAATTTATCACAATGCTAAAAGAGATTTTTTAATGATGGAAATCAGGCTATTTTGAATGAATTGTTGTATCAAATAACGTTTTAAATATTAACCAACTTTAGCACAATTACTTTCTTTTCATGATTAAAATTTTAAGAAAAAAAATCGGTTTTCTTCACACAATGTTTGAATATGTCTTCATCTTTGTATTTCTTAGATTGAGAAAAAAATAAAAATATCTTAAAACGTATCCTCATACGGTTCAAATATAAAATCTAATAAATAAATGATTATAACTGTATATATTTTTTTTGTGAGTATTTATTTAGAGAACGATGATTAAATAAGACAAATGTAATCGGAGTTTGAGAGTTATGATTTATTATTTAACTAAAGCAATTCTAAAGATTAAAATAAAAGAATAGTTAGATATTAGTTAGTGAAGTTATAGATATAGTTAATTATTAGATATTGAAGTTATTCGATTATCGTGGTTAAAAAATTGAAATCCACTTGTGATGGAAGTTAGTCTAAATAGTTTAGGAAATGTATTACTTTTATTAGTTTATTGAATTCCAAGTTAGAATAATTTCGATGCAAAAAAAAAAACCTCAATAAAAGTTAAGTCAAGTGAAAAATATTATAAAAATTTTTATTAGACAATTATGTGCTTCCATAAAAATAAAAATGAAAAATTTAAAGAAAGGAATTTTGGGATAAAAGAAAGCTTAAATAAACTCAGACAAAAAAAAAAGATTGAATATTTATTTAGGAAATAAAAGGATTTTTTAAGAACTTTTCCTTATATACATATACTATATACTTAGTACGTTTATTTTTATAACATGAGAAAATTATGTGTATAACAAATTTATTGCATTTATTTGAAAAAAACTTACTTTTGAACATTGTTTTAAACTTAAATTTATCAAATTGTAAGTCGTGAGGAAAACAAAAAAAAAAAAAAAGGAAAAAGCCAAAGAATGCAGAACGATGGTTTTTTTTTATTTTAAGGATTTTGTTGTTTAAATAAATAATATTTTGGATTTAGTTTATCTTGGCTTTACCTTGCTTTAACATTTTTTATTCAGATTATTATTGTAAGACTGACTATTGGAAAATTAGCTGAGTGCATATTTAAAAGTTAGAGTTCTAATGTGTTTCTTAGAACGATATAAGTATTTTGTTCTTCTCAAATAATTATTTACTTGTATTTATTTTATCAACTTTTCTCTTAACTTTTATTAAATTATTAAGTTATGCTTTTAAAAATGAAAAAAGAATAATAAGTGTATATGTATCAAAGGGTTCAGTGACAATTTTAATTTTACTCAATATTTTTACTTCCGACATTGCAGCGACGATACAATTCCAATGCTATACAGCTACTGACAGGTATAGAAATTTTAGTATACATATAACGATACCACTAATAAGCTCTTAACCTTAAAGAACGATGTAAAAATATTAGAATTTATTTTGATAGATCAAAAATAAAAATAAATATAACAAAGATTAAGGAATTTTTTTCTAGTAGGAATCATATATGGTAGTTTAATTATATTAAATTTGATACTTGATACTGTTTAAATTACTTGGGATGAATCATTAAAATGTTTAGATATTAAAATTTAATCAAAACCTGTTACTTTAAATACGTAATTGAAAAATGCGAGTGCATTATAAAAAACTTACTTCCTATTTAATAAACAGGTAATCGTTGTTGTAATTATTGTTATACAAGTCCATCTTTCAAAGTATAATACTATAAGGTTCACTAATTTGGCAATTCTTATGCAAAAGTACAACTAATTATACTTCTATAAACTTATTTCCAAGGGTATAACAAATTTGCCATTACGTTAAAGGAACCGAGATATAAAAGTGACAAAGTATATAAATTCTTGCTCAGAATCGAATTCCTAATCCGTTTAATCCTGTACATTCCTCTGTTTGTATATTCGCATGTAAAAATGCAAGTTTTATGCTATTTAAATTGAACTAGTTTGGACGAAGCGTTCGGGATGTCGTACCATTTCCAGGTTTATATAAAAATAAATCATTTTCTTTTGAAGGTAGGCATCTGCAATTTTGTGAAACAAGTTGAATTCAAAAACATTTGTAAAATTTGGTTGGTTTAGAGCACCAGATTTGAGTAGCTGATGCCATTCAACTTCTTTTTTTTATAAAACCATAATTTATTTTCTCATATTTTGGTACATAATAAAGCTAGATATGTAAAATTAAATGATCTAAATGATCTAAAAAATGATCACGATTTATTGCAATAACTTCTATGAAGTTTGGTTACTCTAGTACAACGGGTTCAGATTGTCATCTTAGAACTTAATTAAGTTAGATATCTGAATTTTTGTAAAATTTGATCAAGTTTTTTGGTACAAATTTCTGTGAAATTTGGTAGATTCGGGGCGACGGTTTTGAATAGTTATCATACAACTCTAAAATTAACATAAATATATGCCGCTACTTGATTAAGTCAAATATCTTCAAATTTATGGAAGATAATTAAATGTTATAGTAACAGCCTTTAATTTTGATGTTATTCAAAATCTTAGATCCTTCTTTTCACGTTAATCTTAAGATAGGTACTATCAGTTAAGTTATAGTCAAAAGTGTTCTATATAAAAAGAAATTAAATGCTATACTTAATAAAGATAAATTTTTATGTATGATAATTATATACATATTTGAGATGTAAGGTGAAAACCGATAACTATGTTACAAATAAGTATAAGTTAAGTTAATAAGCAAAAAAAATACTAGAAAACAAAATGCAAAATGTCGCAACAATTGACCGTAAGTTATTTAAAATTTAAGAACTGAAAAAAATAAAATATTTGTATTTGAAATTGTGTTAACAAATCGAAAACTAATAGCGAACTTAAACTGGAATTAATTAAAAGCTTTCATAAGTTTACTTGACATTATGATCCTAAACAATTCCGGTTTAAATAAAGAAAAGTCCAATCAAATTTTTGTCTTACTGAAAGTTTTAAATATTATATGAATGAATACCTTGTTTTTGGTATATAAAAAAAATCTATGATAGAAATTCTAATACAAGTATGTATCTGTTGAAAATAATTCATGTGAAAATGCAATATTTTATTTTAATTATATTAAATTAAAACTTTTTAATTGAACATTACAAGCTTTATCTGAAAATCAAAATATGTACGGGCATTTAAAAAAATTGTAATTAAAAGTTTAAGCGTTACAATTATACAACCAATTAAAAACAAATCAACCAAAAGTTCATTGCTTTCTCTCTTACTTACAAAATATTTTATAATTTTTTTTGCTGTTTTAGAATATAAAATAGAAATGTTGTAAGTGCAAAGTTAGCATTTTGAAATAAATTTAGTTATTGCTTAATTATAAGTAGTTTTTTTTTAAATTTTTATCATTTTATATTCAAAGTTTTATTTTAATATTTTTGCGGTGTAAATATTTAGATATTTGTCTAATGAAGTCTGAAGCAATAATAACAATAAAACTATTTACAAATAAGGGTTCGTGTCTGGTTGGATAGATGCATGAAGTATTTTGTAATGTGCCTTCATGTATAATATAAAATAATTTAAGTTATGTTTACTAAGCAATATAAATTTACTAAGCAATGTATAGAGAGTTTAATCAGCTGGATGAAAAGGTATAGAAAATCTCGGAAGGTATAATAATGGTAGCAGAGGATAAACGAAGGTAACGTGATGTATAAAATTTAGTTCATAATGAAATGCAGATTGTAAAAGTAGTCAAATATTATTCAGAATATGATAGAAAATTCCGATACTGAAATGAAGATTTTTTTTATATATTTACTTTTTCAAGAATTTTATAGTTTTCACCTATTTACACCCAATTTGTTTTTAATTTAAATTTAATACAAAGTTGATGAAAAATTTTCATTCTTTAAAACAAAAAAACAATAATTTTTGATTTAAATCATTATTTTTTTTTATGGTATTTATAAAAACTTAAAGTTATATTTTATTACATATATAAATGAACTTTTTTATAGTTTGAAAACTTTTAATGAAAAATGTATTAAACCATTTTTTTTATATTATTAGCAATCCTTTTTTTTTGTATCAGTTTGATTTCCTGATAATACAAGGAAAATCCATAATAGATACGAAGATAAAGAAGAAAAAAACTACCATTCTTTGTTTTGTTCAAATTTCGGTGTATTACTTACGATATAATAAAAGTATAATTAATAGATGTGTTGAGTATATATGTTATATATATATTTATATATATATGTTATACTACTAATGCATCCATTGTTATAAGAGTTTTTGTGTTTATAAAAGAAACAAATCTTTTATTATCTAAAGTTAAAAAATCGTAACAATTTAATAGTGAAAAGTTACAAAAAGTATTATAAAAGTTTTTTTTTTTTTTTTTTTCGATTGAGTTTACATTAGTGATGTTGCACTTTTCTGGGTGGGATGAAGTACAAAATTAAAATGTATAAGCACTTTTGAAAACAGAAAAAAAGGAAAACAAAATAAAATTATTTTATTATAAGAAATAAGGAATAATAATTAATGTTTTGACATGTGTCAGACAGTATTAATCTAAGTACATAGAGTGCTTTTTAGTTTACACCCTACTTGTCGAATTAAATAAAAATTATCTGAAAATCTCTTTAAAAGAAAAAAGGCAACGCATGAAAATGTAATCCTGTAAAAAAATAACTTTTCTTAAAATTAAATCTGGTGGAGACCGTGACAAGAAAAAATTAAGAATTATATATATATATATATTTTTTTTTTATGGTAGGAATAACTTATAATTGAATTAATAATTATTTTATGTGCAATCACTGTGTAGTTCATTCCGACTTCCAAATAATTCGTTTGTTGATTTTTTTAGTAAATTTATTTGGATAAAAATTTTTTTGATTTATTTCTTTACCTTACAAAAAATATACAAAAAAAAAAAAAATAAGAAAAGTAAAAAATGAAAATTACAAACTGAAAAATGATTTATGCAAAAAGTTTTTAGTGCTAAAATTGACTTGGGACTATTTATAATAGAAAATGTTGATGATTATGAATGGTGCTAAAAAAACGTATATTTTGAATTAGAAAATTTTTAAGATTTTATATTTCTTTAACAATATTTGATGTTAAAGAAGACTTATTAGTTTATCCAAATTAAATTGAAATGATTATAATTTAGTTTATTTGACGATATTTAATGTAAGAAAGGTATTGTAAGAAAATTTTTTTTGTATCGAAAAGATTTAAAAAAAAAATATAACGTAATGTTTTTATTATGAGTCGGGTTAAAAAGTACAAATAGACTTATTTTTCATAAAAAAATAAATAAAAAATCAATATTTAAGTATTGAAAAACTTTTCAAATTGAATTTTAATTTATATGCAACTAGCTGCATTAGCATTTAGTCACAGCTTTGATATAAAAATCATAAAACAAAGCAATTTTGCTTCATCCTCAAGCAATTGATCCATTTTTGTGCTCCAGTCAAAAACGATACAAACATTTTATTTACTCTTTTAACGCTATTTTAGCATTATCTTATTTTTATTTTACTTTTATTATATGAAAATTTGAATATTATTATAAAGCGATCAACAGTTCGACCAGAAAACTAAGTAACTATAGTGACGAGTTCATTCTATACGATAGCGCATGATCAGAAAGAAATATTGATTACAGATTACGTATACTTTAACTTAAGAATTTATTGAATCAAAATTTAACTAATCACAATTAGGCTTAAATTGTCTATGTTTTATGTTCGCGTTAAAAAAAAAATTTAATACCAGTAGGAAATGGGTTAAAAATTGTAGCTTGTATATATTGGTAAATAATATAAAATCCATTTGCATTTTTGTAATTTTTGAAGGTCAAAATGATATGACATTTAATATAATATTTTTTTTTTAATTTTTAAACAATAATTGCTCTTATTTGTTTTATTTATTTTAAGTAATTGTTCTGTAATTCGCCTGTCATTCATCATTCATTCAAGTATTTTTACTGTCATTTTATACTGCTTTGATGAGGTGGTATAGAACAAAGAAAACATTCCTATATATTTAGGTTCAGTCAATTCCATCGGAGCCTTTCCTTATGAGTCAAATGGAATTGCAATATTGTTGGACAGCAAACGTTATGAGCGTACGTTTTTGTTATTTGCGTATAAATGGATTGTAATTTGAAATTAAATGAACCAAGTTTACGTTTTATAACTTTGAAGTTTTGTGAATTCTTTAACTTATGAATTTAACTGATTATTTTTTGTTCAAATGACTACAATACTCAATATCAATGTTTTATTGTTTTCATTCATCTGGAATTTTACTTTTGAAAATGTTTTTTTTTTTATTAGCACATTTTCTAAAATAGTTGTGAAAAATTTGCTTATTAGTTTCATTCTTTCTGTTCGTAAATCCGGTCGTATTTAAAAAAAACTTCTACACCGTTAAAGATGGAGGAATGAAATTTTAACAATTGGCCCTGTTTAAAAGCCCTATTTTAAAAAAAGCCCAGTTTTCAAATACTTGTATCTCAAGTTCAAACGAGAGGAAATTTTAAAATTTTTTATATAATTTTTTGCAATTTGGTATTTCACTTTACACATTATTTCCGGGACGTCTTTTTAGAATCTTGAAATTAAAACTATAGTATAATTTACCTCAGAAAAATGTTGTACTTCCCTCTAGTCTAAGTTTTTAGCCGACAAAAATTGAAAAAGCGCTATTTTTGAATAGTTTTAAATTTTGGACAACTCAACCAATTTGCCGAAAGGAAAGCTTCAAAATTGTTAACTCAAATATCAAATTTTTACACAGGTTCATTTATTTTTTTTTAGATAGTGGAAGACTCCGAAGACATCTCACGTAATTGGACTACTCATTAATCGGGGAGAATAGTGTGGAGTAGTGCACAGGATTCAAACACACGGTTAAAAACTACTGTATCTAGTTAAACTATTAATACTAGTCCATTAGGACTAACCATTAATTAAAATTTGGCTCTATACTTTTGAAGATATCCTTGATCTAACAATATCCCAAAGGGATTTTTCAAAGATTTTATCTTAACACAGATCTAGTGGTCTTGTTCGTTTTAGACGTCTAACAAAGTTTTGATCCTCAACTAAACGTGTAATGACTTTTATTACATGGGTTTATGTCTTTTATTAATTATATAGCGTTCCTCTAAAACTGAAGAAAGTGTCTTTTAATTTATTCCTTTTTTTTTATATAAAAAATTCTGAGAACTTTTCATACTTATATTGCCTTTTTGAAAATGAGCAACTTTGAAAACCTTTGATTTCACATACTTACCTTGTTTTTTTATATTTTGAGAAATATAATATTTTAAAATTTCTGAGACAAATGGTGCAGAAAAGTTTTTGTTTTTTGTATTAAGTGAAAATATATTTAAAAATATTTCGAAAGAAAAAAAAAAATTTATTAAATTTTTTTTTATTATTAAACTTATTCACCTGTATTAATATCAATTCCATTTAATATATTTTATCTATTTTAAATATTTTTTTTTTATATATAATTTATGAACAGGCTTATGTCTATTTGTACAGCTGTTACAGTTTAAAAAGATATGTTGAAAAATTATTTAATTTTAAGCTATTCTTTTCTTTAGAATACAAAAATCTAGATTAAGTAAGATATAATATTCGTTTAAGCTTTGGTTTGTAATCTATAATTAAATTATTAAGTAATTATTAATTAATTTTTATTTATTTTTGTTCGAACAATTGTATATTTAGCATCTATAAATTTTATTTTGTCATATTGTCAATAGAACTAATTGATTCATTTACAGTCATCAGCTTATTGAATAAATCTAAATGTTAGATTAATTGGATTAAATTTTTTTTATCTGGGGCTTGCTCTTAGGTTTGTAAGTTGTAACTTGCCATTATAATAATAATAATAATAAGCCAACGACCAATTCCCCTCCTAAACTCCACGCGGGGAGCAACCATTCTCATATAAGCGACTGTCAAATGCAAGGTAATCACAAAGTTTTATGCTGAAACATGCTATTTTTGAAGGAAGAACAGCAACAAAATCAAGCACGAGACTGGATGTTTACCATAAGAGAGGATTATTGGTTAGTAGAAATGCTTAGAACAAGCATTAGTAAAGAAAACTAACTAGTAGTGAACTAAAAAACTAAAATAAATAACTACTTAAATGAAAATATCCTAGCCTAGCGCAACTTTAAGACATATTCATAAGAGTATAGAATGAAGTCGAAGTGTTAGCAACGAAAACTATGACACAATATATGACACAAAACATACTAAGAGTATACTAAAGATATATTAGTAATTGTCAATTTGTAAATTATTAACAAAGAAAACACTATATTTAGATCCAAAGTAATTTATGAAATATTTTTTACACGTAATTCAAATCGTATCTTCGTCTTGAAGATAATTTAAATATATGTATACCAAAAGCCTGTTTTTAGGTGACTGTTTTTTATATACCACTAATAGCATTATTAATAGATATATTAGGATTTTCTCCCAATATTTGTTTAGTTTCAACCCTAGTTTTTTGATTTTCCAATTTAATCGAAGTAGATACAATCCTGTATGTTAAAGTATATTTCAAGATATTTTATAGTGTCTGTTTGAACAGGAGGTCTACCCTTTATTATAATAATATCGGAAAATTTTATTTTCAAAAAGTAAAAATTATATGAACTATTTTAATTTCGTTTCATTAAATTTTTAGCCAATCTTCAATTTTTGTTAAGATTTTTGGTAATTTGATATGTGCTACTTTTATACTATTTTAGATGCGAAGTGAGTATTGAGTATCGTATGTGTAGGTATATCAGTTTTATTCTAAAATATGCAATAGATAATGACAACAAATAAATAGTACCTACTATATATCTATATGTCTATATATATTGTCTACTATATGTCTATATGTATATGTATTCTTTCAAATATAATAGATAGTAATAATACAATTATACCATAATATTTACGATTGTTAATTTAGAACCAATTATAGGATAATTATAGCAACGTGCCACTTAAACTTACTACGAAATTTGATTTTTGAAGAGGTTTTGTAAATGAAATTTAGTTCCTTGATAAGATATCGAACTCTACGAAGAAGGAAGTTACTGTATTGATAATGTTTATGTTAAAAGTAGGACTTCAAATGTTAAGTGTATTAAAATGCAGCTTTATTATAAAGAAAAATAGACTTTATTAAATATCATTATACATTCTTAAACAAAAAAATACAAAAAATTTTTGGAAATTTCAAAAAAAAAAAATGCAAAGTGTTTTCTTTATAAAAGTAATTTGAAACATCTTTTAAATATTTAGAGTTTAACAACTTCAATATTAAAGAATTGTAGTTTTACACTCTCATAATTAATACCCATAGAAGTCATGATATCAATTGACATTTTCAAACATTAAACTTAACTGCGAAATACTGAAATTTCAAATATTTATCTAAAATTGAACATCATACTTTATATTTTAAATAAAGATACAAAACAAATACTATTTGTGTTTTATCAAATTCTGCAAATATTATTCTGTATTGTTTTTTAAGTCAATATTTAGTAAATAATTTTTAAATTTGAATAAACTTTTCGATATTCGATATATGATTTTTTTTCTTAATACATAATATATAAAATTTACGTCTTTAATTTAAATTGCGTAACAATAATTATACTATTGTTATTTAGTCTCATTCAGATTTTTAATTATAAATTTAACAATAAGTATGTAAATATTTATGATAATATTTTGTATGTCAGGTAAATAAAAACGTCTTACAGATGGTTAAGATTCAAAGTTCGTAAAATTTTATTACTACTTATTGAAAATCGTTTTTAGACAATTTTTTGCAATTAGTGATGACTGATAAGGTGTTAGGCATCCAAGAAAAGAAAATTTTAAACCATTTTGAGCTTTGCATATTATTAAATGATAAAAAATTATAAAAGTAATATTTGAAGAGGTAGCAATTAACCTACAGAGATACACAGTTAGAAGAGAAAAAACTAAATTTAAGAAGAGTCGAAAAGTAAGTAGAAGACTGTTAGGGAAACTCTACATTCATTGATAGCACTGAATAAAAAAAAAACACTAAGACTTGCAATATTGTATATTAGATTTATACAATATATATGACAAAGAAAAAGATTGAATCTTCAAAGTCAATAAAGCTATTATTGCGGTGAAAAGATTATTTTACAGTATAATGTACAGTATCCAGTAACAGTTATGGCATATTTAACTTTAATTAGATTAATTATGACATATGGAGCTCGCCCCTATATGTTACAACATCAAACCTAATAGAGAAGATACGCATGTTCGAAAGAAAATGTATTAGAGTTTGTATAAATAAAATTCGCAAACGAGAAAGAGAGTATAAGCTAAGCATACTATTATTCAAGTAAATATATTTATAAAATATCAAAAATAAATAGAATCTATTATTTAATTATAAAATGAATTGGAAGACATTTTAATGGATTATTAAGAAAACGGTTTAATATCCAATATATTTTACCATAATGAGGAGCACAAAAAAGAACTCTCTAAACTGGTTTCATAATACCGGAATATCTTATTTTTCTAGATATAAATGGATAGATACAAAACCACGAACATTGTCCCTGTATTATTTCACTAGTATAGATTGGCCACATGTCAAATCATAGACTACAATCCATGCTAATTCAATAGAATGCTATTTAAATATCATACATTTGGGGTTGTTATATAAACTAGTATTTGCCCGCTGTTCGAAAATCGAGCAAATCTAAATTAAAATAAAGCTACATAGTATACATCTTGTCCGTTTTGAAAAGCCGAAAGTTGTTGTCTGAGGTCGTGATGTGTAAGCAAGGATTCGTTCTGTTTCATGGGTAGATTAGGTGTTACAGCCGGACTACCACTTTAGCAAACCACAAATTATTATTACCAAAACATTAAACTAAATAAGTACTTTAAAGAAAATTATAAAAAAAAGTAAAGTAATGTAAAGAGCTTTTAAATTATTAAAAACAAATCCTTAAAATTGGACTACATATTATGCCAGGTATACATATATTAATAAGAGAGTCACATATAAAAAATTTTATAATTACAATAACTTTTTTTAATTACATATTATTTTAAAATCTTCATGTAGACAACTTACGGACCACGCTTTTCTATGCACAGAAAGATGGCGCAATAAAAAGCCAGAGAGTCATTATTGCATTAAAAGAAACGTATTAAAATTTTTTGAATTCATAAATTCATATTTATATATTTATTATTAATTCTTATACATAAATAAATTTATTATAAAACGAGGAAGAATACAGTTGCCTTTGTCAATTCTTAGATACCCGTACGAACCGTTCGTATGTTCATAGCCTGTCACTCTGTTTATAATATTATTTTTTTAATTTTTTAGTATTTTAAAATAATTCAGCTGAATTTTATAATTTCTAGAATTATGGGTTGTACATATGTTCAAACTATATGTTTATACATTTTTCAAAAGCAGATTCTATAACCTTCCATTTATAACTTTTCCAAATACGCTATAGTACCATTTAATACTAAGCTGCAAATGTATAATAATTTATACTAAGCATATGTATTATATATCATTCATTCATCAGTGACATATACGGTATGTCGGTATCTAAATAAACATGATTTGTATAAGTATGTATACTAATATCATATAAATATAAATTCTTCAAACTATTTTTTCAAATTTTTCAATTCAACAATTTCAAATTATCCAGTAAAAAAAATGTAAACAAGGTAGAATGTAAACCAACGGTTTTTAAAAGCGCACATAAAAGACAAAGAGACAAAAATTTGAAAATTTAAGAAGTTTTTTAGTAATAAGAAAAACTGTGAAAATACTGAAACGAACTCATATTTTCTGAAACGACTCATATTTATTTTCAAAGGCTCTCTCAAAATTTCAAGTTTCTAACTTAAACCGTTTGGAAGATAAAAGGAGTCAAGAATTTTGCAAAATTTAAGTTTCGCATAACGGTAAATTAAGACACCGTATGACACAAATATATATTTATTGTATATATATTTTTAAAGCTAATAAAAGCAGTAATCGTTTGGTGTTTTTAAATTGAAGATATACCTTATATAATTTGTGTTATAACAATTTAAATATAGAGCTTTTTAGAACTTTGGAGGGCTGTAGCTCCGTAACGAGTGGGGTTACAGAAAAAAGTTGTTGAAAATTAAATTAATATTTTTATGATATCTATCAGCAGTTAAAATTTCATAGCTCTTTTTCAAAAAAAATGTTTGGATCTAAAAGTTAGGTATTCGAGAGCTACCCGAAGTTTTGATCGGATCTCTACCAAAAAAAAAATGGGGAACCTACAAATTGTTGTAAGAATATTTTGTGTTAATTTCAGGACTCTAGCTTTCTTAGTTTTTGAGTTATCTTACTGACGGACAGACGAACGGACGGACAAAGCTTAATCGACTTAGAATTTTTTTCTGATCCGATCCATACCTGTGAAGGTATATCTACCTAGCTTATTTCGAGGTGTTTTAAACGGAGAAGCAATTTTAATATACCCGATCCTTATCGTACCCGATCAAAAATTTATTATTATAATATATAGGCATTTACATATTTACATCTTAACTGAAACTCATAAAGTCTGCATTTAATATAAGACCTATTATTTTAAAAATGTTTCAATTCTAAAACTTTTAAATGTGCACCCCATATTTAATTTATCTATTATTCAGTAAATACAATAATACATATATGTACTTATTCTTTAACATTTTTAAAATTCACACTCAATCCAGTCAAAAAGAAATCGATTTTACGATACTGACTAAATTGTAATAGTAACCTTTTCCAATATCTTTGACATTTTAAATTCTAAATCTTTTAAATGAGACAAAAAAGTTCACCACTGACGTAGCACTTACCACAATGCAATATACAACATTCATAAGCAAAATCCTATAAACCAGAAAAAAATAATCATTTACTTTTCATTTAAAGAACAAACATTTTTTAAATACCACAGACTATATTTAACACCATTAAGACTATTTCTTGTGGAGTTATTTGAAGTCATTGATCTTTAGCAATAAACCAGACTCTCTTCAAGCTTTAGAAGTCAATATTGAACGTGCTATTCATGACATACGACTTGATTTGGTGCAAAAAGTGCTCGAAAATTGGGTTCCTGCGTTCCTGCAAAAGAAGTCGTAGAGACCATTTGAATGACGTTTTATTCAGAACTTAATTGTATCGATTGTACTTCACATTAAATAAAAAATAAAGATAATATAATAAAGATAAAAGCATATTTTGTTTTTACTCTTCTCATCTTTTGCTTTTGTAATATTTTAAATAGATTAGGAGATATTTTAATTAACATAAATTATGTTTTAATAACGTAATCGTCCATAAATATTATGGAGAGTTTTTTAATAACTTCTACAAATATTTGAAAATAACCAGATAAAAGAGTTCTCTCTATTGAAGCCCCTAATTTTTCTGCTTACAAAAGAAAATTAAATTTAAGTAACGAATAATATTTGAAACCTTCTCAAAATGAATTGAAAATTAAACTATTAAGATTTTAAAAGAACTGAATATAAATTTTAATACCATTTAGATAGGGTGGCCAAGTATTTTGTCAGGGTAGCTTATTAATCTAGGAAGTACGATTTCATATCTTGTATAGGTCACCTGCTTTTTTGCTAACTTCAATTATACATATTTGTACTTCGGACTAAGAGCCTAGTGATTATTTATGTGTTAGCTCAATTTTCATCAAAAAATAATACCATTTGTACCCTAAATTTTTTACCTAAATTACCCTATCTTAAAGTACCCTAAATTTTATGTTATAAAGGCAAAACTAAATAACGTAATTTTAACAAACAAAAACATTTTTTGATTAAATTTTAATATTTCATCCAAAAAATAAAATTTATATTAAATTTTTTTTCTTTTCAGAAATAAATTTTTGGTTATTTTTGACAAATAACCAACAACAGCCCATCGATTTTTGAAATCTATAGGAAAAAAAATGTCATTTGCATTGAACATTTTTAACAATACGGAGAAAATTTTGAATGAAACATTTCTCGGTACAAATAATAGTAATGTTGGACATTATCAACATAATTTCAACAACTTCAACTTCCAAAGTAATTCTTATACAACTGGAATGGGACAAATACCAACAATTTCCTCACCAATTAATTTTAATACATTTCATAATGAAAATAATCAACAAAATCATGTATCATCATTAGCAGTTGCTGCAGCTAAAGCTGCAGTTGTAACATTTAAAAATTTAACTAGTCAAAATGTTATAACAAATCTTACAAATCTCGTAATAACAACAACAACGAATAGTTTAATAGATAAAATTAATTCAAGAGCAGATGGGGGTAGTAGTATTGATACAGACATAGGAATAGAAGAATTCGGAAATTTATCAACAATTAATTCAATTTTTTTTAACAATAATAGCAATGATAATTTTACAGCAATATTTGGTGATAATGATGTTATGGAAAATCAAACGAATGGTAATACATCAGTAATAAAATTAGAACATGCACCACAATTATCTAAATCAGCTTTAATAAGATGTGTTGTATTGTCAGCAATGGCAATTGTATCATTATTAGGCAATACAGCAACAATGTGGAATATATATAAAACACGTATGACAAAACGTCCATCACGACATAATTGGAGTGCAATTTATTCATTAATTTTTCATTTATCAATTGCTGATGTTTTAGTTACTGGATTTTGTATAATTGGTGAAGCAGCATGGTGTTATACAGTACAATGGTTTGCAAGTGAATTTGCATGTAAAAGTGTTAAATTCTTTCAAATGTTCAGTTTGTATTTATCAACGTATGTATTGGTATTGATTGGTGTCGATAGATGGATTGCTGTTAAATATCCAATGAAATCGTTAAATATGGCAAAACGTTGTTATAGATTATTAGGAGGTGCATATGTGTTATCATTTGTATTAAGTATACCACAGGTGAGTAATTAAAATATTTTTGTTGTTTTGTATTTTTAATTAAATTACTTAGAAATTTTATTAAAAATTAAAAGTAATTATCATATAAAGGTTTCATTATTAAAATTAAAGAGTTAATATTTTCAAGACAAGAATTTTAGAACAATTTAATTTTTAGAAAAAATTTAGTGTTTTACATACACTTGGTGTATAGGTGAATGATTCGAAAAATTTTTCTTTAGTTTATGCTTGAGTAATATTGTTCCGTAATTTTTATCACATTTTTAAAAAAAAAAAATTGAAAAATTTGCATTAATTTCAGTAAAACTGATTAAGACAAAAACATTTGAAAACTTCTACATTGAGACTGGTCAAGAAATGAATGAAATTTTAACTATGTACATATTAAAAAAAATATTTTGAATAACAAATTTTTTGTGTCGTCTCATCTGAGAGCTACATCCCTTCAAATTTGTAAAAGCCATATTTCCAAATGCTTATATCCCAGGTTCTGCTCAACATATTCTCTGTCTAAAAACCCCAAACGATAGAATTTTTTCAAATTCAAATTTACTGTTATGTGAAAATAAAATATTGCAAAATTTTGCATCCTTCATATCTTCTTAACATTTTCACATAGAAACTTGAAGCTTTGAGAAAATAAACTTTCAGAATTAGCTCAGAATTAGCCACTTCAGTTTAAGATCCATTAGGTATTAATAATTTAAATTCTGCTACTTTTACACACCTGTAGAATTTTTTTTAAAAATAAAACACAAAAATTAAACCTATTCTCCAGAAAAAAAACAGAAATGCTTTAACATTGTTGAAATCCTTTTGTTTTAAAAGAGGGACTAATTTCTAAAGAAGTCCAAAAATATTATTCTGAATATGTTCAGAATTTTTTTCTTTTTTTAATGCATTTCTCTTCCACATAAATGTGGACAGAAAATTACACAGCCTTTCCTGTTCAGGCGTGGCTGTAAATTTCGTAAGGGGGAATAACTCTTACGACGTGTGTGGGATTCGAACCCACACTCCTCGGTGTTTACAGAATTATATAGAATTAAATTTTTATAAGCGATAGTATTAATATTTTCGATATTTTGTATTACGAAATAAATGACAGATAAACTATTTTCTTGTCATATTTTCGTTTAACAAAAGAAAAAATCATAATGAACTTTAAAAGAAAAGAAAATATTACAACAAAAAACATAAAAGATATAAATAATATCTAAGACTCAAAATGTTTTGTATTGAATTTTTTATAAATGTATTTTTATAATAATACAGGATGGGCCAACTTGGAATGGCTATTTTGAAATGCTTGTAATTTTTTCATTTTTAAAATTTTTGTTTTATGGTTTTTTTGAAATGAAAGTATAAATTATTAAATTTTTTTTTTAAGTTAAGTGTGAAAAATGACATCCTTTAAATCGCTTACATTTTCTTGTTGGCAGTTAATGGCTCTTTTTAAGACATTTTGCACTAGGTTGTGCAAATTTTTTTCGAATATTCTGCTTTAGTTCCTGAATGTTTTGTGATTTGTTGATGTAAACCCATTCCTTCAAGAAACGCCACAAAAAAAACGGTATACCGCCCAAGAGACAATTTCTGGATGCTCAGTTTCATTATCGAAAAAATAGACCGATAACTCTATCAGCCATAATTCCACACCAAACATCTGAGAGGCTGCAATTGTCACTGATGCACTGCTCTCGGATTCTCCGTATCCCAAATTCGGCAATTCTGTTTATTGACATATCCATTTAAATGAAAATGTACTTGATGGCTCATAATGAGATTGTTCCAAAAATTGATCATCCGGAAACATAATAAAAATCAACAATTTTTACACGTTTTTGCACTGAGCACCTTTATTACCTTTATTATCTGCAAAAAAAAAAAAAAATAAAAATAAAAAAAATTATAAGCATTTAAAATCAGTCAGTCCAAGTTGGTCCACCCTGTAATTATAATATGATGAATTAATTTTACCTTAAAAGATAACCTTCAAGTAATTATATTGTCACAATTTATGCTCTAGGCAATATTTTAAACTCTATCACGATAATTATTATAATATATAAAAGAATCTTTAAATAGTTTCCTCTCTTAAAATAAGATTTAAAACAAATTATTCCAAAAAATAAATCATTACCTCTTTACCTTTAATTATTTTTGTCTGATATTTTAACTAGAAGATTAATAGAAATATGAATAGAGAAAGCAATTTGATATTCCTTCTTATTTCAAAATGTGCCTATACAGAATAACAAAACTATTTGTAGACTCATTAAGAAAAAATTTCTGGTAATAAATATTTAAAAAAAAAAAGAATAATTACTCAGTTATTTAAATAAACCTTGTATAATATTATGTACAGCTTTAGATAAAAAAGATGAAAGATAAAATTTAAATTTTTAGTAAATTTTTTTTTAAAACGTTTTCTTAATAAATCTAAAATTTTCATTATTCTAAAGTTTTTTATTGCTGTTATTTATATTGTTCATTAAAATGTTATTTTTGAAAAACTTCTGTAGGCCATATTCCCATTTATTTATTTTAAATACCATACGACACATTATGGTACATTGGTAAATTGAATAAGTGTCTTATAAGTGATGAATAAAATGATGTCCAATTTTTAAAGTAAAAATTATTTAAATTATCGGGATTTATCGGAATATCGGGAATTATCTCATTACTCTGAGTTAATAAGATGACTATGTTTCAACAGAAGTTGAAAAGAAGTTATATATGTTTCTTGACAAGAAAAAATATATTGTTCAGAGTTAACCGTGACCGCGTTGTAGTTAAAACTATAAACTAAAAGTTAAAACTATTATTACATTATAGTTTGTAAAGGCTTATTTATGCCAGAAATTTTGACCAAATAAATCGAAAATTTATATTTTTCACGAATTTTGTTCAATACTGTATATAAAAATTTTTGATTATTGAGAAAATCCTGAAATTATTAAAAAAAAAAAAATCATTACAAATGGAATATAATAAGTTATGGTTAAGGTGAGATTAATGTGATTTTTAATATACCAACTAAGAACCATTAGCAATGATGATGATATGAAATTTGAAAGGGAAAAATTAGTATATTTTTTGAATAACTACCCAAAATGATACAGTAAATTGCGGTAATCCTTTCTGATATGTGTAGGTTGTTTATAAGTAAAGATTGCCGTATAAATAATAATTTTCCTACTTGTATACATGCAAATGAATACATTTTAAGATGAATTGCGTTTTAAAACTCTTTCAAATTACGTATTGATGTTTCTAACGATTTTTCTAAAATAATTATGTATTTTTAAATTCTTGATGACGCTATATTTATAAACAAAATAGGAACACTAATCAAAAAAGGAACTTTTAAAACGATTTATAAGTAAAAAAATATGAAAGAAATAAAATGTAAAATTGTTTAAATTATGCTAATGCTCCATAATTGTGTAGGTTGCTTAACGCCTGTATACCGTTTCGAAACAATTAATATATGCAATTATTACTTAACAACTAGCGACGAAAAGTTCTTCTTTTTTTATGGTTTTTTAATTCATTATTAAATTTTATTCTAACTAAAATGGAATCGAATTAAAATTTGTTCTAACTAAAATTTAATCAAATTAAGTTTGTGTCTATGCACTAAATAGATAGGAACGGGAGTATACTCGAAAGGAAATGTCTGTACTCTAATATAAAATAACATTGTCTTTAATTATTGACAAAATCTTTAAAAAAAACTAAAATATAATAAATGCTTTCGTGTTAAAATACCTTAAACACTGTTAAAAAACTGATAAAACTGGTAAAGACTGTTAAAATATTATGAATTTATTACGTTATTTTTATAAAAATTTCCCAGAAGAAGAGAAAATTTGGACTATATAGGATTTATTAAAAGTTCAGAATTTTTTTTTTTTAATTTGAAATTTATAAGCCGCATGTATAATCAAAACTCCCTTTTACCATCCATCGTTTTTTTTTTTTATTTCTTCTTATATTGATTTCTTAACTTTATTTAAAAAGTTAATCAAAACTTTTTTATGTTCTTTTTATTATAATGAGATCAATAATTCTAATATTAAATTCATTTTCATAATGTTGCCCTTGAATAAATTAAGCAAAAAATAAAAATAACATAAAATTAATTTCTAGGAAATTTCCTTAAGAAAAACTTTTTAAGGAAAAGCCGTTATATACTTCAGACCATTAAAGTGATATTTTTTTTTTTATTTAGAAAAAAATATTTCGAAATTATTGTGATAATAACACCATAATAATGTTTTATACATTTTTTTCAAATAAATTTCAATATTAAATCGTCTCCATATGATTTGTTACTTGTATTGTATTTCTAGCGACTAATAATGGTTTTCTTTTCAATAAATTTTACAACAAAATTGATAATGGGAAAGAAACAGGGTAGTAGTAGTTATGTCCGTTTCAATACAATACAAAATTCTGATCGTGAAAATATTTTTTTGTTAAAAATTTTATAAAATATCATTTTTAAATATAACGTTTTGAAAGTCTTAAAATTAAATTTCTAACACTATATAATTATTAAAAGTTTTGATTTAGGCTAATCTATGGTCGAAAATTCATTTAAATGATTTATTTTTAGTGCATACGATATATACAGGACATTGAGCATCAAAACGAAGAACGAATTATGTACGAATAATGCTAAGATTTTCTTCAATTTCAAGATTTTCTTTCAATTTTAATTTATGCCTTAAATATGAAGAAAACAGCAATAAATACAGCATAATCGATTAAATATATACTGGTCTGATATTGGCAAACAAGTTTCTTCTTTTTAGCACATTTTCAAAAAATTTTTGAAAAAATGTGCCTATTAGTTCCACTCTGTCCGTCCGACTGTTTACAAAACTTCTACATCGTTAAAGATTTTAAAAATTTTAACCATGGGTAGGGTAGGTCTAATAAAAAGTTTTTTGTACCAGCCCCTATTTAAGAGGTATTAGGACTCAAAAATAGAAAATTTACTATTTTTAGGCACCTGTACAAATTTTTCTTCGACAAAACATACGAATTAAAGCTCCAGTAATATATTTTTACGTGTGTTAACGGTTTTTATTAATTATATATAGAGTTCCGGACTTACAACCCCTCAAAATTCCAGAAAAGTTCTATTTTCACGTTTTTTCTTATTACATGAATTTTTGAAATTTTTGTGCAAGTTACAATTCTAAACAGTTTGTATTTGTCTTTTGGAAATGTACGCTTTTAAAAATCGTTGGTTTACATTCTACCTTGTTTTTATGGCTATCTATCTTGCTAACTCATTGTTAGTGCTGTATTAATCCATTGCAATTATGTATAATTTTTAATTTTTGTTAATATTAGAATGGAAATATGAACTAGATTAATCAAAAAAAAAAAAATAATCCAACCAAAGTAACAAATCATTACTCAAATGTTTTACCATACCATTACTAAAGTGTATATGTATACGCCACTGATTATTAGTCCATTAAAATGGTTTCGAACTATTTATGTATATAGATATATTATTAAAATAATTTTCACTTAAGGCAAAATCAATATTAATGTACATATATTTTAAAAGTATGAAGATTTTTTTCTTATTGAATTTTATTAGTCTATTTATGGAGGATTTCTTATGACATATTATTATTATTATTGCCGGATTTAGAGTAATTTATTTTAAGAATAAATTCGATTAAAATATTTATTTATTTATTTATTAATTTATTAAGTATAACAGCATCTACCGTTCTAACAACATTTTAAATTCATATTAAAAAAAAAGATTCACCTTGAAGGAAACCATGTAAAACGGATTGGTTTGGTTTATTAAAATGGAGATTACTCTTAAAAATTTATTAAATTTCTGATAAAATGACTAGTATATTTTTGTTATTTCTATTTTTATTTTTTTTATTATATATTATTCAAAACGTATTGCGGTATTAACTCTCTTTTTTTTTTTTTTTATTGTTTATGATTTTTCATTAATTCGAAATTCATTTGAATTTTCCTTAGAGATGAATCTTTTATATTGAAAATATCAGAAATTTGAAATTTTTTCTCCGTATTTTTACTTTTTATCAAATACAAATATTTTTTTTTTGAAATTTATGATGAGGAAAATTCAAATTAATAAATTGGGAAATATATCTGTATTAAACATATATATGGTAAAAATTAATACATATATTGAAAATTTTCCATATTCATGTCATATTAGATAATAATATATATTGTATACATAAGATATATTATATACATTTATAATCAGCTATTATGAATAAAAATATTTAATGAATGCTAGCTAAAATCCTTTAGATTTTTTTTTGACTATTAATACATTTTTTTGACTATTAACACATTTTTTTGACTATTAATGCATTTTTTTGACTATTAATACATTTTTTTTTTGGAATTTGAATAAAATAATAAAACATGTAATGTAATTACTCGTATATAAATGTTATATAGAATATAATAAATAAGGATCGGATTGTGAAAAATTGAAACTTTTCATTGAATCGGTCGAAAGACTCTGGAAAAATGTTTTGTTTGGAATCAAGATAGATAGAAAACAAAACCTTGTATTTTATAGAGGTTTTACAAGAATATATTTGGTTTTAAAGGTTCAAAATGATCTTATGGAAAATATTTAGATAAAAAATGCATAGAATAACAATTAGAGAATTATATTTTATTTGCTATTAGTTTTCTGTATATAGAAACAATTAAAAAGAATATTGTTTTAAAGAGACCAGTTTCAAAATTGATTTAATAAAATAGATTTTAAAAACTTATCTTTATTTCTTACATTCATTTCAATCGAAAATTAATTTTATATGTTCAATATTAATAAAGAAACAATTTAATAAAACAATATTAAAAAGAATCAAAAGAAATATTTTGTAAGTTATTAAGTTTTTTTAAATTTAAGCTAAATTTTATCCTTTTTTTCATTTCTTTTATCAGTAATCTTTTTTCATTTGATTGAATTAAATATTATGGAATATTAGATTAAGCGAAAATGATTTTTACTATAGAAAATGATTTTCCTCACAAAGTAATTGATAAAATCGTGTATTAACTCACCGAAACTGCTGTCTTAAATGATAACTATACAGAAGCTAAAACAAATAAATTTTTTTTGAGCAGTAAAATTAGGATACAATATATCATTTATTTTGTTTGAATCATTAAATTAAGTTGTTAAATGAATTTTTTAAAAAAGATCTTTGAAATTTCGTAAATATTAAATTATTTAATTTGATATGATTTAAATTGAAGCTTAAAATAGTTCTTATAGAAGAGAATTCATCTTATAGATCAAGGATTTAATCAAATCATAAGCATATATGTGAATCAATATGATTGATAAAGTTACCTAATCTATCCTGTATAAATCTAACCAATAACCAGGGGTAATATAATAAAATTATTTTAATAATTATTTATTTTATAATTTTGGTTTTAAATAAAGATTCGAATTTTTTACCATTTTACAAAATTTTTAATTAAAAATTTTCTTTTAAATAAATAAATAAGTTTGTAACTTATTTTTATAAAAAGAAAAATGTATTTTAATACTTTACAAAAGTCCTTGAAACTTTAAGACGTTACCATTTAAATTTTTTCTCAATATAAACATTCTATAGATTGAATTTAAAATGTTGATTATATGCAAGATGATTTTAACATACTTATCGGGAAATAAACTTATAAAGGGTGTTCAAAATTGAGGTATCATTTTAATTTTAATAAAAAAAAACTTTTTTTTTGAAATATTAAATATATTTTTATTTTAATTTATTACAAATAGGTTCCGGTTAATATAGAAAAATTATATCGGCCAAGTGGCCCCCTCTACTACTTCGTCAGGCTTCCAATCTTTTACCAAAATTCTGAATCACGTTGTTCAATAAACTGTTCTCAATGGTTGAAATCTGCTCGATAATGTTGTTTTTAAGCTCTTGAATTGTTGTGGGATTATTGCTGTACACTTTCGATTTCACAAAACCCCACAAAAAAAATCCAACGGTGTCAAATCGCACGATCTTGATGGCCACATCACTCCTCCTCTACGAGAAATAATGCGATCTTCGAACTTTTCCTTCAAAAGATCCATTGTTTCTCTTGCTGTGTGGCAAGTGGCACCGTCCTGTTGAAACCACATATTCTCTACGTCCAAATCATCAATTTCGCGCCACAAAAAGCTTCGGATCATCTCCCTGTAGCGATTTCCATTGACCGTAATCGCATTTCCATTTGCGTTTTCAAAAAAATATGGTCCGATGATTCCTCCTAACCACAAACCACACCAAACTGTAACTTTTTGTGGATGTACTGGTTGCTCTAAGATAACCCTTGGATTCTCTTCACCCCAAATGCGGCAATTCTGTTTATTGACCTAGCCATTGAGCTGGAAATGAGTTTCGTCGGTGAATATTATTTTGTTAAAAAAATTCTCATTTTCTTCTTGTTTTTCGATTGCCCAAGGAACGAATTGCCGGCGTAATGCATGGTCAGTTGGTTTTAATTCTTGCGTCAACTGGATCTTATAAGCCTTTAAATGGAGATCACGATGCAAAATGTTGAATAATGGGGATGGTTTGATGTTTAATTGCTGCGAACGATGACGAATGGAAGTTTTTGGATCTTCTTCAACACTTCTGCTCACAGCTGCTACATTCTCGGTTGAACGGCCACTACGATGATAAATGTTGCCTCTGTTATCAAGAACAGATCCAGTTTCTAGAAATTTATCAACCATCAGCTTGATGGCACGATTTGTTGGAGCATTTTCTCTACCAAATTTTGTTCAAAATTTCCTAATTACATCTTGAAAACTTTTACCATTTTCAAAAAATGTTGTAATAACAAAAACACGTTGTTCCTTCGTGTAACGTTCCATATTAACTAACCGGAATGTATTTAGAATATACCTAAAGAAACTTCGTATAAAAATTCCAGGTAGAAAAAAAATGGCGGCAAAATCAAAATGATACCTCAATTTTGAACACCCTTTATATATATATTTTTTTTATTCTTAAAAATTTTTCCTTCGTAAAATTAGCTTACAGTTAATAAAACTTAAGTATGTTCAGTAACATCTGAGTATGTATCCATGTTTGCTTAATTTAAAAAAAAAAAAATTATTTACTCACAAAGACCGCTGAAATATTATAAGTAAAGAATATAACTTTTATTAAAGTATATATGAATATTTAAAATTAGCCTTTAAGCAAAAATTAAGTTACAATCAGTCTTTAACAAGTCCCACAAGAGCAAACATAACAATTTCTTTTCAGATTAGCGCTTGATAACATTTTTTATATAGAATAATTTTTTTTCTTTTTTTAATTTTAACGACTTGGAAAACTTTAGAAAAGAAAATTCATTTATTTAAATTTTGTATAGATAATTTAACATTCTTTCAAGAAGAATTTGAGATCTCTCTTTGTTTTTTAAAGTTAAGAATGAAAATGTAAAACATTCTTTAGGGACTAATTTAAAATAAGAAGCCATTTAAAAAGTGTAAAACTTAAGTGGTTCAAAATGTTTGAATTCATTAAATATTAAAACTTCTGATAAGATTCAACCATCTTTTAGCCTATGAAAATCCTTAGTATAGTTTAACAAAAATTGACTTATCTCTAACAACTTTACCAATCTTAATCACTCCACAAAAGTTTTGATTGTCAAAAAAGTTTAAAACTTTAATATTACTTTAAGGTAAAGGGGAGTTAGATAGCATGTATCACAATATTTTTATTTTTATTTTCCAAAAATAGGGCATAAGTTGAAGAAATATCAATATTGAATAAAATATCAATACTAAAAGTTGAAGAAATATCAATATTGGGAATATACCAATCAGTTCCACAATTTTATATTAAGTTAAAAAATTATTGAATGTCGTAATAAATGGTGTTTGATCAAATTTCCCTAATTATTTTTATTTTATTATTACAATATTATAAATTGGTATTATTGGCAAATTAATGCTATCCTTTGTTTATTATAGAAGATGATAATTTTTCTACTTTTCTGAATATTTATCTATACTTAATCTTAAATTCTAATGAACCCGATTTTATTTTTATAGAATTAATCATTTTATTAAATGCGAATGTTTGTTGAACTTGACTTTTGGCATTTTGTGAAAAGGTTTTTCGTAAGTATATATCGTAACAAAATTATATGAACAATAATTTTCACAAATAAGTAATTTATGGAAAAATAAGGTTACCTATGGCTTGTGTGATCACTTCTTTTCGCCACAGATTCTATTAAGTGTTAGAAAAGCTGATGACGAATTATATACTATAAAATCTAAGTAACAACTACTAACTATAAAGCAAATATAAAATAATGAATAATATTAAATAAATCTGATCTTGTATTTTACCATATCTAAAAGGCGACCAAAACTTTTTAGTTTTGAAAAAAGAAATTGATGAAAGGAAAGGTTATGGTAGAACTATAGCGTTAGATACAGAAAGATAAAAATTATTTACTCTTAAGTGCATTTATTACCTATAACGTAATTTATGTTTTAATTCTTGAAAACTCTTTTTTTCTTATAAGTGAAATCATTATATTTGATCAGAAATGTTATTACTAATTATTTTTGTCTGTAGGTCCTTAATTAAAGTTAAATTATTTGAAAGATAAATTCTTAAAAAAAGACCAGAAATTTATTAAGCCAACATTAGTTAAATTAAATTTATAGGTTCAGATCAAACATTTTACCTAATTAGTTAGAGGAGAAAACCAAAAAAAGGAGCAAACTATAAGAAGTATTCCAATTTAAAGACACATCTTCCATATAGTATCTAACTATAAGACTTTCATCTTTTAACTATTGTACCTATTAGTTTTCGTTAAGAAACTTTTCTTTTCTGTGTTTTTTTTTTTATTTACCTCTTTTCGGTAAAATTTTTCGGCAAAAGTAAGCCAATATGAGTTGTATGGAATTTTTTGTTTTCCAGTTTTATAATTTGCAAATGAGTAATGGGCAACAATCAATTGAATTCATAAAAAATATTTTGTTTCTATTTTTTTCAAAGGAATTATATACGGGGAATTCCATAAAAAATGGGCCAAAAACCAAAAATATAAAAATGATCTGTATAATATCTGATACGGTTTTCTAAGGTTCTATAATTTAATAACGTAATTATTAAATAATTATTTAAACATTTGAACATTGAATTCTTTAAACATTGGTGTCCGTTTGAAAACAAAAGAAGAAAGGCTTTTGAAACATCACGTGGTAAGTAGAATTTAATTTAATTTGATTTACCGACTTTTTAGAATATAAAACTTAAATATTAGTTCTTCATTTGCTTTTCCTTCTAAATTGAGTTTTTTTTTAAGTCGAATTAAGTCTATTCTTGAGATAACAAAATTTTTATTGAAATACCCGATTGTTCCGATGATTACGGCATTCTACTTTCTTATAATTTTGATAAGTTATAATATGTCTATAAAAAGATTTTAGTCCATTTTTTGCTATATAAATATAAGATTTATGCAATATAAATATAAAATTTTCTTTTTTTACTACTGTAAAGGAATTTACAGAAAATCGTATAATATTAATAAGTATACGTAGAACTAACAAAAGTGTACAATCCCGATGACTAGCAGTATTTTGGAAAATATAAGATACATTTCTCGTTTAAGTATTTGTTGTTGAAACATCAAAATAATATGTTGTGAAAAAGATGTTATAGGTGTTATAAAGGTGTTTTAATTATGCAAATATTTGTTGAATAAAGTTAACGATACCTAGCCTAAATTGATAAAAGAAACTTCCAAAATTTTTTAAAATTGATTGATGATTAAATTAATCCAATGATTAACATGGATTTCTCTATAAATATACATTTATTTTTAGCTATAACAATTATTTTTAATAAAATATTCAAAATTGATAATAGTAGGCAACATAATCAATACTACTCCTAGACATATTTTTATTAATTGATTCTTAATTGATGAAATATCTTTAAATATATAGAAATTAGAAATATAGGAAGAAAAACATAAGTATATATCAATTTTTTTTATTTTTGAAGGTTAGAAAAAAAATAAAGAAAAATAAATAAAAGTAATTTGATTTAACATTTTTATAAGATATACTTATTGTGAGATTTACAAAATCTTTTTTTATGCATTCGTTTGTGTTTTGCCTACTATTCATTCATATACAAAATTATAATACTCGGAAAAAAAGTTTCCATTTAAAAAATAAATATTTCATACGAAAAAAAATTCTATACAAAATAAATACATCCTTCTTCTTGGAAAAAAAAATTTTATATTTTGCTAAAAAAAAAAAAGGATTTATTTCACTTCCGTCATTTATACGAGGCTAGTCATAATAATATGTAATAATAATAATAATAATAATTTTTTATGGTTTATATTTCGCCAGTTTTTAAATTTTATTTTTTAAATAAAATTCTTAAGTTGTCTTTGATTTAAGAATTGAAAATTTAACAAAATTGAAAATTTAACGAAAACAAACAAATTTTTATTAAAAATCACAACAATTGTAATAACTTTATCATTCAAAAATCAAAATAGCTTAAATTAAAATTCATAAAAGAAAACAACAAATTATTCCTCATTAGGATTCGAAAGATGATGCTGCCTTTTGTTTTTTAATGTTTATAATAACTAAACAAAATCAAATAAAATATAATTCTTCTTAATATGAAAAGAAAAACAGTTATTTTTCATACTAAAAAAAAAAAACATTTGAGAAAATTTCATTACATTTCAGAATAATAAAAGTCAACTTCTTTAATAAATTTGATGAAATAAAATGAAAAGAAAAAAATAAAATGAATATTTTATTGAATTTTAATAAATTTAAATAAATAAAATTTTTTTTTGTTTTGTTTTCTTTTTCGGAATATTTTTAGTTTTTTTTTTTCAGAAAGTTTTTATAGTATAACAGAAGTATACGCAGTTCCTGTATTTTCTGACAGAAGTATACTCACTCATCTATATTATATTTTTTATATGCCAGTCTCACGAAAAAACAAAACCATAAATCATTTATTTTTTTCTTTCTTTAAAGTATACTTGACATTGATCTTCAGTCAAAATATTATTAACTTATTTTAGGAACTTATTTTTTTAATTTACAGAAAAATGTAGTTGTTTTTATTTTTGTACAGTGATGTCCGTGTTTATGTAGTTTGTATTGTTGGCATTGTTTGAGAAGGTATTGGTTGAAGGATTGCCAGAAGAAAAATATATTTAAAGTAGCCTGTTGGAGTATAAATTTAAGAAAATAAATACAAAATAAACAAAGTTTAAAATCAGTTTTACGTAGTATTATTATTATGGTCTTTAATCATATGTTGAATCATTGCTAAATTGTTAAGTCCTTAAGTAATTTAAGTGAGTATATAGGGAAGTTTATATTTTATAATAAAATGGTCAGAAATGATCAGAAGCAAAGCTATATGTCTAAGTTATGTACATAGTACAATTGATCGGATTTTTAAGCTTTAGATTTAACTAAACTTTAAATAAAGGAAAAGGTTCATATTAGTTTTTAAAATTTCAGTGTTATCTCTTTAAAAAATATGTATGAAACTTTGTTACAAAAATTAGTCATAGTTTTTTTGATACAATTTTTAAACATATTATGTTAAAAGGTTATCTTATACATACTAAGATTATATTTCTACTCAAATTTCTAATAATTTGAAAAATTTGGATTAATTTTTATTGCATTATTTTTTTTTTTCTTTTTTTAATAAAATACATATTATTAAAACCAAAAAAATTTATTTAAAAATTAATGATCAAATTTTAAATTTAATAAAGTAAATAACTAATAAAAATTCAATTTATTATTTATTATTATTATTAAAAGATGACATTACAAAAAAAAAAAAAAATAAATCAATTGTTATGTCATCAGATGTCAAAATTTATTATAATTTGTGTTATATTTGTATCATTCTTTATTAAATTTTGATGTCAAAATTTTGCGGTTCAACAGTTGTTGCCATCATCTATTTTGTTTTTTTTTTTTTTTTTTATTAGAAAAGTTGATGAATGAATGAAATGAAAATGAAAAGTGATTTATTATTATATGTATTTTAATATTTAGGTATAAAATAAAAACAAAAAAAAATACGAGAAGGTACGAAGAAGTTTTATATATAGAGAAAAAACTAAAATTTTCTTTTTATTATTATTAAATTTCAATGTGCGTAAATAAAGACGAAGAGAGATAGCAATAAATAATTTTGACATGACAGTTCTGTTTTTATAAATATATTTTTTTTTTTTTGCTTAAAACCTAGAAAAATGATTTCCTTATTTTTTCGTAATTTTAAAATGAAAAAAAAAAAATCCTAGAAACGGAAGTATAGGAAAATGAGATTTCAAAATATTTTTTTTTATATAGACATATTTCCCACAACAAACGGAGAAATTGTTTTGTTTATCATAAAAACAATGTAAAATGTTTGCTCTTAAAGAAAATGGATTTTAGAAAAATTATTTTACCAAAAATAATTTTATTCTTTTAATCAATTGTAAACATTTATCATATAATCCAAAAATAAGTTTATTTGTTGTAAAATAGGTTACTCGTTGAAAATTCCTTTCTTCTTCTGATTCAATCTGATTTTTGTTTTTATTTAGAACTATAGAAAAGTTAGTAAGCTTTCTTATATAATTTGAGTGATTAGAAAAATTCAATAGACATTATTTTTATTTCTTTCTGACTATATAGGCACATCTCATTCCCTTGTTTTTTTATTTTTTAATAAAGTGCCAAAATCAAAATAAAAAAACAAGAGGAATATTTTTTTTAAATAAAATCTTTTAGTATAGGAAAAATATTCTGGCACACTAATCATTTTATAGATAAATTTTCCCATTCCGTATTATATAACACTTAAGCTTATATACCTATATAATATAATTATATGTGATTATATTGAAATAATTTATTATATTCTTTTTATTTTTGCTCTATAATTTTTGTATCTCAATTGTGGGACATAAGCGTAACTCTCAATGGCACTCATGCTTGATATTTTGATTCTTGACAAAATTAAATTAGGTTAATATTTTAATTTTCAGTTTTAAAAGTTTATAAAAAAAAGAAATTTCATTTCAACCGATTATTTGTTAAATAATTAAATAGTATAATTTTGTAAAAATTTATCTATGGGGATCGAAAAAAATATTTTTGATAACATTATAACATTCTAAACTAAAGTTATTTTCTTTTTCTATTCATACGATAAATTTATTAAGATATAAAATTAACTTTATTACACTATAATATAAATTAAGTCCTTTAACAATACTTTATTATTCCTTCCTATTCTATCTAAAATAAATTAGAAACCTACGTTTAAACTACAATATATATCAATACCATTCAACACTAAATTAAAAAAAAAACAAAAAAAAAAATCAATAAGATTTATTACGTTGGTGATTTTTATTTCTTTTATTTTTGATTAATCAAATAGGAATCTGAACCCATTTTAATATTACGAACAAGTTTTTATTTAATCCCAAAACACAATTTCTTAAGAATTTTATTGAAACCTTCTTATCTTGTTACTAAAACATGATCATAGGTTTATAGTAATATTTAGGTGATGAAATTTTTAAAATGATTTTGTTGAATTGAAAGAAACATTTTTATTTTTAAATTCTTAATTTACATTAGAATAGACATAGTATTAAAGTTTTCGAAAATGCCACAAAAATAATATTATTTTTTTTTTTTTTGTTCTCACAAAAAATCTTCATGATTTAATTGTTATGTTGTTCATTTAGATGTTCATGTATTAATTGATTATAGGTAACAATTTATTGATATAATTCGTATATTTATGACCGATGTTGGATCATTAATAACCGTTAATGCCAACAAGAATTCGGCTTCAAAACGATGTAATTGTATAGTTGTACATTTGTTATTCTTAACCATAATGAAGATATTTAAGAAAAAAAAGTAAAATTAAGTTTTCTAAAAGGATTTGTAAATTGAAATCGTATCTATATGTTTTAAGAAATGTTTTGTAATAAACAATACTTTTTCTAACCTTGAAAAATAATAGGTACAAATACAGGAAAGATTGAAAAAATATACGTAAAACCTGCCAATTACAAAATGTTAAAATCTATTATATTTTTGATTTTATATCAGGTATAAAGTATAAATAACACCTAAATCAACCCAATAATTACTATATGATATGATCTGATATATATTTTAAGGAGTTTTTATACAATCAAATCGAAAATAAATGACAAGAAAAGGTTCTTCCATCTAAATTATAATAGAATAAAAAAGAAAAACATGTAGAATTAAATGTCATACTCATGATGCCTTTCAAGTAGATTATTTTCCAATGGTTTTTATTTTTATAGGACATATCATTTGATTTTTCTTAGAAAAATTAAGAAAAATCATTTTTTTCTGTTCATTATTTTTTTTTGTTTCCATCACTTAGTGTTAACATGTTTTAACTCTTTCTGTTACAAATATATATATTGTATATTATAACGTAAAAGTATAACACTACACAGCTATAAATTATATAATAAATATCAGGAAAAAAAAGGAATCTATAACAAAAGTTTCTATTTCTGTTGTGCTCTTTGTTTCTTTTAGATGGTCTTTTTTATCTTGCTTTCTATCTTATTCATATAATAATTCACAATTTTTGAAAAAGGAAACAAAGAAAACTTTATTTATGTTCTTGAAAAAAAACAACAAATATTTTTTCTGGTCAAAACTTTGAGTAACCTTTTAGTTTATTTATTTTATTAAAAATTGTTGGTTACTCTAGTTACCAATCAATTGCATGGGTTTTTTTGAATACTTACTTAAGTTTTCCAATTCCAATTCTTTTATTTATTTTCTATTCGTAGGTACTTAAAATTAAGGACATCTTAATTTTTTTAAATATTTTGTATAGCTTTTGAAAATATTTTTGTCAGATGCCATTTGAAAATAAACTATTTATGTATGTTTTGAGTTTTTTTGTATATTATTGAATTGAACTTTTAAGGAATTTATATCAAAGAAAACCTTAAAATTTTTAAGAGACTTGATAACATAAATAAAAAAAAAAAAGTAACAAATGACAAAAAAAAATTTAATAATATTCGTTTAATAAATTACCGTAAAAATGAATGTAAAATACCTTATAAAAATTAAGTTGATATCTCTGAAAGAAATACAGAAAAAAAAGTAACACAATAAAATAAAAATGGTATAGGCAAAAACACAGACCTGAGACAGACGGCAAAATATATTCTCAAAATATTTTATATTTAGCAATTGAGTTTGACTTTAATTGTTCTATAATACCGTCTCTAAATTGATTAAAAATTTATATTCGGTAATCTTTATAATGTATTTTAAAAAACGTATTGTTAAATTTAGGGCTGTAAATCCAATTCACCTCCCGCTCTAATTTTGAGCCTATTACACTACGAACGTTTAATCTACTCTTATAATTTGAGTCTAAAATTAAATTTGAGAGTTTTCAATGTTGAGTGAAATAAGTAATATTGTACTCAAAATTTAAGTTTAGTTATGACTTGAATCGAAATTTGAAGTTTTTATAATTATTGTAACAATTTAATCCTCATTAAATTGTTACAATAATACAAATACTAAATTTCATTGTTGGAAAATTGATTTGTTAATATAAAACGGGACTGTGTATGTACTTTGACGTTGATGTCGTTGTTGTACAGTGTGAATATATTCATTTAAAAATTGTGTAATATATATAAAAATCACATAATATAGTTGTGAGGGTGTTTTCACCATATCCGTTTCGTTGTAAATCAAAAAAATCACAAAAAAAATTTTCGTTGTTTACTCATAAAATTTAATCAATCTTTACAAAATTTCTGATATCTGAGCGTGTCGAAATATATTTATGAAAATTTTCGGAGTTGTCTCACACGATTGGAGTTGCTCGAATCCTAAATTCAATCCTTAGCAAGGATACATTATTACTTTTCTATACTTACCTTTTCTCGATGCAATTAACGTAATAGCAAATTTATTATATCCTGAGAACTAAATTTGATAGTTCTGCGGATACAAATTATTTTGTATATATAAACATATCTAAAAAATTTTAAGAAACTAAACAAATTAAATTTATATTAAATTCAAATTAAAAATATTTAAAACTTTTTTAATAAAATTACAAACAGTTTAAACAATAGAAAATTTTCTTGGAATTATAAAATGGTTGTTATTATACAAGAATGAAACAAAAACAATTATATTGAAAATTTAATAAATTTTACATTAAAATTTATAGAAGTCAAACATAATAAAAGCTAGACTGTACAAATAAAAAAAAAAATTTTTTTTTACTTAACGGCAATTTATCTTAAGATAAAATTTATCCTTTTTAAATAATTATTTTACTTTTAAACTTTTTAAATAATTTCATTGTTGTTATAAACTTTCACAAAGTTATGTTATAAAGCCAACTGTGACAATAAAACGTGATAGGCCCTAATTATAAACTATTGCTTCTTAGAAAAAGAAAATTGTTTAATAGAATATTTTCCAGATTTCCCATTTAATTCAACAACTGTTACTTTATATTTCACAAAAAAAAAACTAATTTGATTAAAACAGTAACGTAGAGTTTTCTGTTTTAGAATATCAGTCAGACAAAAAGCAACAATAGAAGTTCTATTTTAAAAATGGGATCTGATGTTCTTTAAATAATGTTTTTCATTTTTAATTGATCACTGATACGTGTTGTTTTTAAGAATTGAATTAATTTCGGGGAAAAACATTAGTATATTGTATAAACAATTTTTTTTAGAATTACGAAAAACTTTAAAAAAATATTGAAATTATCTAAGAGAAATATCCTTAGCGAATTTTTTTTGATATTTTGAAGTCTTTATAATTACAAAACTTTATTTTTATACCCGTACGATAGGATTGGGTATAATAAAATTACTCCTCCGTTTGTAACACCTCGAAATAAGCGAGCTAGATATACCTTCAAAGGTATGGATCGGATCAGAAAAAAATTCTAAGACTTTTGAGCTATGCCCGTCCGTCCGTCAGCACGCTAACTCAAAAACTAAGAAAGCTAGAATCTTGAAATTTACACAAAATATTCTAGGAGCAATTTGTAGGTTCCCTATTTTTTTTGGTTGAGTTTGGACCAAAACTTAGAGTACCTCTCGACACCTAATTTTTAGATCCCCACATTTTTTTTGAAATAGAGTTATGGAATTTTAACCGCTGATAGATCTCACAAAAATATTAATTTTATTTTTAATAACTTTTTTTTGTAGCCCCACCCGTTACGGAGCTACAGCTCCCCAAAGGTTCAAAAAAGCTCTATATTTAAATTGTTATAGCACAAGTTGTATAAGGTATATCTTCATTTTGAAAACGCCAAACGATTACTACTTTTATTAGCTTTAAAAGTATATATACAGTAAATATATATTTGTGACATACGGTGTCTTAATTTACCGGTATGCAAAACTCAAATTTTGCAAAATCCTTTAACCCTTCTATATTCTAAACCGTTTAAGTTAGAAACTTTTGACAGAAGTTAGATCTTTGAAAATAAGTATGAGTCATTTCAGAAATTTTTTTTATATCACCCCCCGTTTAGGAGCTGTAAGGGGTCAAAAACTGAAAATTTTCTATTTTTAAACACCTGTAACTTGAACACCTGTTCACATTTTTTTGAAGTAATACACAAAAATTAAAGCTTCAACATTATACTCTTATTTCTGTTAACAACTTTTTTTAATAATATAGGGTTACTTTATAATTGACGAAAGTGTTACTTGATTTTTTCAAATTATCTAACAAATTTCTTTAACGAATTTTTTGCATTTTGTTTTACTCGATAATTTGAAATTGTTGAGGATATAATGCGTAGTACAAAAAAATGTAATTAAATAAACAACATAACGGTTGCTTGAAGAATTTTTATTTATATATGATATTGATATATATACATACTTATATAATATCATGTTTATTTATATATCGTATATGTCACTAGTGCATGAATGATAAGAGTATAGGTGTATATTATATAGCGCCGTATTTACATACATATATGTATTTTATTGTACTTATAAGAAATTATTCTATCAATGGAATATTTAAATATAATATAATATAATATTTAAAATTATATTTACTATTTTGTACTAAGTAAATTTAATATACATTTACCGCTTAGTATTAAATGGTACTATAGATACTATATTTGAAAAAGTTTTGGATTGATAATCGTTATGTGGAAGGTTAAAATCTGCTTTTGAAGAATGTATAAACATATAGTTTGAATACATGTACAACCCATAGTTCTAGAAATTATAAAATTCACTCAAAATACACTCAAATATTTTAAAATACTAAAATATTAAAAAAATAATATTGTAAGCAGAGTGACAGGCTGTGAACATACTAACGGTTCGTGCGGGTATCTAAGAGTTGACGAAGGCAATTGTATTCTTCCTCGTTTTTATATTAAAGTTTACTTTAATTTTTGTTCAAATAACAATAAGAAAAGAAAAATATTTACAGTACTATTACAATATAGACAAGGAAAGACATTGATAAAAATTATAAAAATACCAATTGGGAATGAAACTTATATCAAATTAGCAATAAAAATTAAATATTGTAATATGAAATAAATAAATAATTTTTGTATTTAATAATAGATGGCTCTGAAATATAATATTTATGTTCGTTATGTTTGTTATGTTAAACTTGTACAATTGTTTCAGCTGATTCAAGAAACTGAGGTTTATTCTAATATGATTAATAAGCGACAAAGTGGTTGCCATATAGTAATACTTATAATAGTGCCAAGGAACTAAAATTTTAAATTTAAATATGATAAGAATGATAGCTGTTTGCGGAGTATTCAAAGATAGTTATTTAAAAAATTTTAACTATGAGTATATATGTTTTGCTTCTAACTTTTACAACATATTATGTGAAGAATTATAATTTTTGGTAATCAGCTAATTAATATTTATTTACCAATTGCCTCGACTATCTAAATTATTTCGAAATATATCGTCGCACGAACAAATAAGTATCAATTTTTTATTAAACTTGATTTATGTGGTAATACTGTTCTGCTTCTACAAGAGTTTGAAAAGATTGGGAAGAGAAAACTGTTCATTGTAAGGATATACCTAGATGTTAATGTTTTTTGTTGAACTATAATTCATATTATATATAAAATAAATAAATAAAGAAATAAAAAATAAATATAAATAGAAATAAATTATTTCTATGAATCACTACAGTAATTATAAATTGCCAAAAACGAGGTTCACTTTTTCGTTATTTAAATTTAATCTAACTAATATCACATAGTATTTTAAAACAAATTTCACTCAATAAACAATTCAGATAAAATTTGAAAATTCCATCAGACTTTTAAATCTAATTTTAAATGTTTTCAAAAAATTAATTTTCCCATAAAGATTTTTATTTATTTCAATTTAATTTTTTTTTTCCTCCGTCATTATATTTTACATCACTTTCGCATTCTAATAGAATGATAAATTATTGGTAATTTTTCTTATCTAAACAAAAAAAAAATAAATCTTAATTTTTCTCGTCTAAAAAATATCTAAGAAATGTATCAAAATTTTTAAGATACTTTAATACAAACCAAATAAAAAAAAAAAATAATAAATGATTGTCGCTCAAATAATAGCATTCAATTTCTCAAAATTTAATTTAATAAAATAACATAAGTTTAGGCTGTTATATAAAATGAATTTTTATTACATACATTATTACTGTAATATTATTATATTAGAGAAAACATTTATAACGTGTAGAATATATATATGATTTATAATATGAGTTACGTAATAACATAGATAATGGCTCGAAATCATTCATAAAATCTGCAGTTTATATCTTATTTTATACATACGCGTGTATTGATACTGCTTTAGATTTTAAGATTGTAGAATTTTTAACAGTAAGAGTGTCGTATTATAAATAATGATACAGGCATAAGGCATAATTCTAAATATAAAAATTTCTCTACATATACAAAATTCTTTTAACCCTGATAGATAACTTGATCTGTTAATTTAGTTTACAAATTAAGATGGACACTGCCCGATAAATTACCATTTCAAAAAATAATGAAAACTGAAAATGGTTTTAAGTTCGGCTTCAAGCAACATTGTTGGCAAATGAAACTAGTTTTTGAACTGTTGGAAATTTGTATGTCTGATAGTTAAACTAGGGGTATTCACTTCCGCTTATGGAAACCTAATGTTATTGCCAATAATGGCCATAACATTATGTTAGATTCGTAATTAAGTTTCGTTAATATAGTTAAACATAATTGGTCTTATGTTAATAATGATGTTGCTAATGTGCTTTTACTAAACTTGTTGATAATTGTTTTTTTGTTCATAATTTTTCTTTATTATTATTTAATTTGTTGATTTTGTTGAAGTTGTTGAATTTGTTTAAAGTTTTGTTCTTAAGTTTATATTAAAATAAAAGATAGAAAAGTTAAAGGATAGAAATAAAATAGCTATGTTTCTATGTTATTATAGTGTGACATTTGTTTTGACAAATGACAACATCAAGAAACAAGGTAGAATGTAAACCAACGGTTTTTAAAAGCGCACATTTCCAAAACACAATTCAAGCTGCTTAGAATTGTGATTTGCTCAATAATTTAAAAAATAAAATTTAAGAAATTTTTTGTAATAAGAAAAAATGTGAAAATAACACTTTTCTGGAATTTTGAGGGGCTGTAAGTAAACCCTTTATAACTAAGAAAAACCATTAACATACGTAAAAATATATTACGGAGCTTTAATTTTTATGTCTTGCCGAAGAAGAATTTGTACAGGTGCTTTAGTTACAGGTGCCTAAAAATAGCAAATTTTCAATTTTTCAGCCCTAATACCTCTTAAAACAGGGGTTGGTGCAAAAAAATTTTCTTAGGAAACTTATACTAAATCTAAAAGTTCTTTCTTGTTTCAAAATTTCAGGTTCCTATCTAAAGGCGTGCCGGAGTTATGAAAAAAGAAATTTCATGCAAAATGTAGTTTTCACATAACGGTAAATTTAAATAGTAAATTACAAAATATTACATAATTTTAGTATTGCTTTATGTAGATAATAAAATTTCCGATCTTTTAGCGGTTTTAGATTGCAAAACTATTGCGCAGAACCTGACATACATACATCTGAAAATAGGGCTTTTTTGCATTTTTGAAGAGCTGTAACTCTGGAACCCTATACAACTAAAATAAACCTTTAACACACGTTAAAATGTATTATTGTAACTTTAATTTTTATATCTTTCCGAAGTAAAATATGTACAGGTTCCTAAGTTACAGGTGTTTAAAAATAGCAAATGTTCAATTTTTGAGCCCTAATAGCTCATAGACAGGAGGTGGTCCAAAAAAATTTTTTGAGCAAACTTATACTAATTCTAAAAGTTCTTTCTTGCCTCAAAATTTCAAGCCTCTATATAAAAGCGTGTCGGAGTTATGAAAGTAGAAAAATCATGCGAAATTTGGTTTTCACATAACGGTAAATTTAATTACTAAATTTAAAAAAATTGTAAACTTTGATATTAATTTGCAAAACTAAGTTTTCTTACGTGTACCTGTCGCATGACGTTTTCAGATTGAAAAAATCTTAAGCAAAACATAAGATATATGCATTTAAAAATAGGGCTTTTTCAAAGTTTGAGAGGCTGTAGCTCCGTAATGGATGGGGCTACATGAAAAAGTTCTTCCACAAAATTTTATTTTTTATGATACCTACCCATTAACATTTTTTTTCTCTATCTTTAACGGTGTAGAAGTTTTGTAAACAGGCGGACGAGCGGTCGGACAGAGTGAAACTAATAAGCACATTTTTTCAAAATTTTTTTTGGAAATGTGCTAAAAATATAACATTTACGTACATATGTTTAATTATGTCAATTTCGTTACGGCTTAACAAAATCCAAAACAAAATTATTTATATCCAGGTACTGTGGTACATAAATGTGCCAGGTAGCTATAACCCCAGTTTCCTGGTAGGTATATATTGCGATATATGAATATTTTTTTTTTTTCATTATAATTATTGTACACAGGCAGGAATCGAAGCCGAGACCTCTCATTCTCTTATGAATGAGAAGCGTCAACCATTGCAGAAATGGCTGGATAAAAAGATTATTAAAAAATTTTGCTTATCTACTTCTGCATAGTATTCTTCAAAATTCAATATCCATTAGGCTTAATATATCTATCATTTTCAATAAAAAATAAATTAAATAAAAATTTTCATTGTCAATTTCAATGTCATTTTTTCTTTTTTTTTTTAAATTCTTGATTATATTTTGTTACTTGTACCAAAAAAAAAAAAAAAGAAAAAAAAAACAATAAAACAATTAAAAAAAACGAGAATAAAAATCCATTCAAGTTAAATCACGAAACTTGAACTCTATTTTAAATCTAATTTTACTACGAGTGCTTTGCTAAACATAAATCTGCTGTTAAAAATACTTCAATAACATTATAATGCCATAAAATAAAGTTGATTGAAATTTTTAAAGTTTCATTTGAACATACTAATTACAATTAAGAAGAAGTTAAGGTATTTAAAGTTAAAAAAAAGGTTATTAACAAATATAAGGTAAAGATAAAGTATATACTCGTATAAGGTGAAAAATTTTACATAGAAATATAAGTACCAACGCATAATCAAACAACATATAGAAATTACTTAGGAAACACACGTTTGCCGGAAAATGATTTCAAATTACAATTAAAAAAAAGTTTCACTACAATAAAAATTCAATTTGAAATTAATTTCCAACTTTTTTATTTAATTTTTTGCCATTCGTGTTTAATTTTCATGTTCTTTAAAAAAAAAAATAAAATTTGAACGCAACAAGGACAGTATACCAACTCATTTTTAGAGCATACAATAATTACTCTGTACACCATTAAATTAAAAACCCAGAATGGATAATAAAAAAAATAAAACTTTGATAAACTTTTTTACATAATAAATAAAATGGCTATTTTTTTTTTTCGTACACGAACATTACAATGATAATTTTAAGTTTATTTCATTTATTTATTTTTTATTTAATTGTTTTTAAAAAACAATAAAAAGTATTAATCACAAAGTTAAATGACTCTGAAGTAGTACAAATTAGAATTGTTATTCTGCAGTGTGATATTTCTTCCTCTGATTTCAAATTGTAAATTATTCCTTTCTAAATATTTTTATTTTTAATTTGAAGTTCTAAGGAAGAATACCTGAGATTTTAATAAACACCTTTATGAAAAAATATGATAAAAACTTTTATTTATATTTTGGTGTCGATGTCGAAAAATACAGTTTTAAAATTGTATTTGATAAAATCCATATCACATGAATATTATACAAAATTATAAACCATGATATAGAACCGTCTTTACTCGTGGTAATCATGGACGTAAGCATCTTTAATAAATCTCAAAGTAAGATAAATGAACGAATTAATGAACGATGCAATTCTCGATTTATCTAAAATAAATTTGTTTTTACGTTTTACGACACTTTAAAGCAAAAAGTATACATATATATTTTTGTTCAGCATTGATTTTTTAGTTAATTTAGTTGAGTGGATTTGTCTGCACGATAACTGAAAAAGTGCATTGGATCAATGATTTCGAAATTTTAATCATTTGAATTTTTATCGAAATGCCAGTTTTGCTAATAAACTTGAACAAGGTTCAACCGATGAGCTGCCAAATACTTCTTTTTTAATATTTTAAATGTGTGTTTATAAAAGCAGGGTTTTTAAAATTTTATCAAAAGAAGTTATGTTTTGCTTTATGCCAACGACTTTTAGAAAATTTGCTTAGTCTATAGCTAGGGGAACAGATTGAGGTAACTATTGTATAATTTATTTTTTTATATGAATATAACTCTATGTCTGGTATAATCTGGGAATTAAAAATTTTGTTAAAAAAAAATTAGGTTTTATGCCAACGATTTCTAATCTAACATAAAATGTTTGGGTTGGTTGCGAAATTTATATACTTATATCTTGGTATTTAGAAAATCTAGATATCTGCCATTCTAACAAATGATTATGTTTTATGAGAAGAATTTCGGTAAAATTTAGTTGGTTTGATGCAACGGGTTTAAGTAGTTCTGATGCAACTCCAAAATTTATATAAATATATATCAGTGAATAATTAAGTTAGATGCCTTATACATTTTTTAAAAGATCTATGTTGGTAAAGGAATGCTGGTAAATATACCTTTTACAGTTTAAATTAGGTTAGGCTCAGCCTTATATTAGCCACTAGACTTTAAAAATTTAAAAAAATTGTAATAACCTCTGTTATGTTAAATCTTCATCTATTATATTTTATAGTGCTACTTTTATACTTCGTTTGATTCCACTGTTAATGATTAGTGCATGAATAAAAGAAACAGTTAATGTTGATATTTTTGAAATAAATATTAAATCATTAAAATTGCAAATTTATTACATGAATTATCGTAACTAATAAAAATATTAAGTATTTACAATTCCAAAAATTATTTTATGATTTAATTCAACAGTTGTCACGCAAATGTTTTTTAAGTCTATATCCTTTCAAGCAATGAGTTCAATTACCAAAAATCCAATTCACAGAAATTGTATCATAAATCGATTCCATTGAATTTTATTGTGTTTTTGATTGTATTTCAATTTATAGATTTTACATGTATAGATAATTGAATATTGTGTTTTGTATTGTTGAATTTGTTGCTCTGTGAATGTTACAATATGTTTGCACAATTAAACATCTAATGGAATTGTCAACATTAAATTAATTACGAATTAAAAAAGTTTCCAAAAGAAATAATTTATTGTTCACTATTTTTATTTCGTTCTTTGAGCATTTCTTTTAACAAAAGATTTTTTTTTTTTCAATTTTAATAATATATGTTATGAGAAATTATCATTATATTTTTAATTCTACAAAACAAGAAGTTGTATGTTAGACAGTATTTCAGAAAAAAATCAAATTATGATCTTTGAGTTTTCGTCTGTACCTTTTAAAGTATAATACCTAATATTCATTAGGTAAGTGTTCTGAAAGGTAAATCTCTGATCTGATTAGGTAAATCTCACTGTCAAACAAGCATTTTTTAGACTGTTCGATTCGACTAATATTTGGTATTTACGTCTGCAAATAATAAGATTAATATTTTACGGTTACAGCAGGCGAGATAAATATGGAGATATATTCTTTCTGTGTATGAATTTTGTATAGATTTGGCTGAGTGCGTCCAACCACTCTGAATAATAATAATAAATTTTGAAACATTTCAGTAATCTTCTTCTTCTTTTCTTCCTTTATAGCTTTACAGTCCTTAATGAACCTGAGCTTTCGCTATAATTCTCTTTCACACATCTCGATCTTGTGCAATTCTCTTCCAATTTCTTATTACAAATTCTCTTAGATCATCTTCAAAAATGTCTTGCCATCTTGTTTTTTTTTCGCCCTCTACATCTAGCACCTTGTATTTTTTGTAACTCTGTGATTCGGCATTCTTATAACATGTCCGATCCATCTTAAACTTTGCGTTTTTATAAATCATACTACGGTTCTATATCCAGTAAATTGTTAAAGTTTGAAATTATGTCTTTATCTGTTGAACCATCTTCGTTTCTAACAGATCTACATTTCAGTAATCTAACGCAACAAATTCAGGTGGCCGCGAATTTTAATATCATATCTTGAACCTATGCCTCATATCATCTTGATATACTTAATAAAATTAAACATTTATATAATTTCTGTAAAATTTGATTAATTTGGCGTAACGGTGTTGAGTAGTTGTCATATGACTCCGAAATTTACATAAATATATGTCGCGATACTTAATTAAGTCAAATTCTGAAATTTTGTAAAATATGATTCGAATTTATTGGAATAGTATCTATATATAATCATGTTTGTGCGGGACAAACTTTCTTTAGTTTTTAATTTAATTGTGCAAAATCAATTTGGTTCTTTTTAATTAAAAATTGATACAAATTCTTTGTTTAACATCAAATTCCGATTAATCTACATTTTTATTTCGATTAATTGCAATTTAAATTACAATTTTATTTTTTAATCTGTGTAAATTTTATTTTTTATTTCAGTAAAATTTAAATCACTGAACAATAAAGCTTTGTAATTAATTTTTATTTTATTATAATAATGTAAGTATTTAATTATTAAAATTTTTAAAAGATATATATATATATAATATAATGTGTGTAGTAAATAACATATGTGAACATATGAAGAGTAAAAATAATCCATGACATAATTTATTTTTCATTTTTTTTTTTTAAAATTTTAAATATATACATATAAAAATCCGAATGATTACATGCTGGTTTTTTATTTTCTACCATTGTTTCTATTGGTTAATTTTTGACATTTTTATGGTAAGCTCATCAAAACCAAAAAAAAAAAAAAAAAAATATTTAACATAAACAACATTTTTTTTATTCATTCATTTAATGTGATTAACATAATGTATTCTGTTAATGTGTTCTGTTAATTTAAACACTTAAAAAAGTGTATACTAATTATGACTTGTAAACAATCCAAAAGAAATGAAAAAAAAAAAACAAAACTCATAATAACATTTTTTTTAAATTCTATAATAATGACAATTGATAATGCATCTTTATTGCAAAAAGAAATTTTACCCTCTTTTTTTCTGTCTCTTATATTGATTAAATTTTAATATCATACATTGTGGGTATTTTAAATCATTTAGGAACTTATGCTCAATAGTTAAATGCTCAATATTTCACTCTGCTTAAAATCAAATTTCAGGGGCCTCCGTGGCCTATTGGGTAAGAGCGTATAAAAGACGCTGTAGACACCGAAGGAGTGTGTGTTCGAATCCCGCACATGTCACACGAGTTACTTCCCCTTACGACATTTACAGCCACGCCTGAACAGGAAAGGCTGTGTAATTTCCTGTCCACATTTATGTGGCAGAGAAATACATTAAAAAAAAAACAAAAAAATCAAATTTCGAAGTTAATCTTTCAAGTTAAGATTTAATTTATAGTATGATACTGGTAATTTCTGAATTAAAAATGAAGACATTACTTAAGCTTAAAAAAGATGCATTTGAACAACAACTAAAGAACGTAAGATTTGGAGAATTTAATATTTTATACCCATATCATGTTAAACTTGTGATACGTATCGGCAAAATTTGTCCATGAACTGTAGAACTTTTAATTTTATTTTGGTGCAGAATTAAGCAAGCCATTAAGCAATGTTATTTAAATTTCCGTATTCAAATAAAATTTAAAGTTGGTTCGAATCCCATTTCAATGTCAATTTTTGATGACATGTATGGCAAGTGTAACATAATATGGATGTTAATTTGAAGAAAGACTGCAAAAGGAATATTACAAATGCACATAATTTGAATTTAAAATAAAAAAAAAATAAAAAGAGGCTGCTAAAAATATTGACAGAAAAACAGTCAAGAAAAATGATATTCATAAAAAAAAAAATAAAATTTCTTAAATAAGTAATAAAGAGACATAAATTTTAAGCTCAACAGGCATCATTTTCATTTAATTTTCTTTTTCTTTAAATACCAACACAGATTATGTTAAATAGAATTTTTTTTTTTTTTTTTGTTTTACATTATTTTCTTCTATATTTTTTTTTTTATTTATTATGACTTTAATAGTTCCATTAAAATTTATAAACGACTTTAGAAAAAATACATGAAAAGTTGAATATTAAAGTACTTACCTACCTATATATTCTTTTTGCGTAATACATATATTTACAAAATATAGGAATGTTTTTCCATTTTTTTTTTTATTTTATTTTATACACTGTTTCCATTAAATCTTATTAAGAAATAAATGAACATAAGAGAAAATGTGATAAAAGTTAGTATAAAAGGTATTACCATTCATCCATTTTTTTATTGCCTAACACATTAACGGTATTTTATTATTTTTAATGGTAGAGAACTTTTATTGTATCTATAGTTATTAAACGATATAAAATATTCATTGTTTTATTTTTATTTAGTTTTTTTTTGTTTTCTTTGAATTTCTGATATTAATATTATTTTGGGGTGTTTTTTTTAAAGCTATTTTCCGTATCTTCAGTTTTCCTGTAAATCGAATAATTCACCTTAGTAATATAATTCTATTAACAAATACATAAAATTATTCATTTTAATAATATGTGATTGTATAATGGATTTTGTATCAAATTTGATGTTTTTATCTTTTTGAAAAGAATGTCAAGATGAAAAGATGTCCAAATCTCCAAAAAGAGGTGTTTGATAGTAAAATATGATTTTATATGAGTTTTTACTATACCAAACCAGCAAATAATTCGTTTATATTCAATAGTAAGTTTTACATCAAATACAACGTACAATATAAAAAATAAATTGATATTATTGAATCAGACTTGACAACATTGCCGTAAATCAATTAGTTATCATCTTTTATTATTTTTTTTTTGCATATTAATAGGAGTATGGATCGATTGACATTAACAAGTGGTTTTATATTATAATGTTGTTTGCGTATTCATTTGGTTGCGTAATGGTTTCAAGACTTTCAAGTATTTCTCGTAATGACATATGTAAAATTTAATGTGTTATCTGCATATGCCATTTGCTCAATTAATGAATAGTTTTTTTAATATTTTAAATATATAAGTTTATATATTAATTATAAATGATTGTTGGTTTTGGATTTAATTATCTTTTGTCTTCAGTTATTGGTTTTAGGTTTCAAAAAATTGTATTGGTGGTATTTGATAAACTTGTTTCTTGACTTTAAATATTCGTGTTTTCTTAAGAGATGTCTGATTGATTCCTAAATAATGGAAATAACTTTTGAATAAATTTCAATGGGAACAAAAGAATCGATTTAGTTAAAATTGCAAGATTTATTATCTCAATCGTAACTTTATGTTTCTAAAATTTTTCATATAAAAAATAAATATTTAATTAAAAAGCTTTCTTTTTACTATCTCTTTTGAACGACTCATTAATATAATGTGCATAAAAATGAGCTTAAACTCAAATCTCTATTTTTCATACAAAAACTACATCTTAACTGTAGATTTTCTTTGAAAATGTAAAATTTGAGTTTAAGCTCAGTTTTATGTATTCGGCCAATTATTATTACATATATTATCATATTACAAACAATTATCTAAACAATTATCTATAAAAGTATAACCAGGACTTTAATTAAAAGTATAACCAGGACTTTTAATTAAAAGTATATTAACTTTAATTGTATAGAAAATATAAAAGATTCTAAATAAAAAATAAGTAAATCCTTAAATATTTTTTGCTATGTAGTAGACATTATAAGCAGAGTTTCTGTTTTTTATTAAATCTCTGCGTCAAATTACAATATTCTGTAAAAAATAAAAAAATATTAAAAAAATTAATCATAAAATGTATTTAAACACTTATTTTTAATAGTTTTGTAGAAAATGTCATAATAATCAAGCTTTAATTATTACACTTTTCACACTTTTATCTAGTAGTAGTGATTGGATATAAGACCATATGTACCATAATGGTTACCATAACCCATAACTTGCCATTGCCATAACTTACCATAATGGTTGAGTCAGAAATTGTTTGTGCGGATTAAAACAATATAATTTCATTATGGGATTTCGTTTTATCCAAATTGGTTATAAGACAACTCCATGGGTAAATTTTTTTTTTTTTGCAAATTTTGGGAATTTTGGGAATTTTGGGAACTTCGGCAGCCAATTTATTGATCATTTAAATTGTACTCTTCAAGTTTCTTTTCTCTTAAAATTATAAAATTAACTTTTTGTATGCAAGAATTTGTCATATGTACAATTTTGTAATGTTTCATTCTGCGTCAAACATTTGAGTTTTGAAACTCAAACAGATTTATTTGTTAAATTAATACAAATTAATAATAAATTAATACAAATAATTAATAATAAATAATTTGAGAAAAAAGGATTAAAAATAAAAAATACAAAAAAAAAAATTGGTGGCTTACAAATTTTTTGTGGTATTGTGTCTTGTCATGGTCACACACAATGCCATATAATGAAATTATTATGTTTTGTTTCAGCCAAGTGGGTTATTACTAATTATACCGTTATGATTAGTACTAATTAAAACCTGTAATCTTATAATCTTGTCAACATACTTAATAGATATTAATTTTTAAACGATGTTTGATAAAATAGTTTTAAAATACGAAAGCATACTTTATTTGTGATCAAAATGTTTCATAATGCTGATTTTATATGACTCCAGTAATTTCTAGCTGATTCCAGTAATTTCCAGTAATTTTTAAATTCCTAATTTAATTTTGTTTTGAAATTAGCGACAACAAGAAAAAAAACTGCATTTGAGTAAAATTATACTAAATAAATTTGTAAAATAACATTTTTCAAGAAAAAAATTATTTAAATAATTATATAAACAGAGTTATAGGTACATTCTTTTAAAATATTAACAAAATGCTTTCCTACTAAAAAATTATTTTCCGTTTTTTGTACTTTATGCATCTTTTGTATTTATGGGTCCATTTACTTCATTTAAAGAAGTGGATATAATAATTGTCAATTTTATTTAAATTTGATATATTATTAATTTCCTTCCAAAAATTAACACAAACCATTAGAAACTTTTAAGTTCAATAAAACAAACTTAAGAATGTGTACTATATTCTAAATATACGTGCGAATAAGAGAAATCCATCATTTTTATTAAGGAAAACATTTTTTCACTTATTCTGTTATTCCATAAATATTTATTACCTTTAGGTGTAGATGTTACATAAATTTTAATTTGATGAAACTTGAATAAATTTTTTTAATTTTTTCATATTTATTTATTTGAAAATAATTATGGTAATTAATTTTTAAGAAAGTGTTGTTGATTTTTTTATACATTTTTTTCTTTTTGCTTAATATTTCTAAATTTTATTTGTTACCATTCTGCGGAAGTTCGTAAATAATTTTGAAGAAAAATGTTTTCCTAGTAAAATTAAAGATAAGCAAAATATTTTGCTTTGGGTATTTTCTACGAAAATTAAATAATTTTTTTTTTCTGAATAAATACTAAAACCCCGGAGGAAGATCAAATTCAAATGAAGCAACCATAATGTTTTTTCTTATTCTTTAGTTGTGGTATACACTATTAAAAAACCTTTTTTTTATTCTGATTTTCAAATTATATTAATAAAATGTCGGTATTAATATTCCAAAATCATATTTATCATAAATATTTACAATAACCTATTATGTACAGTATGGGACAAAAATTTTAATTAATAAAACTTATTATACGATCTTTTAAGTGTAACCAACTAACTTAATTTTCATATTTCATCTAAGTTAAGACTTTATTGAATAGATATAATTATGACAGTATTTATAATAGACATTTATTTTTTCATATAAATCTAAAAAGACAATATATTTTAACTCCATAATATTAAAAATATAAATTTTCAATTATAAGTTTAAAGTTTTACAAATTAATTCTAAAATTAGGTAAATAATTCTAGTTATACTATAAAAACAAGGAGATTCCAAAATATTAACGAAATCTCTAGATGCAATTAAACACATAAATGAATACATCACATTACATATATTTACTTTTACATCTAGCTGTGAGTTTTTTACTTCCTAGACAAAGATGCAAAAAAGAGGTATTCTTATTATTGACTCCAAAGAAATTCGAAAAGATTTAAAGTCTTTAATTAATCTTCAAAATATATATATATTGATGTCTTTCAGTTTTAATTCTTGTAGAGTAGTTCTTTTAACAAAAGCTTGCAAATATAAGAAATATTTTATTAATGTAATTTATATAAATTAATTTAATTTAAATTATAAAAGTTTTAATGATATCGCTAGAGAAATTACCAAATTTTTACCATTTGACTTTGTAATGTTCTCCAGCTAAAATATTTTTTATTAACATCGCATATATGTATTTACTTGTTATCTATAACTTAAAATTCTTCATCTCACTTTTTATTTAGTTATATTCGTAATACACATTATATTCGTTACACATTAGTACTTATTAAAAACAAAGGAGGTGATGGAGGAGTTCAAAGCAAGCAAACACTTAGTTCCGAAGATGGTAATCTATTTTTAACAATTTCCAAGATAACGGCTTTCAAAGTGTTATCATTATGTTTTTAAAAATATAATAATATCTTCACTTCTGTAGAACATAGATGATTTGTTTGGGTATCAATACATAACTGTTACTATGAGCTTTTGTATTAATAGACTTTCACCTAGTAAATTTTACCCTAATAGTTGACTAGTTATAAGCTTTTAATGTTAAAGAATATTGTTATTTCAAGTTTATTTTTAAATAATTGTAATTTTTGCAGAAAAAAAAACCGTTTTCAACATATAATTTTTATCACATTTGCTAACTTGTCAAAATCATAGCTGTAATTTATGTTATAATTGTCTCTTTCTGTTTTCGAGAAAATTAAATATTATCTTGTGCTTCATTAAAATGTTGTTAAAAAAATTTAAAAATGATAATACTTTGAAAGCCATTATCTCAGAAACTATTAAGAATAGACCTCCCCTTCCGGAACATTTTTTTGTTTATTTCAACTTCCTCTATCATTACTTTTCTTCGTAACCTATAACTTTCGGTTACCCTTTATATACGTAATATAATAGGTTATATTGACGAGCAAATTTTTAATTAATGTGAAAAAAGTTCAATATGAACTTTATTATTTTTGTTATTAAAAGTAGGTATCATATAATTAATTTTGTTGTTATAACAAAAAAAAAAATTAAATTAGAGAAAATAATAATAATCTAGGTCAGATACTTGTGTTAGATTTTAAAATTTTTCTACTGGGAATGAAATAATAAAATATAATAGCATTTCAAAAGGAATAAAAATATTTTTTTTTTTTATTTCTTATCTCAAATTACAATTAATAATTTTATTTTTATTTTCCGGGAATTTTAATACTGTAATGGTTTCCTTTTAGGTTGAACATATATTTTCTATAAAATGATAGAAGACTGATTTTTTTTACTATTATGTATTTTATTTTACTAAAGATGAATGTTTTTTTTTTGCGATTTAATACTTTCAATTTTATAGCACATTTTTCCAAAAAAAAAGGTTGAAAATTTTATGCTTATTAGTTCGTTTGTATACAAAATTTCTTCGCCATCTAAAATGAAATAATTAAATTTTAACAATTGAATACGTATCTTAAAAACTGTTTTAATTGAATAACTTTTTTGTATAGTTCCACACATTACGTAGGTACATTTCCTGAAAGTTTCAGATTCTGAAAACAGCTCCTGAAAGCTCCTCAGATTCTGCTAATCAATTTTTCAATTATAAAAAGACCGGACATTTTTTCAGCTTTATAAATTTTGCAATTTTTGTTTTAGTTTACACCCCTGCCACATAAATGCAATACAGAAATTACATGGTCTTTCCTTTCCTGGTGTGGCTGTAAATGACATAAGGGGGAATTATTCTTACCACGTGTGTGGAATTCGAACCTCAGTTGATCTTTACAGCATATTTTGTACGCTCTTACCCACTAGACTACTCAGTAGCCAGTGTTTCAATTTAGTTTTTAAATATACCGTTATAGAAAGTAAAATTTTGCAAATATAAATCCGGCATGCTTGTAATTAGAACTTTGAGAGAATTTTGGAAGAAAAAACGATCTTTCAGAATATAAGTAAATTATATACTTAAGTTACCTACAAATTTTTTTATTAGCTATTAGCAGTAGAAAATATTATGCTATTTTTAGACAATCGAAACTTAGATATGTGCATCATTTTTTTTTTTCCAAAAATTGTGCGCTTTGATTTTATTGGAAAATATACGTTTTAATTTTACATTTTACTTTGTTTAATATTCATTCTTAAATGTAAGTTTAAAATATTAAGCATCAATGCAGTAAAGAAGATGAAATCTAAGAAACAAATTAATTGAATACAAATTGAAAAAAAAAAAGGATATGGTATTTTATTTTAATATTTATTTTTAATCTAAGTATTTCTAGAGCACTAAATATTATTCCCAGATAAATTCTCAGGATAATAATGTAGAGATTAAGGGATACATATTCATAGTTCTTAATTTTAAAGAATTTTTTATTCTCAATTTGAAGTTAAAAAGTTGTATTAAAAATAAAAATAAAATTAAAATTTTTTATTTTAATAATCTGAAAACGTGTATTTTGAATTGGAAATTAATTTCGCTAATCTGTTGTTAACAATTTTCTCAAATACTTTTGAAATTGAATTTAAGATTGATATCAGTTTTATGAATAGGTATAACAGTTGCAATTTTTATTAATTCTGGAAATATACCTAGATTCGAAAGTTAAATTAATAAATTTTACAAGTATTGGACTTATTTGTTCCGAAAACTTTTTTAACACTTTGAATGAGATATTATCTTATCCTGTTGCAGATCCTTATTGATTTTAATGAGTCTATATTTGACTGCACTTCTGCTAAATCAGTCGGCGTTAGGTCGAATCCATAAAATTGAGCTTGAACTTAAATCTGACTTTTTCAAACAATAACTACGCTTTAATTGAAAGGTTTTGTTTGAAAAAGTTAGTTTTAACCTCATTTTTATTCATTCGATCTAATAATATCTATTATGGTATTATATTTGTAACGATTCAATTTTTTTTTTACAGTTAACATTATTAATCATATGTTTGATATTAGATTCAAGTCAAAATAACAATTAAATAATATTTATAATTTACAAAATTTTTCTAAAAATTCATAAATTTTCAAAGAGAAATTGGAATATTTGAAAGCCGTGAAGAAATTCTAAACCACAATGATAAGGCGAAATATTTATACACTTATCGGAGAAGTTGAATTGTTTGCATAAATTGATTAAAAGAGATGCAATTATTAATTAAAAGTTTTAATTTATTAATCTATACTTAAATCTTTTAAATCAATGTTTTGCAATTGCGTTTTTTTTTTTGTAACTGAACTGCTACTAATTAGAAATTGAATGAGAATGAAAGTTTCAATAAAGTCATTTTATTTTTTTTTTTATAGAAAACGAGGAAGAATACAGTTGACTTTGTCAACTCTTAGATACCCGTACGAACCGTTAGTATGTTCACAGCCACTCTGCTTACAATATTATTTTTTTAATATTTTAGTATTTTAAAATAATTTGGGTGAATTTTATAATTTCTAGAACTATGGGTTGTACATATATTCAAACTATATGTTTATATGACCATTCTTCAAAAGCAGATTCTAACCTTCCACATAACGATTATCAATCCAAAACTTTTTCAAATATTCTATAGTACCATTTAATACTAAGCGGTAAATGTATATTAAATTTACTAAGTACAAAACAGTAAATATAATTTTAAATATTATATTATATTATATTATATTTAAATATTCCATTGACAGAATAATTTCTTATAAGTACAATAAAATACATATGTGTATGTAAATACGGCGCTATATAATATACATCAATACTCTTATCATTCATTCACTAGTGACATATACGATATGTAAATAAACATGATATTATATAAGTAGGTATATATATCAATATCATATAAATAAAAATTCTTCAAGCAACCGTTATGTTGTTTATTTAATTACATTTTTTTGTACTACGCATTATATCTTCAACAATTTCAAATTATCGAGTAAAACAAAATGGAAAAAATTCGTTAATGAAATTTGTTAGAAAATTTGAAAAAATCAAGTAACACTTTCGTCAATTATAAAGTAACCCTATATTATTAAAAAAAGTTGTTAACAGAAATAAAAATATAATGTTGGAGCTTTAATTTTTGTGTATTACTTCAAAAAAATTTTAACAGGTGTTCAAGTTACAGGTGTTTAAAAATAGGAAATTTTCAGTTTTTGACCCCTTACAGCTCCTAAACGGGGGGTGATACAAAAAAAATTTCTGAAATGACTCATACTAATTTTCAAAGATCTAACATCTGTCAAAATTTCAAGTTTCCAACTTTAACCGTTTAGAAGATGGAGGGGTTAAAGAATTTTGCAAAATTTGAGTTTCGCATAACGGTAAATTAAGACACCGTATGCCAAAAATATATATTTATTGTATATTTACTTTTAAAGTTAATGAAAGTAGTAATCGTTTGGCGTTTTCAAAATGAAGATATACCTTATACAACTTGTGCTATAACAATTTAAATATAGAGCTTTTTTGAACCTTTGGGGAGCTGTAGCTCCGTAACGGGTGGGGCTACAAAAAAAAGTTATTAAAAATAAAATTAATATTTTTGTGACATCTATCAGCAGTTAAAATTTCATAGCTCTATTGCAAAAAAAATGTGGAGATCTAAAAGTTAGGTGTTCGAGAGCTACCCTAAGGCTTGGTCCAAACTCAACCAAAAAAAATAGGGAACCTACAAATTACTCCCAAAATATTTTGTGTAAATTTCAAGATTCTAGCTTTCTTAGTTTTTGAGTTAGCGTGCTGACGGACGGACGGACGGACGGACGGACATGGCTCAAAAGTCTTAGAATTTTTTTCTGATCCGATCCATACCTTTGAAGGTATATCTAGCTCGCTTATTTCGAGGTGTTACAAACGGAGGAGTAATTTTATTATACCCGATCCTATCGTACGGGTATAAAAACTTTATTCGATATTTCCACGTAAAACTGTTATATATAGTTTTTATTCTTATTAATATATTCTTATTCAATATATAAACTAGAACCAAATGAAAAAACAAATACAACGCTTCTGGTGAAAAAATATTTATATATTAAAAGACATTTTTCTTTTATTTTTCTAAAATAACAAAAAGAATCTCAATTTTCTTTTCGGGCTATTGCCACGGTTTTCTATTTAAAGAACTATAATGTTGTTGCCATTCTCTTTTGTTTTGTTCACTTTGTGTCCTTTTCTATTTCGTTTTTCAATTCTTTTTTCAATATTTATTATTTTTTTGATTTTAAAAGTTAATATTGAAAAAAAAAGAACAGTTTAATTTGAACTTTATTGCACATTTATTTACTGTGTTGAAATTTTTGATTTAAATTTATAGCAAAATGTTAAGATATTTTAAATTGTTTCCATCTATAGAAGTTAAATTAAGATTCCTATGTCAAATTTTTGGATTAAATTATTATAATTTAAATTAAATTTAAAAAAAATCCGTTTTAGAAACTACGATTCGGCTGTAATTTATCGCTAACCTTTAAAATATCATTCAAAAATAAATATGTTTAATAATTAATTAATAATTAAAATACATATATTTAAAAGATTATATTGATATCATACATATCTCTTTTTGACTTTAATAAAAATTATTTAAATACAATTTAAGTGGAAGAAATTTTATTTATGAATGGAAGGTTTCCTTTTTAAAATCAAGTTTTTCTTTTAACTTGCAAGAAGTAATTCTTCCTTAAACCTTATTTTAATAAAATTTTTGTCTAATGAAAGTGTTTTTTGTCTAATTTTCTATGTCTATGTCACTTGTACTGTATCTGAATAATGTTCAAAGAATAATATACTAATAACGTAAATATAAAGACTTTCATTTGAAAAGGAAATACTTACACTTAAAAATGAAAACTTGCACTTAGTGTGAAAATACAATAATTAGCGGGAATTCGTGGCGAAATGTCAAAAACTGTTTAAAATACATGTATTTCAATGAAAGTGGTACAACAAAAACGAAATTTTGCCGACGATTTTTCCGTTCCGGTAAAACTTTTATATTTGTTAATTTTGCCGTCGCGAAATTTAGTTGTTGTTGTATTTTATCCTTATATTTAAATGCCATTTCACGTTTAATTGTCAAAATATATAATTAAAAAATATTAAAAATATAATATAATTCAAAAAATAAGAATAAAATAAAATATTTTTTTGAAAAAAACGATAGGATCGGGTATAATAAAATTACTCCTCCGTTTGTAACACCTCGAAATAAGCGAGCTAGATATACATTCAAAGGTATGGATCGGATCAGAAAAAAATTGTAAGACTTTTGAGCCATGTCCGTCCGTCCGTCCGTCACGCTAACTCAAAAACTAAGAAAGCTAGAATCTTGAAATTTACACAAAATATTCTGGGAGTAATTTGTAGGTTCTCTATTTTTTTTGGTTGAGTTTGGACCAAGCCTTAGGGTAGCTCTCGAACACCTAACTTTTAGATCCCCACATTTTTTTGAAATAGAGCTATGAAATTTTAACTGCTGATAGATGTCACAAAAATATTAATTTTATTTTTAATAACTTTTTTTTGTACCCCCATCCGTTACGGAGCTACAGCTCCCCAAAGGTTCAAAAAAGCTTTATATTTAAATTGTTATAGCACAAGTTGTATAAAGTATATCTTCATTTTGAAAACGCCAAACGATTACTACTTTTATTAGCTTTAAAAGTATATATACAATAAATATATTTTTGTGGCATACGGTGTCTTAATTTACCGTTATGCAAAACTCAAATTTTGCAAAATCCTTCAACCCTTCTATCTTCTAAACGGTTTAAGTTGGAAACTTGAAATTTTGACAGAAGTTAGATCTTTGAAAATAAGTATGAGCCATTTTAGAAATTTTTTTTGTATCACCCCCCGTTTAGGAGCTGTAAGGGGTCAAAAACTGAAAATTTCCTATTTTTAAACACCTGTAACTTGAACACCTGTTAAAATTTTTTTGAAGTAATACACAAAAATTAAAGCTTCAATATTATACTCTTATTTCTGTCAATAACTTTTTTTAATAATATATGGTTACTTTATAATTGACGAAAGTGTTACTTGATTTTTTCAAATTTTTTAACAAATTTCTTTAACGAATTTTTTGCATTTTGTTTTACTCGATAATTTGAAATTGTTGAGGATATAATGCGTATTACAAAAAAATGTAAATAAATAAACAACATAACGGTTGCTTGAAGAATTTTTTTATTTATATGATATTGATATATATACATACTTATATAATATCATGTTTATTTACAATATATCATATATGTCACTAGTGAATGAATGATAAGAGTATAGATGTATATTATATAGCGCCGTATTTACATACATATATGTATTTTATTGTACTTATAAGAAATTATTCTGTCAATGGAATATTTAAATATAATATAATATAATATTTAAAATTATATTTACTATTTTGTACTAAGTAAATTTAATATATATTTACCGCTTAGTATTAAATAGTACTATAGAATATTTGAAAAAGTTTTGGATTGATAATCGTTATGTGGAAGGTTAGAATTTGCTTTAGAAGAATGTATAAACATATAGTTTGAATATATCTACAACCCATAGTTCTAGAAATTATAAAATTCACCCAAATTATTTTAAAATAATAAAATATTAAAAAAATAATATTGTAAGCAGAGTGACAGGCTGTGAACATACTAACGGTTCGTACGGGTATCTAAGAGTTGACAAAGGCAACTGTATTCTTCCTCGTTTAATCTTTAAAATGAAAATACTTGCATTAAAAAGAAATACTTGCTCTTAATGTGAAAATCTTTTTCTTTGAATAAAAAAAGTCTGCATAAATAAATGAAAAATAACAAATTTAATTGACATAGTTTGTCGTGGAGTTATTGTTGTTTTTCGACTGGCTAGTAAAAGCAATTAAAAATTTAATTTCGTTTTTATTGTCTGTAGTTGCTTCTTATATGTAACACATATATTTTAGTTTTATTTGTTACAAATGCGCAATAATTGTGATAAAAATTTTTAAATATATGATTGATTTGATATGATTTTGGCACATTTTAAAAAAAATTAATAAAATATTTATTTATTTATTTCATTGCGTTCGTTTAAAAAATGTCTACCCCTTTTGAAATAAAAATTTTTATTTTGAACGTATATAGATCTCATTAAAAGTTTACAGTTGTATAATAATTTTTTTATGTAGAGACCCACCAATAGTTTGAAAAAGCTCTTTACGTAAACTGAAGATCTTCTTTTTGGCACTTTGTATTTCCTTACCGTTGAAATTTAGAAACTTAAAATTTTTTAGAACACCTGTACAAATTTCTCAAAGTTATATTCAAAATTTTAATGTTGTTTCTGAAGAATTATATAGGGTGTGCTTAAAATTGAAGATGTCTTTTAGTTTACATGATGCTACCTTTATTTAGATCCAAATAAGAAAAATTCAGAGTAAAACGTCAGCTTACATAAAGGGCTTTTTCAAACTAAAAGTGGGACTACATAAAAAAATTGTTTTAATTTTTCGTAAATATCATCATAGAAAATAAGAAGATTCGATATTTCTTATTTTCTTTTTGAAAATGTGCGCCTTTAAAAATCTTAAGTTTTTCATACTTTTTGCCTTTTGTTAATATTTTTTTTTGTAATTTGAGTAAATAAAAATTTTCGACCCCATTTTAAACAATTGGGATTTAATTTTAATTTTTTTTACTATTAAATATTGATGATTTCACTTTAAATGCACAAGTATACATATAGTTATTATAAATTTCAATATTTGGTTCTTGTGCAGTTTACTATGGCCCAGCTTATATACCAGTTTACGGTGACCCCATGTAGCCCGACATATATTCAATAGATTAAGAGATATAACCGTTTATATAAATAAACCGAAAAAAACAAGGATGCTTTCAAATATTTTTAAAGGACGAGAAGCGCCATTAAGGATATATAGTTTTGAAAAGGTGACGTCACGAAGTATCGTTAACATATACTGTTTTCAGCGTTCGGCCTATGTGGGGTGACCGTAAACTTGCACAATCCCACAATATTTTTGTGATAATATGTATATATTGTATATGATAATTAATGTTTCCAAAAAATTCAAATAAACTATATAAAAAATTAAAAAAAAAAACTTTATATTAAAAATTTATTATTTAGAGTTTATCATAAAGTTATTTACCATAAAATAAAAATGGTCAATCGAAGTAAAATTGTGGCAAAATGTCCTTATAATGCATGAATTTTAAATAATATTTTGTACCGTATGAATAAAATACCAATAAAAATGTTTGAAAAATTAAAAGAATAAATAATTGATCAAATACAAAGAGTAATAAATTAAAATATTAAACTATAGATAAAATTGAATTCAATTACGTTATATGTACTTAGTCTCATGGTAGAATATTTGTATATACATGCATATTATAATATATGAAATATTTAATCGAACATTATAAGAAATTGATAACATATTTTGTAAACGATATTTGTTAAAATAGAATACTAGTTAAATATAGACAAACCATAGAGATGTATGATTTTGAATTATTTTTCCAATTCATCCTTTAGTTCAATTGTCTTATAAAATAACTTACGAACTCTTTACATTGCTGATTTCATAATTATTTACTATATCTTTACCATCTTTACAAGTAGATGTAGAGCCATAGCTCAAAACGCATTAAAAAAGTTGTATGGGATTTTTGCATGGGACTCGCCACTATAAGACAAAAGTCTTACAAAAAAGACCATGGGATTTTTGATTCTTTGCAACGGGCCACAAGTCCCAATAATAACATCTTTTTATTAAAAAATATCAAAATTTATATTATTATTCTCTTTTATAGAATCCATGTCCATGTGCCAGATTTTTCTGAAAAATGACAAAATCTTAGTTACATGTTCTGGAAGAAATGTATGTAATTTTAATTTTGCAATCAACCCTAAAATTATTTCTAATTATTTTTTTTTACATACACATTTTAACATCAAAAAATTTATAATAGTGTCCTTGCTAAACAAATTATTAAAATCCTTATTTTGTAACCCATTTTAATGTCATTCCTAATTATTGTTTTTACATATATATATATTTCAACATCAGAGAATTTAAAATGTTGGGGACTATATAGAGAATTTAAAGAATTAAATTTTATATCTCCGTAAAGTATGCAATTAATTTAATTTTTTTAACTGCCACATTTTTATCTCTTTAACCCTTTAGGTCAACTTACATACAATAAATATGGAAACATTAAATTATTTGTAAAATCAGGTAATAAATATTATCAACATTTTATTTTATTTAAGTTTTTTTTTATTTATTACCAATTTCGAAATAAAAAATTAAGGATTTCTTCCTTGCTTATATGTTTCAACTTTTATTGAGACCTTAATTCACAATAATTTTTATATAATAAAAATAAAATAAACATTGCTTATTAAATTTTATGTTGAATTTATTACGGGTAATAATAAAATGTTTAATAATCGTTATTTTAATATGTTACAATTTGATGAAAAAAAAAAACCAATATGTTACAAGAAGCCATGTGTTATTGCAATATAATTGCAACATAATAATAAAAGAAAAACAAAAAATGAAAGAAAAAAAAAATGATATAATAAATAATAAACTCATATAAAAAATTAAATATATCGTAATTTTCCTATAAAAAAAATATATGAATATACATTTTGTTTTTTTATAATACCTATGGTTCAAATTTTAACTCAATACTCTTGATTCCTTTTATTTATTTACCTTTTTTTTTTTTTGTTATTTTATTTTACCCTTTATGATATCTTTAATTAATTTAAATTACAAGAATAATTTCTGTTTTTATATTTTATTATTAATATTTAAACTAATGGTATATTTTTTATGTTAATTATGTGTCATACTTAAATATTTGTTTTTTATCAATTTTTTAATTTATCAATAAATGTAATTTTTAAATTAAATTAATTTCATATTTTACCCATTGATCTGAAAATATATGTATTATAAAACCAATGTCTAATTTCAATTTTAAAGAGCAAAATACTTCATCTACCTTAATCTATTTAAATTAATTATAACGATTATGTATTTAATTCTTGATGGGAGTTGAGCAGCCACCCATAATCTTTAAAAAATTATTAGCATCAAATATCATTATATCCATGCTTCATAGTCCTAAATTTCTCCTAAATCCCTTTTCCCCAAGAATCCCTCTCACATCCCTATCCTATAAACCAAACTGTGTATTTGTATTAAAGGTTCCAACCTAGAGTTTGGTCTAAAAAGGATGTGGTTTTGGTTGGTTAAAGTCTAACACTATCCGGAAGAATCATTTACAATTCGTCTGGTTGTGTTTTTGAGTTTTCCATCCTGATAAACAAAAAAAAAGATATAAGTTTGTTCAGTGCAAATATATATATCGTACCCCATACAAGTAGAATTAACTTGAATTATAATCTATAATTTTATATGTTTCTCGACTCCCCCATCTAATTCATAGTATTAGTAATTATTATTAGGCTTTTCAATATTTATTTATTTAAAAGATTTCCTTTAACGCAGATACTTTCGATCAGTCAAAATGAATCTTTATTGATTAGATATTGTTTCGGATGAATTAGAGATTATATCGTATTAACATTGGAAAGCTGAGTTGTTCAAATTGATTTTAATTGCATTGTGCCAATTGTTCACTGTTAGAAATAATTTTCTATATAGTAAATACTATAAAAAAGAATTTTATAAATTACATTTGATATTTTTATCAAAAAGCAAGAAAAACAAGAAAAAAGCAAGAAAAACAAATGAATTTATTGAAAGTACACCAACCATTTTTTTCAGTTCTAATTAAAAGAAATTTTTTCTATCTAATTTTTAAATTTTCTTTAATCAACGAACAAATTTAATTATTTTTGTGACATAAAACCTTAAATATTTTAATAGTAATTAGAAAATTTTTTAAATTGTTTCTGGTTTATTTTTTTTTTTAAGTTTTACCGACGAACTTTAGAAAGACTATAAATTTCTTAAGATAATCCACTGTCATTAGGTATAAAAAAAAATATATTTTGTTCTAGAAAAGAAAAAAAAGATTAATTACTTACAATATTTAGCAACTGGTGTACCCTAAAGTTCACCATTTCCTATATTAAATAAGACATAATTAAAAAGGAAAAAAGAATCGACCCCCTCGATGTTTTGTATTTTTATAATTACTTTTTTTTTTAAATTAATGAAAATTATTCCTACGGCCAATTATGTGGAAATTATTATTAAAAGCGAGTACATAACTATTTGTATAATATTAATTTAAACAAATTAACTTTTACAAGAAACAGAAGCAATCATTGTTATTCGTCCTTATGAACAGTGTAATAAGGAAAACACAAAAAAAGAAAAACAAAAAAAAAAAAACAGTATTAAATGTTAAATCATGATATCTAAGAAAATAATTTACAACAGGATTTAAAATTCAATTTCTCATCCTTCAGTCAAATACAAAAATGTTAACATTAGGCATTCTCGTTAAGGCTTTTATTATTTTATGAAATTTTCTTTTAGACTGAAAAGGAAAAGAATATTGTATATATATAGTAATTTCCTTGTCCTTTTTTACTTTTTTTTTTTTTCTTATTTTTTTTTTTTTAAATTAGTTAAATTATCATAAATTTTGTTAAATTACTTCTACAAATTGAGTTAAATATTTAAAATTAAAATATCATTATAATTTCGATTCAAATAAAAGGATATTAACTTAGACATAAACGTTTTTGATTTGTTCTATAAAAAATAAAAAAAAAAAAATATTTTTTTTTATCTTCTAAACTTTGCACATTAGAAAAGGAAATAATTCGCTTTACTCTTAAAATTGCATTTGTATTATAATGTGTCTAATTTGGGAAATTTCTATTTTTGGATCTACCGGAATTCCTTATAATCCTTATAATCATTTAAAGTTTTAGAAATTTTTTTTTTTAATTGTTTCGTCCTTTACTATATAAGCATGGTATTAGTATTGACAAGGAAAGTTTATTGTATTTACAATAATGATTATATGGTAATTTGAAGAATACAATAAATATAGAGAAATTTCTTTAATAATGCGTAACTTATATTGAGTTTTACATTATTTTAAAACTTTTTTTTAATTAGTTTTTGTTTTTTTTATATTACCAACATGAATTTTTGCATAGCTTTACTCATTCCGTCGCATCATCTACACGTTTGACCTAATTTTGGTTGGAAAAACACAATAACAAAATGACATTTAAATGTTTCAAAATTAACAAAAGAAAAAAAAAACTTATTTGGAATAATTTTTAATGTTTTAAATAATGGGAATATCCAGTTTTATTTGTTTATGTTTTGCATACACAATAAAAACCAAGGAAGTATCCAAAATTAAGAGTTTATAAAGGCATACTTTTCTAAAATCTTTTCCAAATTTGTTTTATTTTTTTATGTTGGAAGAAAACGAAAAAAGATAAAGAGGAATCATTTCCCTATAAAAGTGTGTGACTTTAATTTACTAAGCACACCTTTTCTTTTTGACCAAGCAATAAGATAAGGGACTTTTAATATTATTTAACTGTTTGAGTATAAGGGAAGCCTCTGCTAGGGACCAAAAATAAGTTTACGGTTTGTAGAAATGTAATGAACGAAGATGTTAATCTTAGCCTTAAAACTTTGTAAATTAAAAATGTAATCATCCCATAATTTTATAATTATTTTGACATTTGTATTTTGTAGAGATTTTGTAAATAAATTATAACAAAAGCTTTAAAAAAGATGGGAAATATGGGAAGCTTAAGTGATTTTTAGATGTTTAGATTTTTAGATGATTTTAGAAAAAAAATTAGTCTTTTGATGATTTCAGATAGAATTAATATTCTGTAAATTTAAGTTAATAAGTTCAATACCAGGCTTTTTAAAAATTTCCCTCGTAATTTGATAAGGTTTTATTTTTGTTTAAAAATATCTTCAACAAATTTACCTTATTAATAAGATTTATTTAAGCTTAAAATTTTATTGTGGGGTGTCAGTGGCCATTAAAGGTGTTCTAAAGGAGAGTGTGCGGTTTAAACTTCTGTACAGCTAGCAAATATTTTTTTTTTAATTGGAAGGCAAATTACAGAAAAAGTAATTTTTTTTAACAAATCGCCCAGCCGCCAAATATAATACATATATGTATTTTATTATATATATGATATAAATAATAAAATTAAAATATATAATATTACTGTATAAATTCATAAGTGTATTCAATCTGTAATGGACTTAGTTCTCGATAGTTTAGTAATAATGCACTATCAAACATTTCATTATAACATTCGGTGTAGAAGTTTTGGGAACAGACCGACGAAAAAAAGTAGTTATAAACAAAAAGAAGAAAAATTTTATAAAAATTTTTCTGAAAAAGGAACAAATTAGAAAATATTTTCAAATGATGATAAAATAAAGAACTGTTCTCCTCTCCGGATTTTGTTTTTTTCCTCAAAATGACACTTTAAAATTATGGTGAATTGAGTTTGAAGTGCTTTAATTTACCATTTTTATTTTCATAAGAAAATTTTAAAGAACTTGAAAATATTATAACTTGTATTATAACACCAATTTATATCATTTTCCTAACAATATGTACTGTAACGGTATAATGTTTTTACATAGAAAATCTAGAAAAAAGAAATTTATAATTTGATTTTTATTATTACGGTTGAGGAAAAACTTATTTTTTTTTTTTTTTCATTTATTTTATTTCCTATTATAACTTTTATGATATATTATGACAGTAATCCGAATGTAATTGTTCAATTTTAAGATAAAATTCGTGTTGTATTTTATATCTAGTTATTATGCCTATCTATGTAATATTATTATGATCCGTTGAGAATTTAATATTGCGAAAAAAAAGTTTTTTTGAACGTTACTTTGAATTTAGTTTCTGAAAGCAAATTGTTATCATAAATCTTATTAATCCAATTGGTGTAATAGTTTTAACAAGGACTTTGTAGTATGTATTTATCTATTATAATATTGTTGCATACATTTAGGATGATAATTTTTATGATTATGATATTTATAATATTTAAGGAAAATAAAAATGTGTTTATATTAAAATAATAAAAAAAATTAGGGGCTTCGGTAGCCTAGTGGGTAGGCGTGTGGCGTATTAACCGAAGGAGTGTGGGTTCGATCCCTGCACAGATCGTAAGTGTTTTTTTTCTTTACATACCCCACTTACGACCAAATATAATGTAAATATATAGTATATAAATAAACAAAATAAATAATATTAGTATATAATTTAATAATAGTATAAAAACCTATAATGGCCTTGGTAGCCGATGGTTCAATAATATTGCATTACATTTATGTATGTAATATTAATATAAATAAATAAATAAATAAATAAATAAAAAAAATTAAAAATTGAGATTTAACTTTAATTGCTTTATGGCCGAATTTTAAAGCTTTAAAAATATTAAAGTTTGGAATAAGGAATTGCATTAATATCTTTTTTTTTTACCAAAAAAAAGAATAATAAAATTTTATATTATTTGAAACAATGTATATTTAAAGAAAACTGCAAACTACTTATATATGTACAATAAATTAAATTGAGAAATATTTCTAAAAGGATTATTTAGTATTCTAAAAAACGGTTCTGATCAGTTCATATTTAATTTTTATAATTTATTTCCTAATAAAAAAATGATTTTTATATTTATTAAAAGAACATAAAAATAATCTGTAAATTTTAGAAAATTAAAATTATAAAATTTATATTTTCAGAAATGAGTAACATAAAGTTTTTTTTTTTTTTAAATAAACAAATTTATAATTGAATAATAAATTTACGACTTAATATTTTAATGTACAGATAAAGAAGGACCAAAGTAATTAACAATTTTGAAGAATAATCTGATCCAGTACATTTTTAATGTACCCAATGGAAAATAAAGTAATAAAATTTATTTTCTTTTCTTATTTCTGTTTTTATTTCACTTTTAAGAATTTTAAAAATTTTTAGGAAAACATAAAAAGTTCAAGAAAAAAAAAAATTATGAAAATTGATCATATTAATTGCACAGCAAAAATAAAAGGAAAGATTATTAATATTTAGTTATTTGATTATTAATATTGGAGAGAAAATTTGATATTTTTTAAAAATAACTTTTTATTCTTCTTTTTAAATTTACCTATTAAAAAAATATATTTAAAGATTAAATCTCGAATCGACAAATAAGTATTTTATAGTTTTTTACTATATCAAATGTTTATGTCTAACTCATTGTTGCTTTTGATAACATAACATTTATTTTTTTATTCATAAATCAAAATGTAGGAATATGTTCCTTTGTACTAAAAGAAGATGTGACTATATGAGATGGGAAAAATGTTTATAAAGAGGTGTTAGAAGATAAGTGTATTAGGAATCCATTTAGAATCATTTTGAATTTGAGCAGATTGTAAATTAAAAAATTGCTAATTTTTGGTAATCCGTTTGATAGTAATAAGTTTCACATTATTGTAGTTCTGACAAGAAAGGACCAGTGGAGCACTGCTTATAGACAGTTTCACGTAGTAGGAATAAGGAATTTGAGTTTCTCTATTGGAATGTTGGAATTGTTTGAAAGGTGGTAAATTTGTAATTTTTTTTACTATAGAGTAAGTACCATTAATATAGAGAAGTGTCATTAATATATATTTACTATAGAGTAAGTATCACAAAAAATCTATAAAAAAGGATTCCAATATTACCATAGATTTTAAAATAATGGAAAGTATGAGTCTCGACGAGGTATAGCAATAAGCGATGAATAGCGAGTTTTCGAACTCGATCAAAGTAATTCAAATAAGTAAATATGAGCCGCCGGCCAATATATTATATGTATTTTATTCCAAATTATTGTATAACCGAGTTTATAGGTTCTACTGTTCTTTAGAATGTATTTTAAATCTAAAAAAAATTTATTAAAAAATTCAAAAATTGATTTATTATTTTATTTGTTTTGTATATATTATTGGTTTTAAATTAAAATTATAATTGATTTATATCGAATATCTATCAAACATATTTTATTTAACTCAAAGGATTCAAGAAGAAATGGTATTTTAGCTCACATAAATTTTGAAACACTATTTACAATATATTCATTACATGATATAGTAAAGTTTCCACAATTTCGTATTAAATCTGAAGAAATTCTTAAAGAGAAAAAAATAAATTTCATCTTACTCTCAAACAAAATTGACCTTAAATTTTTTACATAAATATATTATATTATAGATATAACCATATGTATATATATATACATATTATATATAGTAGATATTATCTAGCTATATATATCGTGCTATTTGTTTTAAGTTGGGTAGCATGTGGGTGGGTGGTTTAGGTATGAAAAAGATGTCTTAATCGAATTACAATGAAGCATATAATTCCAGAGAACTATTTAATATTCGATTCGAAAATTATTGTATTTTTGTGGAAATTCTAGTACTAACATACAATCTATTCAGAATTATTTTTCCTTTTTGGATGCCCTTGAGTTTTTAATCTACAAAATTAGTATTTGATTTAATCTCAGATTTAAAGACTAAATCCCTCACTGTGATTCCGGGAATCGAGTCTAGAGACATTGGTAGCTTATTAAGTAAAAATCTAAATTTTTAAGGTATTTAATACCAAAAGAAATCAAACCCAACTAATCAATTAAATATAATAAAATTAAGAATAAGTCAAAGAGTAACTTTTTCTTATTTTTCTAGCTCTTATAATTTTCGATACCTATAATTTTATTTAATACCATTTTTCATTACCTTTGGAAACAGTGTTTGATTTGAATTATATTATACAATAATTTGTAAATTATTTTGAATAAAATAGGAATAATTTCTAAATTACAATATATTTTCAAAAATTTTACTATTGATGATTCAATAGAAAATTTTGAAATAAAAATTTGATTTTTCCAAGTAAATAGGATCAACATTAATATCAAATGAACCAATGGCATAGAACGTGCCTTATATATATATATAATTTGTTATTATATGATTAGTTAAAGTATTTATTTTGTTAGTGAACCCTAACGTTAGTTATTTTATTTTTCAACCCTAATATTTTATAACACTCTTAGTTTATATCAGGTTTTTGAAAACGTTTTTTATTCTTCACTAGAAAAAAGATTTCATTCCGATTTTAGATAAGAAATGGAAATTATTTTTTTCTTTTTCAAACAATTTATTTCTTACTTTTATTTATATTATTGAAATTATTGTAATTTACATAAAATGAATGGTTAAATAACATTAGAATTAAGATACTGAATGCAAAGAAATAAGGTAAACATTTTCGGAGAAAAATTATCCTATTTTTTTTTTTTTTTTAAGAAAAAATATATTTTTTTAAGTAAAGTAAAAAGATATTTTTAATATTTTGAATTTTGAACAAAAAAAAATTTAATTTTTATTTTTCACACAATTATAAGGATATATTAAAATTGCTCCTCCGTTTGTAGCACTTCGAAAAAAGCACGATAGATAATGGACTTAATTATATGTATCGGACCAGTATTGAAAAATTAGTCGAATAATCTTTGTTCGTTTGTTCGGCAGTCCTCCCGTCAGAACTATAACTTTTTTTTTGCAAGGGTAGATGGGAATCTCGAAAGACATCAAGATACCATGTACTGTTTGGTTTGGGGATTGGGAAAATAAGAATAAAGGAAATTTAGAAATATAGGAAGTTATTGGATGTTGGGAGGTTTATTTAGAACAAAGTTGTGGATTTTCTTTTTGAATTTATCGATATCATACACGTTATAATTGAAAATTTTAGGGAAAACCTATAAGAAATAACATAGTTATGCAACGGATTATATTGTGTGTGTAATTTATATATGATATATAATAAATAATAATATAGATATAAATATAGTTGCGTATTTCGTGTACCTACTTACGGAAGAAATTCAATGTATGAAATATTTAAAGAAAAATTTCGATGTATGACGATATGTATAATATGTATATAGATATATGCATTATAGGTATTATATTTGTTATTTTGTAGTAAGTATGTATAAAAATAATATGTTTTTGCAGTTTAGACGCCTTTTAAATGGTTTTGTAGTATAGGTAGTTGGTAAAGACTTGGATTGATAGTGGTTTAAAGATAGGTTCGAATCAGCGCTGGTAGAGTTTTTGTTATTTTATTGTTATACACATTAATATGTAGGTTTTTTTTTTTATTTTTGAGATACCTATAGTTTACATATATTCAAAACATAAAAGATTAAATGAAATAAAACTGAAATTATTTGGCCAAGGCTTGAGCTACCCAGTATGACGGAATACATTTTTTTACTTATACCCATAAATATAATAGTTGGTTAAAATAGTTATTTTAATAGCAGAATCATCATAGTATATTGTATATTAAACAGTATAAGTATTTTTACAGATATTTTAGAGTTGACAAAGGCAACTGAATTCTTCCTCATTCTTAATGACAAAAAATTCAAAATATTTAAGCAAACGACAAAAAAAAAACAAAAATTTTTCTTAAAAATTAAGTAAAAATCAATATTTTGTATCAAAAAAACCAAATTATATATAGAAGAGTTAAATGATTTGCATAATTTTTACAACAAAATGCATTAATTTATGAAAAAGTAGTTTGATTTAAGTTTTGAAGTAATTTTTAATATCACACTTCGATTACTACTTCTGCAGTATAATCAATTAATTGTTATTTTTATTTCAATTGCATATTTTGCAATTGTAATTTAGTCAAAAAATTTTTATACGTGCACACAATGAACACTAAAAAGTAAATAACAAATTTTAATAATTAGATTTAATTTTAATTAAATTTTCGAAACATTGATGACTTCGAAGAACACTGGAGCACTGATTTTGTAATTTTCTGTAGCTTCTGATAAGCGTTTTATTTCACAAATTTTTATTTGTATGTTTAATCGCGTCAAATGATAAACATCAAATAATATTTGCTGCAAAAGTGTAACAGCAATGCGACAAAAACATTTTTGTCAAACTACATGTAGTAGATGATCAAATGCTTTTGCATTTCATCTTACTGTGACATTTCCCATGACAGCTAAAGAAAAGCGATTTGAAGTATCTGAGTTACAACTTAATTTTTTTTTTTTTTGTTATCATATAGGTACCATAATTTTATACCATATCCTTATTAATATTTTAAATAATTCTATTTAATTATTTATTTAAAAGTCTTAATTGAAAAATAATTTCAATATTTTAGCGATATATCAATTAATGATTTCAATCAAACTCTTCTAAAATTTTCTTTAAATTTTTTTTAATAATTATTTAAAGAAAATTTCCTAGAAATAATTTTGCTTCAAAAAATACTGAAAGTACACGGTTTTTGTCTTCTTCCTACCATTGTAAATTTTCAACCTATTAAAGCCAAATATCACGTGAATAATTTATTGAAAATGTAAAAATTTCGCTGTAGAAAAATCAATATAATTTTTAAAGTGTCAATTTTTTTTTTATTTTTAAATTTGATGTTAAAAATTCTTTTTGTTAAGAGAAAGAAAAAAATTGTAAAGAATTTCCTAGAAGAAGTTGAAATGTAGCAAATATAAATCTAAGAATTTAATTTATTTAAGAAAAGAAATTTTTTTGATAAATTTAATAAGAACTTTTAATGGTGTAATATAATTATTTATTTTATTAAACTAATAATAGAATATAACATTTTCTTATAAAATATATAAGTAAATAATTTTTACACTTTTAATATGTCTAAACCGATTTAATTAGATAAAGAAAAATTATCCATCCCCTCAATTCTATACTTTTTCGTATTGTGATGTACATTGTTTAGTTTCCCTTGTACAGTTTTATACAAATTTCTTTACGGACTAAGGTTTAACAAATAGGCAAATAGGGTATTAAAACTATTATAGATGGAATGGTGCAATTTACTGTGGAATATTTGAATTCAAGAATAGATATTATTTCAAATTCAAAATATATACAGCTTCCATCAGATTATGACCGGAAAGTTCATTTCTTACTATACAAGCAATAGGTAGACTTAAGAAATTTCAACGGAAGTCGACTTATTCTAAAAAGTTATTTCAAAAAAAAAAATATCAGTTTAATAAAAATTTTTTATATAAATAGTACTCGTCAAGAATTACAGAAGTAAAATAAGTCTAAATAGTTTTCTCTTTCATTATATTTAGCATCCAAAATTTCTTTGAATTTTGCATTATTTGTGTTTTTTTTTTTCAAAGATTTCATTAGTGTTATAAAACTACATATTGTGTGTTTAATGATTGGTTTTTGTCTATTATTGAGTTATTAAAGGTTGGTTTATGTCTTCAATTAAGTTAATCACGATTTAACTATTATTTATTTGTAAGTAGTAATTTATAGAAAAATAGATATAGAAAAGAATTGATGAAAAAAAATAATATATATATGCGCATATATACACACTGCCTTATATGGCAAATTAAAATGGCAGTACACACAGAACTGCCTTAACCCCGAAATATTATGAAAATGCTAATATGTATATGTATTTATTTTATATATTTTTTTGAAATCTCAATGCTGAAACAAAATATTTTTTTAAATTTAAATTTAACTTTACAGCACATTTCAATTACCGTTATTTATCTTAATAAAAGTCGATATCCTTATTTGTACGCAAAGATTTCCAAATCACATTTAAATATATCTTAAATATTATATGTATATATAAGTGCGCATTCATAAAAAAATTTTTCTCAGAATTTAACCGTATTTTTAAAAATATCATGAAAATAGCGGAAGAAATCAAAAATTGTGAGTATTCAACGGAAAAATGAAAAGTCTATATAATAATATGATTCATGTCAAATTTGATGTATAAATGACGTAAATCGATTATTAAATTTATATACCTACATAAATTTATAAGACATTTTATTACATTAAAATGGATTTATTTATATTAAATATAAATTAGAAAAGACGAGGAAAATAATAGAGTAGACTGTGTCAACTCTACTACCATGCCCTATGAACATAATATATGGTGTTGCCATAAAATTTGATCATCTTTTAAAAAAATTTCAGATGTTTTACCCTAATCTATAACTTCTGATGCCCTAAACTATAACCACATTTCACCAAGAAGTTATTATACCAAGCTTAAATAGACACTGCATTATTTCTATTTGAAAAGAGAAGTTGTATGTCAGCCAATCAAACCCGCTAGTCGAACTTGCTGTGTTTGATTGGCGAAACGAACAATTTTACGAAACGAATGGCGAAACGAACAAAAGAGACGTGGTAAAAATTTCAGAATTCTAGCTTCTTTATTCTTTGAGTTGTCGTGCGGAGAAATGGACCGATATACATGTATGGGTTAATCGACTCAGAATTCGATTCAGTCCTGGTCCATATACTTGTCAGTCTATATCTAGTCGGACTTGCTCGATTCTCCTCTAAGATATCACAAACGTGATGATAAATTTATTAAACCCTTGAATTATCTTCATACCGCGGATATAAAAATTATTATATCTTAAATTTATGATATAGAAAAAAATATATTGTGAAAAAAAAAAAAATGTTTTCTGCGAAAATACGAAAATAAATGATGTTGAAAAATGCTTAGTGAAAGATTATTTTAAATTCTAACTGAATTCTAACTTATGCCATATTTCATATTTATTTTCTGCTTATTTACTCGTACTTAATTTAAAGTATTTTTCACTTTATATGGTATTAATATAAATATCTTGAAATCATTTTCTAGAATTCTTTTCTATAATTGAAACATACGGTGAAAATTTAAATTGAATAATACAACTATATGGTGAAATGGATATAAGCATAGAATGAGAGAAAAATTAAAACAAAGATATCAAATGATTGTAGTCTAATATTAAAATATTAAATGGAGGTGTTTTCGAATAAATTTAAAGTAATTTAGGTTAAAAATTTAGAAGTTAAAAGATTTATTGATTGAAAGGTAAAAACAAAATTATAATAAGATTTAAAAAGGAATTGTAATATCAATTTATCAATTCAACATTTTGTAGAATTGGGTTAAATACATTATTTAATAAGATGTCGAGGGCCTCGGTGGCCTAGTGGGTAAGAGCGTATAAAATACGCTGTGAAGACCGAGAGAGTGTTGGTTCGAATCTCACACACGTCTTAAGAATTATTCCCCCTTACGACATTTACAGCCACGCCTGAACAGGAAAGGCTGTGTAATTTCCTGTCAACATTTATGTGACAGAGAAATGCATTAAAAAAAAAAAAAAAAGATGTATAATCGTTATTATAATATAATCCTTAGTAACCTAGACTTTTTACAATTTTACCTGTTTTCTATGTACCTAATATATTTTAATAAATAAAAGAGAAAAATTTTACTGTATTAACCAAGCAATTATGAATTCAAAATAAAGAAGGATCTATTCCTTTAGGATTAGATAGAAAAAATGAAAATAGAAAAAATTAAAATTTCATAAATTATTATAAAATTTTTTAAATCTTATTCAATGAAATATTGTCAATGTAACAATATATTTAATAGATGAAACTAAAACAATTTTTTTTATATACAGTTTTATTTACAGTTTTATTTACTTAAAAATTTTACAGAAAACTGTGTTTATTTCTTTAAAATTAACATATTAAAATATTTTACCTTTTTTTATTAATATTTTTTTTTTAAATAAAATTTAAATGTGGTTATCAGATGTGGTAAACAATGGTTTATTTATTAATTCATCATTTTATTGATAAAAAATGTGGCCAAAAAAGAAAAAAATTATTTTAACCACCAGTATTGTTTTTACTATAATTACTGTGTCTTTATAATATGATATTCACATATGTAGTATTTCAATGGTAATCAATTTTTTTGTATGTGATCCGACTATTACAATGATATAGTATAGGACCTTGTTTTATACGTAACCATTTTTTTAAGAAAAAATTAAATAGTCTAGGACTATAAAATTTTCGGGGGCAAAGTTTTTGTAGTACTACATTATGGTACAATATATGTGATGTCAGACCATTTTGAGTAGTGTTTATTACTCTTTCATAATAATTGCTAATTAGTTTTATTATAAAACTATCGATCCTATTTATATTTGATATCTTGTACAAATATTTATTTGGGGTCTCGGTGCCTGGTGGGTAAGAGCGTATAAAATACGCTGTAAACACGCGAGGGAGTGTGGGTTCAAATGTCACACACGTCGTAAGAATTATTCCCCTGTACGACATCTACAGCCACCCCTGAACAGGAAAGGTTGTGTAATTTCCTGTTCACATTTATGTGGCAGAGAAATGGATTTAAAAGCAAAAATATTTATTTAAATAAAAATGTTTCTAGTCGGATTACTAAAACAAATTTAAGTCTTCAAAAATTAAAATCAAATTTTGTTATCAATAAGTCCTGCATTTCGTTTTCAATATTCTATAGAGTTTTTATCATTCAGTTTGGATTGTATGTCTATGGCCTCTTTGTCTATTCTTGTATTGAAAATTATTATTAAAGTCTAAATGCTATATTTTAAAAAAAAAATCAGACATTTCTTTATTTATTATTTTTTAATAAACACACTTATGGAAAATATTTTTAGCATATTTTAAAAATAAAAATTGAAAAATTTGCTTTTTGGTTCAGTTTTTCTAACATTTTTTGACTTAGTCTGACTTCGTCTATCTGTTTACAAAACTTTTCAACCGTTTAAAATGTAGCAATGAAAATCATGTAATGACAAATTTAACCGTGGATAGGTCTCATAAAAAAAATAATCTTGTAGAACATTTTTTTAATATAGCAATACTTATTATGAAGTTAGAGTCTATTAAAGTTAAAGAAAGCCATTTTTTCAAATCTTCTCATATTCTGCTTAATAATCTAAAAACACCAAACACAGAGCATCTTTTTAAGTTATTAATGAATTATACAACTTTTTGCAAATTGGTATTTAAATTTACCGTTATATACAAGCAAAATTTTGCAAGATTTCTTTCATATCTTCGTAAAACTTTTGGACTGAATCTTGAAGTTTTGAGAGAACAAATCTTTCAAAATTTTCTTGTACCACCCCTTGTACATCGAAAATTGAATATTTGCTATTTTTAAATACATGTAAGTACAAATTTTTTGAAATTGAAAATTAAAGCTTCATTCAACACTATATTCTTACATCTGTAATGCGCTTTTTTTAATTATATAGAATTTTTTTTAAATATTGAACAAAGTGTATCTTGATTTTGATCAATTTTTTATATACATCAAATTCGAGGAATAATTAAAAAATGTTGGTGCAAGTCACAATATTTTATTTTGTTTTATTGTTTTTTGGAAAATGTGCGCCATTAAAAACCTTTGATTTATATTCTGCATTATTTTAAATAAATTATATAATAGAAAAAATATTAAAAAATAACTTTGAGTGTTATTATATTATTAAATTATGTAATATTTATCCAAAAAATTCCTAATATCAACCAACTCTAAAGTATTTTATATATAAGAGTAAAACTTGACTAGGACGATTTTCGATTTTAAATACACGTGGATTTATAAATAATACTATTATTATTATTGCATTCTATTTTATAAGTATATGTATATCTGTATATGAATAAAAGAAAAATATTTAATCCTTGAATTCCATTTTCTTTATGTATTTAATGGAAAATATTTTTTTTATATTAAATATTATACAGGAAAAAAATATTAAGGAAAGGTAAATATAAAATAATGTTATCAAGAGTGCTTAATATTTTATTGTTTTCAAGTAAAATATCATTCCATCCGGAATATCAATCTTCGCTTAAATAAATATATAAAGTTTCGATACATTATACGTAATTGAAATAGAAAATATTAACTAGGAAAATTATATTTTAGGAAAAAAAAAACAATTTATTTATTTATTTATTTAATCTAATATTAATACAATAAATTGTAATAACATCAGTAAAACGCTCGGCTACAAAGGCCATTTTGGGCCTGACAAAAAAAACAATAAAAATAATTTTATTTTGAAATAGAAAAATATTTGCATAAATCGAGGCGTTAAACAAAATTAGAAAAAAAGGATGATCATTGTTGACTTATATGCTAAAAAATAAAACAAAAAATATCATAACATAAATATAGTTAAGCATAACATTTTAAAAATAATAAATATTTATAAACCATAATCTATATCTTATCTAATAAAATATGTGTTTTATAAGAGCGAAATTCATATGAAGGCTGATTAAAACATAAGCTTTAAAAATATTTAAGATATGATTTCAGAACATGTTCTTTTATTTTAAATTTTAGAAAATGTTTTTAATACATAAATAGTATACCTTTCGTTTTATATAAAATCAAACTAGCCTTAGTCAAACATGTATGAAAATAATAGTTTTTTTTAATATATGAATTATAATATAATCTTGTCCAAAAAGAAAATATATTTATTTATTTATATACAGGTACCGTGGTACATAAATGTGCCAGGTAGGAAGCAGGGGTTATATCCTGGTAGGTATGTGGGGTGTACGAGATATTATGTAATATATTAAGTATTTACATATTGCGATATATGAATATTTTTTTTTTTTATATTATAATTATTGTACCCAGCCGGGAATCGAACTCGAGACCTCTCATTACCTTATGAATGAGAAGCGGTGTGTCAACCACTGCACCAATGGCTGGATAAAAGAAAATATAGCAATCATAGAGAAATCTTTGAAAATAGAGAGAAATAATAAAATCATTCAACTTTGAATTTGGGACTATTTACTACATAAGAGAATGAAAATTACCGTCTTCTTCACAAATTGCGAACCATTGATCGAAAAAGATGAACATTCTAGATTTTTTCGTCTAATAAATATATGTATACAAGGAATATATAAGTTACAAGGAATATATCAAGTTTCGGTTTATTTATAGTACTCTAACATAAGTTGGTAAATAACTATATTACTTACAATAAAATCAAAGTACTTATAACATTACTTATACCGTTATTTAATATTAATATTATTTGCTTTAATAGATGAACTTTGGTAATTGTTTCTGATTTTAAAAAGAATATTTTCTTATTTTCGTATAAAAAGTTCAGAAAAATAACATTTAGCTTGTTATTTTAATTACTTTTTTTTTCTAAATTAATTAAAATTAATAATTAAAAAACAAAAAAAAAATACAAAGAAGTGGTATATAGAAACCTCAAGGAGAACGTTTATATTTTTAATGTAGGTAAATGTTTTTCTTTTATTAATTTATACCTTTTAAAATTATATTTTGCCAAATTATATATTTTTTTTTTGATGTATTATTTCTTTACTTAGAAGTTAAATAAACAAACAAAAAATTATTTTTTTTAAATGTTAGTATTTGCATAAAATAAAAATCAACATATTAATGTATATTTGTTTAATTAAATTACTTGTTTTTTTTTTCATATATAAATAAAGGGTTATTTCCCATTTTATAAAACATTAAATGAATGGCAGCAAACAATTTATAAAAAATTTTATTAAGATTTTTTATACATATATTTCCCCAAATCCCTAAACAATGAAATCCTTTTTGATTTCTGAAGGGATTTTTCGCACTTGTAAACGATATTTAAAATCTATTTTTTTTTTTTTTTTGTTAATAAATATAAGAAAAATTTAAACAAAAAAAAAAAAGAAATTTGAAAAAAACAAGAAATGTAAGAAAAAGTAAACAGAAAAATTATTTTTTAAAATCCTTTCAATTCCATTTAAAATTCTTGTCATTGAATCTTTCTTATTCCAAATTCAAATTTTTTTTTTGAACTATAACATACAACAAAAAAACAATAATAATAAATCAAATGTTGAATATTATGTCGGATTTTTATTTTTCTGTTTTTTTTTTTTTTGTTTGAAGTATTATTTACTTATATATATATATATATATATATACAATATTTATAATACAATATAAGTATAATAAAAATTTGTATTTATATTATATTATATAAATCCTTTAAATAATAATCTAAGTTTCAATACAATTTAACCTAATTTACCACCTAGTATCTCTAACTCATCACTTTTCTGTCATATGATGAATAATGTAAAATTAAGCAAAAAAGAAAAATAAGTGAAACATTTTAGAAATTTCATTTTACCACAAAAAACATGAAATATTATACCAACAATTACATATAATTTAACTTTGAAATTTTTACTTTGTTTTTAATACAGAATACAGTACCTGTACTACAAAAATGGGTATTACAAATGGGTCTTACTCTCATCTCAATGCTTCCGCGTCGTATTGTCCTATCCTCTCCTATCCATACTCCCTGGCCAATATACTGCGTATGCATGGGTTATATTAGCTAAAAGGAGGAGTTGGGTTTAGTTAGTAAGAATCGGATACTACTAAGGGAGAATTCTTTGTGCCTTTGAAAGATTCTCATCTTCCTTAAGAACAAAAAAAAAAAAATTGACGAAAACTTTCATAACGTTACTACAATTATGGATGACATTCTAATCCAAGTATTAAGACTGATACTAAAAAGCTATAGTGAAACGTTCTTTCATTTTTCAAAAAAATCTCAACATAAAATTTTTCCAAATATTAAAATTTAGATAATCGAAAATATGTTCCAAATTAAAGATTTCAACAAAACAATTTTAGCAAATTTATCCGTGTCGACTCGTAATTTAACGCTATTTTGAAGTTTGTTTAAAAAAAATAATCTTTTACGACTATAAGGTTTTCCCGATTATTTTGCCAATGACTATAAAATAGGTTTGGTCTAAAAAAAATAGGTAAATAAAATTAAATATTGAATACTGGAATAAAATGATATTTTTGTATTCCTTTCCATATTTAAATAGTCTTTTCTTACAGTTGAAGACAAAAATTATACAACTCTATTTTTAATTTGGTTTTTGTTTAAATTTAGTTTCCATAATTCTTTTTCTTAAATTATAGTAAAAACTATGATTCAGATATTTTTTTGATGCTATTCATATGTTTCTTAAATCTAAGTTATATGCCAAAGTTTATGTTATCTATTTTTGATAAAAATTTAACATACTTTCATGGAAATAATTTCTGATTAATAGTTACAAATAGTTATTTAAAAGTTAATATAGTTGTCTTTACCACTTTAACGCTGTATTTATGGCACTTCTTCCAATGTATAGCTTATATTAGTCTGACTGTTCTATTAAACACTGGCTGACTATTAAGCACTATTAATACAAGTAAAATACAAGATTCAGTTAAATGATGGTTATCAAATCAGGATTTTCCGAATAACAAATGTAACACTGTAATAAAATTATATAATTCCAATAAATGTAAATCCAAATGTATTTATGTAAATAAATTTTTTTAGATTACATAATAAAAAACATGAAAAAGAATAAAAAAAAAATTACACACAGACTATTAGAAAAAAAAAATAAAATAAAATAAAGAACAAATATGTAAATTTATAAATTGAAAACAAAAAATTTAAAGTAAATCAAAAGGTATAAAAAATATTTCTTAATTTTTTTTCTTTTCTCGACAAGGACATTAAATAAAGGGAAATTCTTTTACAGTAAAACACCAAAAACAACAGCAACATAAAATTAGATAAAACAACAACAAATAAAAACAAAAAACACCATTTTTGAGGAAAAAATATCACAATCCTTTATTTGTTTTTTTGTCTTCTCGTTTTTACTTTAATAAAATACGATTTTCCGATTCAAATGAATGGAAGGATCGAAAATTCAAAAAAAAAAATAAAATAATAATAATAAATAAATCCATGGTAATGTCTTTATTATGTTATTTTTTTGGTATTTTAAACCGATCTTAAATACTTTTTTTTTTTTGATACGAACACCATGTTTAAACCCTAAAAATACAAAAAAAAAAAAAACAATACAAAAAAATACAAATATTAAATAAAAGATTTAGAGCGACATGTTAAAAAAAACTTTTTGAAATAAAATCAAAAATAATTGAAGAATTATTTTATTTATGAATATTTTTCGTGTAATCATGTGACAATTTAAATTATTTTTATCCTTGGATTTGACAAAAAATTTATAAAAAAAAGGAATTTAAGTTAATTTTTAAACTATTTGCTTTATTTAATTTTTTCTTTCATTTTTCTTCTTTGTTTTAGAATTTAAGATATTTTGGAACATTTTTTTTAATACGCTAACCATTATGACACAGTATGAGCTTTGAGTTATCTTAATCTTCTGATTTCTGGTTTTTTGTTTTCCAGGTGCTAAATTATATTTTCTAATAAAAACCTGGACTTAAACTATTAAAAAAAATCTTTTTCAGATCTTTAGTTTCTTACAGGCAGTAGGACTTACAGAAATGGAGGAAAAATCGACGGCACGTAGTAATAAGAAGCTACAATATATCTTTATCAAAAGATTGCATCCCTATAATATAATCTAATATTACTTATCATATCACTTTTTTTCAAGCTGAACATTGGCACATTAATCAGAACTAGTAGTGTTATAAAAATTCTATAACAGGATAATATTATCTAATTTAAAAATTTCACTTTCTGTAATATTTATTAATAAAATATTTTTTAGAACTCTCTAGCATAAGGCATCCAGTATCCACCAAGCATTTCCATCTATTTCTATTTTGAACTATAGTCTTTACGTGTGACCATGATTTGTTAATTTTGCCTATTTCTTTCAATATTGTTCTTTTTCAGCTATTAGATTTTACTCCCATATAACAGCTGATTTTTCACAGGCGTTGAAAATTCTCAGCTTTGAATTTCTTGAGATCTGGGAGCATTTTCAGATATTTCTCAATCTGCAAAATGCCGTTCTGGCTTTGCCTAGTCTGTTACCTATATTTTGGCCAATGATGCTGCCTAGATATTTGAAATTTTTTTCATCTACAATTGGTGTATTATCTATTTTTAGAGGTCTCTGGTTTCTTGTATTGCATCTCATAATTTTTATATTCTTTGTATTTATTTGCAGATCTTCTTAATAAAAAATTATTAAATTTATTTCTGAAAATTTTCAATTAAGATTTCAAATTATTAAAAAAAAAAAAAAACAAAACAAATCCTTTATTATTTTATAAAATAAAACATTAATTTTTATTAATTTTAAGATGTCACTTAAAAATAACGATGGTTATTATCCCTTTAATTTAAGAATTATGCAAAATCTTTAATTTTTCTACAAATTGTTTCTATTGTTTTTATACTTCCAGCCTTTTCTTACTGTCTTCTCAATTTTTATTATGTACATTTTCCATTTAATTTTTTAATTCAAAAAAAGAAAAAAAAATTTAATTCTAAAAATAAATATTTTATCTGAAGTACTTCAAACATTAAAAAAATAAATAAGAAAATGAAAATAAATTCTTTCAAATTGAAAAATGTCCTCCCATATACTTATTAATCTTTTTTATTGTTGAGTGCGTTTTACTTAAACAAAACAAAACTTTCTTAAGAAATAAAACTAAATTGCCAAAAGTATAATGAAAAAAAAAATTATCACCTATTTTATGTGATGCTAAGAAAATTGATAACAATAGAAAATTTTATATTAAAAAACATAAATTTTATTAACCGTATAGTGGTAAAATTGGTGTGTTATAAAATACTGCAACTAAATTACCAAAAAATCTTCGAAAAATGTGAGTTTAAAGATTCCATGTCAGATAAAGGCAATAGTCAAAAATACGCTGATATTTTTAGTGTCCACAAGTATGTATCGTTTTCAATGAACACATAGTTTACATTTTACCGTTCCAACTAAATGTTTCCTCCAAAAAAAAAAAAAATTATATCATTATTATTTAGTTTTTTTTTTATAATTTCCAGGTACTTATATAGTATAAAATAACTGAACTCAGCTTTGTTTTTGTTTTAGAATTTCACTTATAAAAATCTATTAAAAAAAATTCCCATTAAAACTCCTAAGATAAAAACCAAACAATATAAAAACTTAACTTTATTCAACTAAGTCACCAACTCTTTGCAAAATGAATCCACTTTACAGGATAATTATATGTGCAATATATGTATGTAAGTCATAGTAACGGTATTACTAAATATTCCTTTAATATGAAGTCAAAATCTATTATAGAATCTCTTTGAGAAATTATTGTTCTTTTATAATTATGGTAAGCAGTTAAAGGTTAACATTTCAGTACCATTTAAAATACCAAAAATAAAACCAAAATGAATGAAAATTCTTACAATCCATCTTGTTTTATTTTTAATACCTTTTGAAAATTTATTTAACGATTAAAACCCTGACAAGTCTTTATTTAAGCACTTGAAAATACTGGAAAAATTAAAGACAAAAAAAAAAAAGAATTAAACGGACAATGACCACAAAGATTTTACAAAAAAAAAAAGATTAATTCTAAAGTGCGAATCTCTGATATTTGTTGTTAAATTTGGAGAGGATTTTTTTCATAGAAAATAAAATCTCAAAGGAGCTATTCGTTAAATAAAGGGATTTGTTAAATGGTTTTTTTGTATAAGGTAAAATGAATTTTAAAGGTAACAAAATTACAAATAAAAAAAAAAAAACATACAAAAAAATGGCAAATAATAATATTTTGATGTCATTAATATTTTTAAAAGTTCAAAAAACTCTTTTCAAATTGTTTGTAAAAAATAATATATTGTAAATAATTTTATTCAATTTAAAAGGTAAGGATTTTGTTTTAAAAGTTTGAAATAGTCCTTAAATGCTCCTTTAATTTATTTTCATTGTATTTTAAAATAAAAAAAAGTTGTATGACTTGTGATAAAAAAAAAACTTTGACAAAAATATTTTCCGAAAAAATTTTAAGAAATATTCTTTTTGGAACTTATGATTGAATGATTGAATAAAAAAAAAAATAAAAAAAAAATTAGAGTCCTTTGTATTCGTATGGACATAGTTTAAAGATATACAAAGGTTTAAAGGTAATAAATTTATCATTACGTTTGTGACGCCTTACAGGAGATGACGTAGATAAGACAAAGTATATATTCTTACTCAAAATCGAATTTTGAATCGATTTATATTAATATATTACATTCCATCCATATACGCATCCGTCTGTTCGCAAGATAATTTAAAAAACATCATTATCTATAGCTAGCGTTTTTGAAATTTTTACCATTTTATCTTTGTAAAATTCTTAATTTCTCTGTTTACTATTTTCTGTCACACAACTTTTAATTTTTAAATGAAAATAATTCAGTATCTGTTAAAGTTAGTTGTCTGAAAATTTTCCAAAAGAAGTTAAATTTAATCTCAACATCTTCTGTAAAATATTTTTGCTCTAGTGGAACAGGTTGGAGTAGCAACGAAAATGTAATTTCTCATATTTTGATACTTAATAAATCAGAACTTCTGAAATGTTGTAAAAAAAGATCAAGTTTTATGATACCTCTGATAGCTCTGTAAAGTTTGATTGCTTTAATGCAACAAGTTCACAAAACTGTTATATCTAATTACCTAATTAAGGTAGAAAGTTTATCTGAAAGTTTTTAAAGTATTCTCAAGTTTTATGGCACTAACATTTGTGAAGTTTATTTTCTTCAGTGCAACAGATTCAGGTAGCTGTAATATCTTGGCACTTCATTAATCTACAGATATATAAAAATTTTATAAAAGATTATCATAAACCTGTATGGCAATTACTTTTATGAAATTTTGTTGATTCGAAACAACTGGATGAAGTAGTTGTCATAGAATTCCAAAAAAATTAACATACATATATCTTGGTACTTAACTAAGTTATAGATATTTGAATTTTTTTTTTAAAGATTATTAAATTTTATCGTACTTATGTTTATACGGGTATCATAGGAGTGACACATCCAACAATGTACTCGTAATCTTCTTAATTTTTTTTTTATAATTTTAACATTATGGTAAGGTTTAAATAATCTTTGACTAGTCTTCTAATAAATTTAAATTTAAATACATCAAACCATCCTTTAAGAGAGACAAACCAATAAAGAGATTTATTGCGGGATAATAATAGGATATTATCTTATTTGCAGTTTGATTTGAACTCGGTAATTAAATTTTAGTTGCAATTTATTTTTTGTTATATGTATTTTTAAATTTGGGGAAGATTTAAATAAATGATATCCGAAAAATTTTATTTTATCAAAATTTAACATATGCTTGTTAATCAGTAGTTAATGAATATTACAAATTTATCATAGCAGCTTTGAGTAGAGTTAAAAGTTAAAATCAATTTGTCAAGTATAATTTCGATGTTATTCTAAAAAATAATATAGATACTTACAGATAATATTAGGTTTTTTTTTTGTTTTTAATTTGTTGTGTTGTTTTTTAACCTAGTTAGATCTAAATAATTAATAGATATAGTTTTAAATACCCGTATAAAAAATAGAAATATTTTACCTTGTGATACAAAAGTCAACAAAAAAAAAAAAAAAAAAATTAATTTAAATGCAATGCAATTAAAAAGTTTTTTTTTTTATAACTTTTAATTTCTTTGAAATTTAAATTTGAATAATTTTCCTAGTAAACTTTTTCATCATAATTTTTATTATTTCATAGACTTTAAAATTTATAAAAAATGCTAAAGTGTAATAAAAATTATAATTTAAGAGAAATGTAAAATAGCTTACAAACCTTTTAATTTTCTTTTTAATTCTTTTCAATAAATGTCTTAATTTTTTTGCTTTGTTTTTTTTTTATAAATTTTTGAATTAATTTGTAATTAAAATATTCAAGTGTTTTGATCTAAATAAAGTCATTAGAAAAAAGTTTAAAGGCTTTTGATTTAATTAGCAATTGATTATAAATTAAGAATTGTGTGAATTTTTATAAGAACTTTTTAAGTAGACTATAAAATATAACTATAAATAGTCAAAGTAATTTATTTATTTATTGCAAAACACATTGAATTTATTTGTTTATTAGAAATGATATAGGGTAATGGAAGATTATTAAACTGTCGTCTACTAAAATCATTATTCGTTGAATATTTAAATTAAATTAATTTATAGAGAAATATAATTTTTGTTTCCGAGGGAGTTTTAGAACTTCAAAAGACAACAAAAAAGCTTAAGCCGCACTTTGATTTTTACTTAGTAAAACCATTTCTCTACGTAGCCATCTGCATAATGGAATAATCATCCTAATTGAAAAACAGTACATATCATAGCAATAGGAAAAATATAATAAAGGGAAAAAGAAAAGGAAATTTACAATTTGAAAGTGTAAATTAATTAGAATTTTAACAAAAATAAGATGGTTGATTTCTTGAATCTCTGTACATTGAATCGAGGAATATCAGAGGTGGTAATGTATTACACACTTTTGACGTTCCAGCTAAGAATAAAGCCCTATATTGTTCGTTGTTCTAATTCTAATTGGCTCCATTATGTAATTGTGCGATTTTTATATATATTTTTTATATTATATAGTATTATTTGTGTTTATCTATATTAGGTAGCAAGGACGATTTGTTAAAAAAAAAACTTTTTCAGCAATTTTTATTACAATTAAAAACACTACCTACCTATCATGCAGGATTTAAATCGGCATTCCCTAGGTTAATATTTATATTATATGCTAAACACTCCATGCACACACCCCATGCTAAACACTCAGATACTTATAAAATGTTCTTATTTTTTTAAAACTTTTTTTTTTTAATTTATTTTATCATATGATTTACAATTACAAAAAAGCTTCATTTTTTTTTTTAAATAGTTTTATTTCTGCATTTAATTTTCTGCTTATTCTAAACAAAACTAAAAAATGAATTTATTTATATCTAAATTAAAGTACTCATGGCTTACAGTAGCTAACCTCTCTTACTTAAATTTATATAATTTAAATTGGATATAAAATATTTTTTAATTATGCATTTATTTTAAATATTATAATATATATATTTTTTTTTTATGTAATTAATTATTTTTCTATAATTCCTGGAAAATATTTAAAAAAAAAACCAGATTTGTATGTTTGAGATTTTAAACTTACTTTCTAGCTTACAAATAAAACTAATCTATTTAACAGCTAAGACTAAAAACTAAACTAGCTTAGTCTAAAAGTTTCCAAAAAATTGGTTTTGAATTACAGTGGGAATATAATATTTGTCGAAGTAAAATATCTTCGAGTTTAAATTGCTTAATAGGCTTAATGGTATTTTTTTTATCGTTACTATTTCGTTTAAAATGATAAAGAATAGGAATATATTCAGTATTTTCTATGTAATTATTTCTATCTAGGAATACGAATCCTTCAGAAGGAATAAAACCTGAATTGAGTGTTGAAATAATATATTGATCGTCTTTGTACCATGGGTGGCATATTAAAGAATTTTCTAGAACTTCACTACTTCTCTGAATATGGTTTCGTATGAAACGAATAATAAAATTATCGATTTTGATTATTTTGGCCTTTTCAGATAATATTTTGTTGGAGTAGTAATGTTGATAAGTTGTTGTAGGTTTCCTGTTTAAATTCGTACATGCTCTGAGACTTCAAAAAGACTGAGAAAGCTGCATTCATAACTATTAATTTACAATTTTTGGGTTAAATCAAAAACTGCATATATTTAGGCGAAACAAATTTTGTTATGTTTTACATTCATACTTTTACTTTATTATCCTTTGGATGTAGACGCTATCATAATATAATTTTAAAAAACAATTTCTACAAAAATTTAATAAACTTTAAATCGATTTTAATAATAATCCCCAATTTTATATATTATAACATTATTAAAAGTATATATATATATATATATATGTAATTTGTATGTAGAAAATATTTTTTGGTGCCTTTGATCTCTATATTTGTAGAATATAAATTTTTATATTGATATTTTATTTAAGTAAATTCGCAAAAAGACTTAATATATCTCAAGATACATGCATAAAAAAATAATATCCATTATGTATTGTGAAAATGTTTCAGTTTTTTGCTTATTTTGTTTATATCCTAAATAGACAAAAAAACTGTCAATAGAGTTTAATATATCCTATTGAATATTTTATATACCAAATATGGTATAATTTTCTCATTTTCCTTTTTTTACTTTCTCCCTCTTACTAGTGTAATATGATTCCATTGTAAAAATAGATTCAAATTTTATAAAATTGTTTCTTTTATTTAATAATAGCGCATAAAATTATAAAATTGTGTTATATATTTATAAAAAAGAAACAGTCAAAATTGAAAATTGGCAATTTATTTTACTATATACAAAACAAAACAAGGACAAAAAATACATTACATGACATTCCTAATCCTCTAAATTGCCATTATGTATTTAACTATTTAGAAAAATTATTATTTTTTCATAATAGACTATTTTGTATATGAAAATTATTTACAATACGCTTCAATTTCGTAATAATAGAAAATAAAATTTTTGTAATACTTTTCAATAAGGAACTAAAAAAAAAAAAAAATGATAAAAGAATAACGAAATTTTTAAATATTTTTATAATAAATTTTGCCTTAAGATACATTTTATTAACATAATCAATAACAATATTCTCAATTTTATGTGTGTAAGTATAAATTTTTGTTTGATCTGCTCTTTTATGTTGAACTAATCTTTTCTATGAAAATGAAGCTGAAAATAAAGGCAACTTCTAAATTTGTTTACGATTTTTTAAAATATCTGCCTTTAAAAATGTTTCATTCACCATGTTTCTATCCATCAATTATATTCAGAGAAATATACATAAGATCTAGTTTATTTGTTTTGTAAAAGTTTTAAACTATGATTTTGTGCACAAAATTAATATTAATTTAAAAAGAAAAAGAAAATTTTTTAAAAATAATCACAAATAAATTATTGTTTTTTCAATTCTCTTCAATAGAAAATGGAACTCCGTAAATCCCCGTACTAAACTATATACTAATCGAAAAAGATATAAATTTTTATTATTTATGTTATAAAAAAAAATATTTGAAGTTTGGTTTACATTTTCTGTTAATCTCAACAAGTTTTCTTTTCAAAATAATATATTATTATAATTGGCTTCTAAATATCTTATAATTAGTCAATGGATGTGCCAATAACATAAACTTTTACATTATACACAAAAGCTTTTCGGAAAACTAATTCCAAACAAATATTTTTTTCTAGTGTTCTGATAGAACTTGTAGTGGAAGCATGGAAATAACAAATTTTTCTTGAAAATCTTTTTAATTTGTTAAAATAATGAATGAAAAAGTTGAAAATTTTGAATGCGGCTGAAAATATTTAAACATGAAATTCTGCACTTCCAAATTAAATCTCTAGCTCTAAACTTTGCCACAAATAATATCCTGTTTTTTGGAAAGAAAATTCTTCATTATGATTTACACATAATTTGGATATTATTTTTATGTTTTTATGTTTTTTCTTTCATTTTGTTAAATAAATCAAATGTGAAATGAATTTGTATATGTGTAAAATCACTGCAAGTTATTGAAAATAAATTCCAAATGAAATTTAAATTTCATTTTATTATTTATTTATTTATTTAATTAAATTTACTATGGTATAAAATAACATAACCAAATGTTGAACAGTTTTCCTTTTAAATATGGATCATATTTTCGTTATAAGTACGAAAAATGAAAAACATGGATTGAATTTAAAAATTTTAGAAGGAGTTTTAACTATATTGGATGTATTAATTCTACATAATATGTATAAAAAATTGACATATTTTGATCTATAGACAACAAACAAACACTTAATGAATGTATTGAATCTAAGTATTAAATTACTTATTAATAAAATTTATAAATAACATTTAAGTATAATTTTGATAAGTTCTTACTTCCTAATTTTTTGAAAATTTTGCAGATAAATAGTCTAGCAGATAAATATGAATAAGTTCCCCAAAGGGTTGTTTACCTAATGACGTCATTAAGTAATATCTTAATTCAAATTACTTCCGAAACTGGACTATTACAGGTTTTAAAGGACTATTACAGGTTTTCAGAGCTTAAAACCAATTTGTTTTAATGTTCCTTTCCATATGTATATAAGACCAGCATATAAAATTTTACGATTAAAGATACAGAGTGTTTAAAAAATACAAAAAAAAAAAATTTATGGTTGTTTTTGATTCTGAATATTATAAATAAAAATATGATTCTAAAATGATTCTAAAAAATCAGATATGTAAAAATAATAAAGTTAAAATATAAAATTGGAAATTTTTTTTCACATATTTTTAACAAAAATGCAGAATGCAGAAATGCTGTATATTAATTATAAAAAATGTAACATTTTTCTTAGAATTTTAGAATTTTTAACCTAACTTTTGTAAAAAATTTTTTCTATATAAGGCTCACTCCATTTAATACCTCATTTATTGTCAATTCAATAAGCAAACAAGCAGAAAAAATTTTCTTTTCATATTTTCATTTTTTTTATGTTATTATATGAGATATTTTGTTGACATTATTAATAATATATATAGAAAAAATATATTTGAGTAACATTCAGATGACAAATTTGACAAATTAAGGTTTGATTTGCAAGGAAATTACATTTTACCAAGAAATTAGGTTTTTTATTTAAAGATTTTTTTTTGTTTTAATTATATTCAGAAATTTTCTAAGAAATTTTATTTATCTTTTAGAACTTTTAAGTGGGGGCCTCGGTAGCCTAGTGGGTAAGAGCGTATGACATACGTTGTAAACAACCGATGGAGTGTGGAGTTTGAATCCCATATACATGTTGTGAGAATAATTTCTTTTTTTAGAGCCATGCCTAAAAAGGAAAAGCTTTGTAATTTCCTTCTCACATTTATATGGCAGCAGAATAAACAAAAAAAAAAAAAAAACTTTTTATTTTTTGGATGAAAAAAAAATTCGATTTTAATTTTAAACCAAAGACTTAAGAGTGCTATTTAGTCTGTATTATTATACTCTGCAATTGAGTTATGAATATATCTGTAATTTAATACTAAATTATTAAAACAGATTTAGATCTATTTTTAACTAACTTTTGTTTATAAAATAATGAGCTAATGAAACTATTATATCTACTTATGATATATTTGCTGAATATGATAGTAAGATCCTAAAAACATTTAAGATTAAATTTTTTTTTTTTTTGTATTACCCAAAGTGGTCATAGCAACCTTTACCTTTTTAAATTCTATGACATCTTTATGTAGAAAAGAAACTTATAATACATTTTCATGGTAAAAGTGATTATTTTTCTGTAACAATATAATTAATGAAAATTTTAATAATGTTACCAGGGTTTTTATATGCCGAAATTGTTTTAATTTTATTTTCTTTTTGTTTTCAGAAAAATTATTTCTTTTTTTTATCTTTTCTTTGTAATTTTTTTATAAACTCTTCAATTTTTTTTTATTTTAACTAGATATAAATATCAAGACTATTAAATATACATATATTCATGTATTTATTATCTAAAGAATTAATTTTTACTCCTTTTTATGTTCTCAAAAATTAATTTTTAAGTGATTAATAAAAAATGACGATAAAAATTTTAAACGTAACATCATCATTCATACTTTTCTGAAAACGCAATAATTTTTAATTACAACAAAAGAACAAATTGGTATGAACAAAACTGGTTAGACCAAGCAGCATAAAAGCAGCAGCAAAACTGGCAAGACCATGTAACATAAAATAAATTTTAAGAGTTTTCGAAATAACAATGGAGCTTTTTTGCTTCTTTAATGTTATTTTGAAATACCATTTTCGAAAATTTTTGAAAATCTCTTAAAATAACCTTAAATTAAAATTTGAAGCAAATAAACATTAATATAGAATTACAACCATGATGGAAAAAAAAATTTTTATTTATTGCTGAAGATTTTTTTTTGACATAAATGCATCTGAAGTACATATATGTTTCTTTGATGAAAAATTTCTTTTTAAAGATTGGCAAAATATTTTGATTTAAAAAAAAAAGTTTAGTTTAATCTTGTAATAACCAAAAAAAAAAAAAGAAAGAAAATCATTATTTCATCAAAATTATTTTTTTTATTTTTATGAATATAATTTTTTTTCCAAAATTATAATTCCAAATTTATAGAAAAGTTAAGATGCAATTAAAAAAGAAATTTGAAACATCAGTGACTTACTTATATTATAAGGTTGAGATATAAATTTTTTTAGATTAAAGTGATGCTCTCAGGTGCATGTCGTTTATATTTAATTCCGAGGTATAGTAAAATAGTTTCTTAAGAATATTGTAACTTCTGGGATGATAATAAAACAAAGAAAATATAAACATTTAACAAAAAAATATTTAATAAAAGGGAAATTTGTTTAATTACAAAGGTACAGTGTCGACATACATTGGTACTTATAATCGCTACAAACTACAAAGTAATTTTGTATATATAATAATAAAATATATAAGAGTATAATAAAATTCTTTGTACTTGTTTGTGTCTAGTCTTTTTCTTAAAGAATTTGTATTCCTTTTTGTTCTCTACTTTTGTATCTTTTATTTTGTATCGTTTTTTGTTCTTTTTCACTTCACTTTAACATGCGATCATAATAATTTTTTTATTTTAGGAAGAAAAAAAAAAAAAACAAATCTTCTTTGTAAGAGTCATAACGACACGTGTTGATATCATAATTTTTTTTTTTTCTTAATTCATATAATTTTCTTTTTAAAGTTGATTTTAATATTAGTGATTTTTCCAATTTGCATTTTGACAGTCCTTTGCAATTTTTTCCTTTTTCTCTAATTAAATTCTATTGTATTGTGTGGTAGTTTAATTTTTTTATTATTTGAATAATTTAGTTCCATTGTTTTGATTTCTTTTTAAGTAGCAGAAAATTTAACTGCACAACCCTTAAATATTTTTATTAAGTTTATATTAAAAAACTAAAAATTAAAACTTTGTTTTATAAATAAATTACTAATATGTAAGAGTTAGCTACCATTATTATAGTATGGGTGAATTTTTACACCTACTTTTATGTTTGCTTTACGTTAACAAAAAATCGAAAATATTAGACTATGATAACAAGACTAAAACCTAGATCTCAATTCTCAGAAACGAAATATTTTCAAAATAATTTTTATTTTAGGAAATTGGCGTACCTAAGCAAAAAGTCCCCAAAACCAAAACGAAAATACAAATACAAACTGTTGCATACAAATTTTGGGGATTTTTTCGTTTTTGAATAGAATCTAATGAAAATTTAAGAGATTATCAAAAAAAGTTTCCATTAAATTGTTTTAGCTATTTAGGTTTAAATTTTCTCTTTTTTATTAAAAGAAGATAACAGCTATTGCAATAACGCCAAAACAAATATCTCATTGTTTAATTTTTCTTTTTACTTAAGTTTACTAAAAAAAAATTTTGATTGATGAAATATTGTAATAATACGGAAGGAAATCCATGCAATTTCTATAGGAGCTGGCTGATAATCATTAAAAATATTTTAAGTATATATTTATAAAGACAAAAACAGAAACATGACATTTAGTATTTATATAAACTGAAATGTATTAAAAGCAATTTATAATATTCAAAAAAAAAAATTTTTTTTGACTTGTACTTTTTTATTTTTGTTTTGTTTTTTTTTTTTTTTTTTTGGCATATGGCAATAATGTATTCAAACATTAAAATTTATTGAATTTAAATGATAAAAACAATAAAAGGAAATAATAATAATAATAGTAAAACAATGGGAAATTCTTATTTTACATGGTCATAAGACAACCAGGAAAAAAAAAAAACAAATTTTGACAAAATGGACAAGAATGTATAAATCTTCTAAAATATAATCAAGTAATAATTCTTTAAAAAGAAAAAAAAAATATCAGTTTCAATTTTAAATAAAGAAATAAAAATGTTATAAAATGTATAATTTAAATAAATAAGGATAAAAAAATGTTTTGTAATAATAAAATATAATATTACAAATTTTTTTTTTTTGTTTTCGTAATTTCCAATATTTTAGACTCTCCTATTTTATGTTATAGGTACAGTAGCAATAAACAAAATATGGCTTTAACATTGTTTTGAAAAAAAGAAATAAAAACTATCGTATCTAAGTAAATGGTCCAATATATCACTACAATTTTTCTGTTTATTGCTTTATAAATGCATCATAAGCTTCAAATAGTTTAGAACCTATAAGTATGCAATTTATTTCAATAAATTTTGTACTTAAGATATCCTGGATGCTAGGGATTACAGTGATCTAGTGGTTAAGTACATGGCTTTTAAACAGAAAGAGTGCACATTTAAATGAAATTTTAACCATGCGTAGGTTTCGAAAAAAAATTATGGTTGTTGAACAACTTTTTGAACAGTTCCACCCTCTATGAAGTTGTAGCCGCACAAAATTAAAAAAAAAACCCCTATTTTTAAATATGTATATTTTACGTTTTGCTAAAGAATTTTGCCATTTAAAAACGCCAAAGTAATGGAAGTTTTTTTAACTTTATAAATCAAAATTAAAATTACACAAGTTTTTGCAGTTTAGTATTAAAATTTATCGGTATATGAAAACAAAACTTTGAAAGATTTTGCTTTTTTTATATATCCAGAACTGATTTAAATAATCCCATTAAATTTTAAATTAAAAAAGATTTTTAGAATTAGCATAAGTTAATTCAATTTGTGTACCTCTCCCTGTTTAAGAGCTATTAGAGTTGAATAATTGAGATTTTTCTAATTTCAAACACTTGTAACTTAGGTAACAGTACCAAAGTAAGACGCAAAAATTACTCTTCGTGTGCTAACAGTTTTTCCCAATTATATAGAATTTTCTCAAAATTTAATGTCTCTTGATTTTTCAAAATTTTTTCTCCTATTTAAAATTCTATTTTTATTGTCGTTTGGAAAATGTTCGCCTTTAAAAATCTATGGTTTTACATTTTGTCTTGTTTATTTTAAAATCTGATTCAATAATTATTTTTAACTAAATATGAAGTTATACCTTTAACTTTCATCTTTTTTTTCTTTTATAACAAATTTTTATTTTTCTTACCTTTACAACCTTTTTGATTTGAAGAAATTTTAATCGTGTATTCTTGATTATTATTTAAGAAAGGTTACTTTAAAGAAATCCCAAAATTAACCTTTTTCTGTTTTGCTATTGGTTTTTCTGACCTACTCTAATCTTATTTTAATTAAAATTTATTAACAATTTTTGTTTCATGGGAAAACCTGGAAAATACTTTAAAAACATTTACCCTTTTTTTACTAAAAAATTCTTAATAAAATTATTTCCGGTTACGATTTTTTGTTTTTGTTTTCATTTCCACTTTTATAATTTTTAAATATATTTTTCTTTTTTTTAATATAGGTACTTAAAAATTTCGGTTGGATAGAAATGATGGTTTCTCAAAATCTCGTTTTATCAAAATCTTCTTTTGTTATTTGCCTTTTTGTTTTATTTTTAAAAAGAAAAGTATGGATATCAGAAGTCGGGTATTCAACTCCAAAATACCTCCTAATTTTTTTTTTTCATATATATTGATGAAGATGAAAGCCTTTGAAGTAGTGGTGGCTGTTGCCTAAACCCCCATTAAACAAATTATTGTAAACCTGATTTTGTAATCAACTCTAAATTCTCTCCTAATTATCACACATATTTCAACATCAAAATCTTTAAAAAGATGGGGACTACCGTCCCCAAACCATTGGTAAACAAATGATTGAAACAATGATTTTGAATCCAACTCTAAAATCCCTCTTATTATTATTCGATAAAAATTAAAAATTACAATTTCTTATTTTTTCTGTATTTTCTGAAAAAAAAAGAGAATTACCGAAATTTAAAAAAAAAACGAGATTTTGATAAAATGATTGCACTCCCCAAAAATTATGGTTCATTTTATCTTATTTAATTCTTATAAAGTAAAACGTTTTTTTTGTTCAATATCACCATTAAAATATAATAAATATAAAAATTTATTATCATAATTAAAACACTTGTAAGAGAAAACAAAATTAATCAGTAAACGAATGAATCAATAAAATATTGAAACAGGTGTTGAAATAATTAAAAAGAAAATTGAAGAAACTGAAAGAAAACTGAAGCGTGTGTTGGTCTCATTTAAAATTCGTTACTCGTGGATTTTTTAAATCAAAAATGAATTATAAAAAGTAAAAAATTTAAAAATTTAACTTAAAAAAGATTATAATATATCTGTTTTATGGAAATAATTTTATTTATTTATTTATTTATATTAATATTACAATATGTATTGCAATATTATTGAACCATCGGCTATCAAGGCCATTATAGGTTTTTTATATATACTGTTATTAAATTATATACTAATATTATTTATTTTGTTTATATTATACACTCTATATACATTATATTTGGTCGTAAGGGGGGTATGGAAAGAAAAAAACACTTACGATCTGTGCAAGGATCGAACCCACACTCCTTCGGTTAATACGCCACACGCCTACCCTCTAGGGCAGGATACCGAAGCCCCAATAATAAATAATTTTAATTTCGTTTTTTTTTTATAATTCTATAGGTTTATAATAACGATAATTTTTCATATCGATTTGATAAATTTATTTAGTTTTTATTTTTGAAGTTGGTATGTAAAGGTATACAAGGTAGAAAAAATATTCTTAAAATATTTCGAAGATAAAAAATGTACGACAAAAAACAATTAATTATTAAAAGTTTTTTATAAAAAAAAAAAATCATTTTTAATTATAAAATATTTTTATGGGCGAGCATGTCATTAAAAAAATCTTCAATTAAGTGATTAATTAGAAAAAAAAGGAACTCATTTACTCTCTACTCCAGAAAAAAAAATAGTAATTTTCCGAATACAACATGATCTAATGGGTTGTGTGTCAAAATAAAAACAATATAAAAATCAATAAATTATTAGTCAATAATAATTTTCTTTTAATTTGGTAACATGAGAAATCAATTGATTGAAAGCATCCTTTAAAATATTTTTAATAGAATTAAATGTGACAGGCAACATTTTGCAACACTTACACAATTATTCAATTAATCTCAATACAAATTATATTTTTTATGAATCAACAAAAAATTATAGGATAACTGGTTAGATACGTGAAAAATTTCAAACTTCAAGAAATATAATAGGGAAAATCATGTTTAAAAACTAGCTGCTTATTCGTGTAGAAAAACTACACCATATTCGCTAAAAAATGTAATGATGATCATTCATTTTACAATGTTGTCCTCTAGTGTAGGATTGTTCTAAATAAGTATAGAAATTTTCCTTTTAATTTCTGCTTTCTGTGAAAATGTTACTTTGTCGTTACATAAACCACTGGTTTTAAAACACTGGTTAAAATGGTTACATAAAACACGAACCATTAATTATGTAATGGTAGATTGGAAACTGGTATTTAAATATAGATTTTAGATATAATTGGTAGTTGCTATGAACATTAAGTTTATAAAGAGAAGTCTAAGATTGATTGCTAATTATCGGACCATAGTTTAGTTACAAAATAAAACTATTGTATAGGCAAAGTGATACATTTGAATTTTGAGAGATAATTGAATGCGGTAACTTTTTAATGGAACGAACATATTTTGATAATTTTTTATCATATATCAGAACAACTTTATTTATAATACCATGTCAAAATACATATTATACAAATAATAGCCACAAAATATTTCCGGCATTGTTGTCACAATAATAAAAAGGAATTAAATTTTACAACAAGTCAAATGTTCACCACACACATATTTATTTATTTTTTTTTCTTTTCTACTTTTCAGAGTATTTTTATGACCTCTGATTAACAATTTTCGGAGTATTTTATTGGTTTTATGAAATAAAAATTATTAACTTTTGTTTCTGCGTTAATTTAATTTATAGTTAACTTATTACTATGCATTTACAGATGCTGGTAGTTAATATTCTATTTTTTTTACAAAAAATCTTTAAAGGAATCAATAATCTATTGAGTACGCAATTACGGCGAAATGAGTTTTCACAATATATTCGTTAATATCGAAACATAAAATCGCATTTCAATTATAAAAGACCATAATGTAAAACATTGTTTTTCCTAAGTAATGTCACTTCATGTTTTTGTGAATTATGCTTTTACGCACATTTTGAAAAATTTTATTAAGTTCGCTCTATCCCTGCGTCTGTTTACAAAACTTATATACTGTTTAATAAGGAGCAATGAAATATTAACTATAGTGGTGCACACAAGAAATTGGGTTGCCTCTCTTAAAAGAGAGGTCTCTTAAAAGAGAGAAAAGAGAGGACTCTTAAAAGAGTAATGTTGAAGAACAACTTTTTTATGTACCCTCATGGTTGGAGATCTGGAGATTTTTAAATGCATACATCTCAGGTTCTGTTTAACATATTTTCAATATAAAAAATACATGATTGTTTTTTACCTTTATAAATCTACCAGAATTTTTTTAAGTTTACCTTTTCTAATTATGTTTTCAAATCAATTGGCTAAAAATATGTGTAAATTTTCTATTTACACAAATAAAAATGTGTGGTTTTCTGTTCTTTAAATATGTATGTACTCAATTTTTGATTAAATACTGTACAGAAATGTGATATATAGTATTTTTAAATATACGCACTTATACATACTATATGTACATATTTCAATGATATTTTATGGGAAATATGTTATACACATGCATCTTATAAAGCTAGACCACATGCACTTCTGAATGATGACATGATGACTGTCGTATGTAGGAGATTTTTTCTGTTTTTTAACGGCCGAAAATGTTATGTTGTTAAGACTTAGACACAGTATTAATAAGTTTATTTTAATTACTTTTATATATTAGAATTTTGCATTGAAAGGTTTTTATGGAATATTAAAAACAGTGTAGATAAAAGTAAAGAGTGTTGGAAATATCTCTTTAATAATAATAACAATACCAAAAATTGGGCAGAATATTTTTAAAAAGTATTCGTGCGGAAATGGGCTAACGAACGTTAACAAAAATTTGTCGCAGGCTTTATTTAGAATCGTAAATTCATCCTGCCAAATTAGACAAAAATTAGAAACAAAATTTTCTTTTGAAAGTCTATCGTGCAAATGGGTTAATGTATCACCGCAGAATTACTTAAATGAGCTTCTGCCTTAAAGTGCAGTACTTGTGCCAATGTTCAATTGGTCAAACCGTTTAAGCACGACAACAAAAAAATGAAAAACTTCATTGAGGCTTGATGCTGAAATGAGTTAATGCATTGTAACAAAATCAACTCAGTAAGCTTCTGTGGTAAAGGGCTAGAGCTTTTCTGAATTTTCAATTCAGTTGGTCAAACCGTTTAAGCGCGACAACAAAAACATTAAGAAACTTCATTGGGCCGTGCTGCCGAAACAGGTTAGTGGATCGTAACCAAATCAACTCAGTGGGCTTCTGCGGTGAAGAGTAACAATTTTGCAATTTTTCAACTCAATTGGTCAAAACTTTCAAGCGTGACAATAAAAAAATTAAAATACTTCATTGGGCCCTGGTGCCGAAACAGGTTAATGGATCGTAACCAAGTCAACTGAGTGAGCTTCTGGAGTGAAGAACTACACTTTTGTAAATTTTCAACTCAAATGGTCACACCGTTTAAACGCGGCATTAAGGTAAATTAAAAAATTTCACTGAAACCTGGTGCCGAAACGGGTTAATGGATCCTAACCAAATTAATCTAGTAAGCTTTTCTGCTAAAGAGCGACTGTTTTGCAAATTTTCAAATCAATTGGTGAAACCGTTTAAGTAGGACATCAAAAAAATTTAATGAACTTCGTTCGGCTCTCGTGCCCAAACGGGTTACCAGAACTTTACAAAAATTCATCTCAGTGGTTTTTTCAGACCACAAAACCGCCACACTAAATTAGACATAAATCGGAAACAAACATTTTGTTGGAAGCCCGCCGGGCCGAACTCGGGTGACATATGGCAACCCAATTTCTTGCGTACACCACTAAAGATAAGAAGAACATTTGTGCAAATTTTCAACTCAATCGGTCAAACTGTTTAGGCAGAACAACGAAAAAACCAAAACGCTTTAAAACGCTCTCGGGCCGCAATGGGTTAATAAATTGAAACGTGATATAGCCTATAACTCCTTCCGGGGTCGTAGAAATGTTCCTGCAAAATTTGGTTGCAATCGGACTGGTGGTTTTTACGTGAATCCGTGCCAAACAAACAAACAAACAAACAGAATTTCTTCCTTATATATTAGAGATGTAGATACAGTTATATGTAGATATTTTCATTTATTTATAAAAAACTTTTTACATGACTGAAAAAAATTATTACTGACACATTATTTGAATAATGTAACAACAATATTTACCAAACCATCATCACCCATATATCAAAATATTTTTTATTTAAACATTTTTTTTATTCTTAACGTTTTTGGTTTGATTGAGTTTCGATGAGTTCAATGTGATGGTTGGTTTCTTAATATTTGTGTTAAAATAGTTATACATATCTACAAACATACATATAGTTACATATATAAGTATAACTTTTAAGCACAAAATCGATTGCTGTATAAAAAATGAAAATAAAGAGGAAATATTAAAAAAATATTTAATTTAGTGTTTTTTTTTTTTTGTTTGCTATAACCACATGCTTTCCCAAATTTGGAAAATTTTAAATTAATTTCATATTAAAAAAAAAAAGAACGTTTCATAATGGAATACAAATTTAATAAAAAAAAACTTCTAAATACATTTATGGTAGAGAATACATATAGGATAAGTAAAAATGTTTAGTATAAGTCTTCTTCTCATTCCGATACCATATTTAGGGTGTAGTGACAGTAGTAATACCTTTATTGAACGTTATTGGTTTTTTAACTCTTTAAGTTTAAATAACATAGAATATATTTACCACTATAGCCTAAACGTTAAATTGTTATCTGCTTCTTTTTAACAGGTTTCATTTAAATTATATAATGTTTTTTTGAAAATTTTTATCTTATCAAATAATTTTTGGTTTGATGGTGTTGACTAATACAAAATAGGTTATTCCATTTTTGAAGTTCCAGATTATTTTTACTGGAGTCAGTAGAAAACGTCGAAAGTCATCCAAAGGAAATGCAAATTCTTTTCTGCATTATATTATTGGATACCAATCAAAATTACTTTAAAACAAAATTTTAGGATAGAACCATTAATACAAATGTACAGTTTTGTTATAAGAGTTAGAATCGGGAAAGGAAGCTTTGAGATTAAAGTTTAGGAAATTTAGAATTATATTCATTATAGTGGATATATTGTGAAGTAAAATGTTAATGTTAATTATTAAATCGTGCACATAATATGAATTACTAAATTTACGAGAAATATATATGATGATATATGTTTTCATAACGACGATGGGCGTATAACAATTGAGTTTCTATAAGCTGTCTCCACAGTTACATAAATGGGCAACTTGGATTTTGCGATGGAAAATTTTAAGTGGAGAAATCAAATATTTTATTTCTTTTTAGCAATTCAAAGATCAAATAGCATGATGATAGCTGAATTCAGTGAGCTTCGAAGGTAACAGTGGAACCATTTATAAAACGAATAGCTCTTTTTTGCAGATTATCGAAATAACTAAGCACAGTTGGAGGGATAGCCAACCCAAATGAATCAGTTATACTTCTTATTCATTCTATTGTATATACGTTTTAAAGAGGTTTTATTTCTTATGTTGATGGTATCTAATCATATTCAATAAACTTTATTGTATCAGACCTCAAATATACAATAATATCAGTCGTATTTATTAATTTTATTTTATAAACATAATATATGACTTCTTATGTACATCTAACATAATATTCTAAGCTCTTTATAATAATGAATAAAGACGAAAATTGTATTATATATTTTATCTGATACAATTAAATGGAAAATTATGATTTGAAAAAAAAAAACAAAAAAAAAATAAGCATAGTAAAATAAAAGAAATCATAATACATAGGAACATCTTTTGTGTGTTGCATTTACTTTGATTTATAAAATCCCTGTATACGTAAATTTTAATTTGACGGGGAATTTTTTTTGTTTTTAATATTAAAATTAAAATTTACGTAAAACCATATAAAGTTAAAAACTAAAATAACGTCTATTTTACATCTCGCATAGAATTGATGAAAAAAAATAAACTTATAAATATCAAAAATTGAAACAAATTTCTGACTATAACATTTTTTTTTTTTAAATATAGGCAAACATTTACATGTTATAAAATCTAAATTTTCAATAAATTTCAATTTTTCATATCGTAATAAATTACTTCTTAATCTCCAATATATATATATATATATATATATATATATTTTTTTTTAATATTTGTTGTAAACGGATCGTTGTTTCTATTAGAAGGAAAATAATAGCACGTGTATAATGTTTTATTTTTTTATTTTCTTCTATATAATATATTTGTATGTAAATTTAACGTCAATAATAAAAACAAAAAAAAAACAAAAAAAAAAGGAAATAAATGAAAAATAAAATTATTTTTTATTTTTATTTTTTTTTCCCCCGCGAACAAATGTTGACAGTAAAAATATTTTAAGAGTTAACATATGGAAAATAATGCGTAGATACGTCTTATGTAATGTATAATTAAAAAAAAAAAGAATTAATTCCCTTTTTTTTTTTTTTTTATTTTTGTTAACATAGACTTACTAAATTTCCTTCCACCCACTTAATTCCAGAGAAGAAAAATAATTTGTATATAAAATACTGTTTAATTTTTAAAAATTAACATGAAAAGAAAAATAAGAATGATAAGTTTTAAAATTATTCTAAAAAAAATAAAAAATAAAAATAATTTATTTTTAAGGAAAATGTAATACACTCCTCCCTCTGATTGATGATTTTTTATTCATTGTACTTTGTAACGTTCATATATCAAGTCTTAAAATTAAAATATTTAAAATAATTAATGGCTGTATTCTTTTAAGGTACCATTTTATTAATGCAATGCAATTGTCATTTAATAAAATTGAAATAATTATGGTATAATTAACAAAAATAAAAACATTAATGAAGTGGGTAAAAATCGAAATTTATCTTAAGATTAAGAACCTGCGTAAGTACTCGCAAAGTATTTTGTATTATCTCGCTAGAATTGGCGAGAATAAGTTTTAAATTAAAAAAAAACAAAAAAATTAAAAATAGCTTTTAGTATTCATATAACAGATCCGGTCAATGGTACACTTGTTAAGACACTGCTGGGTCATATAGTTTAATAAAAATGTAATATAGATTTTTCTTATAATATATAATTAGTACAATATAATAAATTAAATTTAAAAAAAATAAGTATATCTAATATATAAGGAAGAAATTCTGTTTGTTTGTTTGTTTGTTTGGCACGGATTCAAGTAAAAACCAACCAAATTTTGCAGGAACATTTCTACGACCCCGGAAGGAGTTATAGACTATATAGCGTTTCGGTTCATTAACCCATTGCGGCCCGAGAGCGTTTTAAAGCGTTTTGGTTTTTTCGTTGTTCTGCCTAAACGGTTTGACCGATTGAGTTGAAAATTTGCACAAATGTTCTTCTCATCTTAGTGGTGTACCCAAGAAATTGGGTTGTCACATGTCACCCGAGTTCGGTTCGGAATTTTTTGTTTCCGATTTATGTCCAATTTTGTATGGCGGTTTTATGGTCTGAAAAAACCACTGAGACGAATTTTTGTAAAGTTCTGGTAACCCGTTTGGGCACGAGAGCCGAACGAAGTTCATTAAATTTTTTTGATGTCCTACTTAAACGGTTTCACCAATTGATTTGAAAATTTGCAAAACAGTCGCTCTTTAGCAGAAAAGCTTACTAGATTAATTTGGTTAGGATCCATTAACCCGTTTCGGCACCAGGTTTCAGTGAAATTTTTTAATTTACCTTAATGCCGCGTTTAAACGGTGTGACCATTTGAGTTGAAAATTTACAAAAGTGTAGTTCTTCACTCCAGAAGCTCATTCAGTTGACTTGGTTACGATCCATTAACCTGTTTCGGCACCAGGGCCCAATGAAGTATTTTAATTTTTTTATTGTCACGCTTGAAAGTTTTGACCAATTGAGTTGAAAAATTGCAAAATTGTTACTCTTTAGCACAGAAGCCTACTGTGTTGAATTGGCTACATTGCATTAACCCGTTTCGGCACCAGGCCTCAATGGTATTTTTTAATTTCTTTGTTGTCGAGCTTAAAAGGTTTGATCAATTGAGTTGAAAAATTACCTAAGTGTAGCTCTTCACCGCAGAAGCCCACTCAGTTGATTTGGTTACGATCCACTAACCTGTTTCGGCACCACGGCCCAATGAAGTTTCTTAATGTTTTTGTTGTCGCTCTTAAACGGTTTGACCAACTGAATTGAAAATTCAGAAAAGCTCTAGCCCTTTACCACAGAAGCTTACTGAGTTGATTTTGTTACGATGCATTAACTCATTTCAGCATCAAGCCTCAATGAAGTTTTTCATTTTTTTGTTGTCGTGCTTAAACGGTTTGACCAATTGAACATTGGCACAAGTACTGCACTTTAAGGCAGAAGCTCATTTAAGTAATTCTGCGGTGATACCTTAACCTATTTGTACGATAGACTTTCAAAAGAAAATTTTGTTTCTAATTTTTGTCTAATTTGACAGGATGAATTTACGATTCTAAATAAAGCCTGTGACAAATTTTTGTTAACGTTCGTTAGCCCATTTCCGCACGAATACCTTTTAAAAATATTCTAATAATAAAAAAAAGAAAAAATCTTTTACATACGACAGTCATCCTGTCATCATTCAGAAATGCATGTGGTTTATCTTTATAAGATGCATGTGTATAACGTATTTCCTATAGAATATCATTGAAATATGTACATATAGTATGTATAACGTGCGTATATTTAAAAATACTATATATCACATTTCTGTACAGTATTTAATCGAAAATGAGTACATACATATTTAAAGAACAGAAAACTTTACATTCTAATCCATATACAATTTTTACACATATTTTTATCCAATTAATTTGAAAACATAATTAGAAAAAGTAAACTTAAAAAAATTCTGGTAGATTTATAAAGGTAAAAAACAATCATGTATTTTTTATATTGAAAATATGTTAAACAGAACCTGAGATGTATGCATTTAAAAAGAAGTTTTTCAAAATTTGAAGAGCTGTCGGTTCTGTAGGATCTCCAGCTGTGAGGGTACATATAAAAGTTGTTCTTCAACATTACTCTTTTAAGAAACCTATGCATAGTTAATATTTCATTGCTCCTTATTAAACAGTATATAAGTTTTGTAAACAGATGCAGGGATAGAGCGAACCTAATAGTAAATTTTTCAAAATGTGCTTAAAAGCATAATTCACAAAAACATGAAGTGACATTACTTAGGAAAAACAATGTTTTACATTATGGTCTTTTATAATTGAAATGCGATTTTATGTTTCGATATTAACGAATATATTGTGAAAACTCATTTCGCCGTAATTGCGTACTGAATAGATTATTGATTCCTTTAAAGATTTTTTGTAATAAAAATAGAATATTAACTACCAGCATCTGTAAATGCATAGTAATAAGTTAACTATAAATTAAATTAACGCAGAAACAAAAGTTAATAATTTTTATTTCATAAAACCAATAAAATACTCCGGGCAACGCCGGGTACTCTGCTAGTATATATATATATATCTTATAAATTATAATTAATATCATATTGTAATAGGTATATAATGAAATAATAATAAATCATAATTATTGTATTAGATAATAGATGGCGTAGAAATAAAAAAATGTCTTTATAGTCTTGTACAATAGCTACAGCCGAGTAATCAACGCCTTAGTGAAATTAATGATTTCAGAAACTGAAACTTAGTCAAAATATGAATAATACATGACTTAGTGGATGCGCTATGCTCCTTCGAGGAAACAAGAGATAAAAAAAAGAAAATTGTACAAAAGATGTGCATTTTTAGAGATTTTTGAAGTATCAAAATATCCTTTTAGTATTTTATTTTTTGTTCTCATTTAAAAAAGTTTAAGACAAAGTTAAGTGTTTTAAAACTTTTTTGTCAACCAGTTTTCAGCTGCTAATGATTTGAAAAATTGAAAAAGTTCTTAACTTAGTTACATATCACTTAACTTATCATATAATCACAACTACTTCAAGTACAAAGGATCATATTCCTAGTTTGTGGTTTTAGAATAAAAAAAAAAGGGTTGGGTTCATGTATCTCAAAATGAAAGAAAAAACCATTTACATTTCCATAAAAACCATAAAATTGTTTCTAGGATAGGTAAGAATTACAAAATATATAGGAATAATAAAAGCAAAAACTCAATTATGACAATGTACTAGAACCAGCAAAACTCGACATTAATTTTAAATGAAACAACTTGCAACTTTACTTCTTGGTTCAACTTTTACTTCTTGGTTGGTGTTCTCTCGTTTACCATAATATGGACAGTAAACAAAAGTAAACAAAAAAAAAGTCAGTCAACGTAATAAAATCATCTGATCTACTGAATATGATCTGAAGCTAATGAAATCTGAGATTAATTTTAATTAATGCTGACTCGTTTTGAATATATATTTATAGTGTCTGTTCTTAAACTTGACTTCAAAATATTTAATTAGTAGTTTTTTAATAGTTGGCCGAGACACTATATAGATTTTCCGATTTCCGACTGTACATTAATACCAAGTTCGCAGAGTATTTGTTTGAATTTTCCTAAACGGTTAATTTTACTTGCAAAATATTATTTTATTTTTGTTGTTGTAAGTTCTTTACTTTCAAATTGCAATTTGTAGATTATTATACATTCTCCCAATATGATTATTTCTTATTTTATCATTTTATATGCTACAAAATTACAAAACCTCATTCCTGTATGGTCCAAAATTCCTATACGAAAAATAAAACGTCTTTGAAATTCGTTTCGCTACTACCCACATTTGCATATAACACGGAAAATTCAAAAGAAAATTAAATATTTTTCTTTAATCAACACCACAAAAGTTCTTTAAAGTGCTTGTTAGCCTAATTTTACCCAGCCTTCCATTTCTCGTGCAACCCAAAAATTGTTTTTTTTTATTATACATAAAAACCGAAAGGTCACGACCACCTATTGCTTGGGTTAAGTGTAAAAAAAAAAAAAATTCCTCGTTTTTTTTTTATTTTTTATTATAAATGTCTGGTAATTTCCTTATGATGTCTAATGTCTCAACCTATAATTACGTGCCTGCATAACATTTTTTATTCAGTTGTATATTTTCATTTTCAATATTATTTCGTTTTTTGTATTTTAGGTATTTATTTCAATTATTTTTAATTCATTATTCTGTCTTTAGTTAAAATTTCATTCCTTACTCCTTAAACATTTTAGATCTTGTTTGATTATTTGTTATTCAGTTTTAACAAATTTCAATGTGTTTCTGTGCATTTTTTATTGATTTAAATTACAAAGTCATGCAATCTAATACAACTAGTACAACAGAAGTGAATAATAAATCAACCACAAAAAAAAAAAAACTTTTATATGATATTTTGATAATATCTATTGAATATTCGGGATGTTTATAATTCATACTGTGTGTTATAAGCTGTTGCTTTTCCAACTATATATAATCTTAAGAGATTAGAGCAGAATTGGAGGCGTCCTAAAACAGAATATTTTTATAAATATTTCAATTCATTCTGAATTAATTTAAAATTTTAGTTGTCTTTTGTTGATGAGACCTATTCTCTCAATGTTGTTTTGAACTATAAATATCAAAAGAGGAAAATCATTTATTTATAATATGATGATAAGAATCTTTTTTTGTGTTAGGTATTCATATTTTTTTAATTTAACATGACAATTTTAATTTAAAAATATCTTAAAGAGTACAAGTAAGGATGCAAATTAATATTATTTGATTGTAAAATATAAGAGATGTAACAAACATACCATTCTTAAACAGCTTCCATTAGATTGTACTTGATTTTATTTGTTAAAAATGCTTTTAAGTTCATTATCTTCAATTTGTATTAAAATTTTTTGTTTTTTTTTGTTCTTTTTTTTTGAATTAAAATAACGACTGTCTAATAGAGTCACGTAACATTAGAATGAAGTCACGAGTCAAGTGAAAAAGCGATTTACAATTTTAAATTTTTATATTATTTTTTCAATGTTGATTTAAAAGTTTTCACATAATAAAAAATTATATATTATTATATAGATGATATTTTTAATTTTAATTTTTTTTTTTTTTTAAATTGAACATGTGTATGGTGATTTCACGTATTAAATTTCTTAATTTAAATTACATATTTCGTAAAAACAAATAGAAAAACAGGATTTACATATTTCTTCCGGTTTTATTAAAAATAGCGACAAGTTGGTAAATATGTAATAAATTCCAGTGTTATTCAAAGTTACATTAAAATTTTCAAAATTTTTTTCGTTTGAACGTATCTTTATCATTTTAAACAATCCAGTTTGAATAATTTTTGTCTTAAGTAGAAATCTTAGTTTCGAGGTTCCTTCTCTAATTAATTATTTAATAATTGCGGATGAGTTGTCATTTGTAATATTTAATTCCAATCCGATAAGAAGTTTCGTTTATATTTTAAAAAAATTATCCCTATAGTACTGTGGTACGATTATAGCATCAATTGGTTTCACACATTTTTCTCTATTATAAATTTTCCCATTCCTTCATCAATACACTACAATACACTACACTCACTACACACACTACATCAATACACTACAGTCATCCACCATTCGTTGAAAATACACTACAGTTAAAAAGGATGGAAATTGTCTACATATACATACATATTACATGGAAAATGAAATCTTCAAATCTTAATTTCTCTTTTAAGTGCCTACTATACTTTTTAATATATATGTACCGAGTACCGCATAATATTACGTGCTTTTTAGCACATTTCCAAAAAAATTTTGAAAAAATGTGCTTATTAGTTTCACTCTGTCCGTCCGTCTGTTTACAAAACTTCTACACCGTTAAAGATAGAGAAAAAAAATTTTAACCTAACCTAATAGGTAGGTCTCATAAAAAAAATAATTTTGTGGAACAACTTTTTCATGTAGCCCCCCCCATTACGGAGCTACAACCCCTCAAACTTTTAAAAAGCCCTATTTTTCAATGCATATATCTTATATTCTGCTTAAGATTTTTTCAATCTGAAAACGTCATTCGACAGGTATTTCTTTTATCTTTGTAAATTAATATCAAAATTATACAATTTTTTTAAATTTAGTATTTAAATTTACCGTTATGTGAAAACCAAATTTTGCATGATTTTTCTACTTTCATAACTCCGGCACGCTTCTAGATAGAAGCTTGAAATTTTGAGGCAAGAAAGAACTTTTAGAATTAGTATAAGTTTCCTCAGAAAATTTTTTGGTAACACCCCCTCTTTAAGAGTTATTACGCCTCAAAAATTGAAAATTTGCTATTTTTAGACACCTGTAACTTAGGCACCTGTACAAATTTTTCTTCGGCAAGACATGAAAATTAAAGGTTTAATAATATATTTTTACGTGTGTTAACGGCTTTTCTTTGTTATATAGGATTCCGGACTTATAGCCCCTCAAAATTTCAAAAATGTCCTATTTTCACATTTTTTCTTATTACATGAAATTTTCAAATTTTTGTGTAAGTCACAATTCTAAACAGTTTATATTGAGTTTTGGAAATGTGCGCTTTTAAAAACCGTTGGTTTACATTCTACCTTGTTTATTTAGGAATTAAAAAAACAAAAATTAGTCTCCAAAAGATTTTTTAATTATTTGTAGATTTTTAAATTTATATCAAAGAAGTCGATTTCTGGAGGCTTTTGAAGCATAAAACTATATATTAATATTTAATTTTTTGTTATCATTAAAAAAAGTTCAAGTTTCTAACGTGAAGGTAGAAGGGGTCAAGAATTTTGAAAAAATTGATTTTCGCATAACGGTAAATTGAAATACCGTATGGAAAACTATATATTTATTTTATATATATTTATAAAAACCGGCTGTCGTTCGGTGTTTGGTGTATTCAGATTGAAGATATACGTTATGCGACTTCTATTATAGCAATCTAAATATAGGCCTTTTTTTGGGAATTTTGAGGCTGTAGCTCTGTAACGGATGGGGCTATAGAAAACAATTGTTCCACAAAATTCATTTTTTCACGATACTTATTCGTAGTTAAAATTTTACTGCTGTATTTTAAACGGTGTAGAAACTTTGTAAACACCCAGACGGGCAGATGAATAGAGGGACGAACAAAAAGGACAGAATTAAACTAAAAGGCACATTTTTTCAAAAATTTTTTTTTAAAAATGTGCTAAAAATGTTCCTAATTTTAATGTATAAAAATTAATTTTTTGTAAATGATTTAAAAATTAATTCGACATTTATTTTTTTTTTGAAATATTTTAACAAAAAAATTTTTTTTTTCAATTCTCTGGTTTGTATATTGACTACAATTGGTAGTTTCTTCTTTCTTATGACATTTACTTGTTCATACAATAAACAATTGTATCATAACATACCATAATACCATTTTATTGTTCCATGAAGTTGTACCATATCACACCATATTATTATCATCCATCATTTAAAAATCATAATACATAATATTTAATATATCAACAGATTTTATGTATTAAATTTAAATAAAAAAATTTATATCTTGTTTATATGTATATGTGGCTACTTGTTCGAATGAAATAATTTTTAAAAAGAAAAGCACGTTTTTCAATTTATTTTTATTTTCATGTAGATTTGAATATAGTACTATCTGATTTTTATTTCTTTTTTGTTTTTTCTTAAGACAACAATAACGAATAACAGAATTTATTTTTCACAAATTATACACGGATATCCGTTTTTGTAATTTTTTTTTTTTTTTTTAAATAAAGTTTTTAGAAATTTTCTTTTAAGAAATACAAAAACTCAAATAAACAACACTTGTTTAGAATTCTTTCTTTTTTAAATAAAGACTGAAAAGAACTGAAAAAAAATTAAAATAAAAATGGTTTTTCTTTATAAATTAAATTTTGTTTTACCCTTTATATAATCTATCTATTAAAAATTAAATTAAAATTTATTTCACATATAAAAAGTCTAACAAAAACAGCTTATTATAAATTATCATATAAAGATTTAAATTATAGCTATAATTAGTATTTATGTTATTTTTGTGCAATTATTAAATTTATTTCCTGTCATAAAACTATAAAGAAATTGTTTACATAAATTTATTATATTTATTAATGGAAAATTGAAGAAAATAAAAAACAACCAATTAATAAATCTTAAAGTTGATAAAATAAAACATAACTTAAATTAATCTAATTAAAAACTATGTGTATATTATATAGTACTCAGTGCTTATTAGTAAGATGCTTTCTAATCACCCTATTCGAAATATTTTTATTAATTTAGAAGGGATATCCCTTTTATGTTCGGAAGGGATATGTCGTATTTAAAATTGATATCACAGATGATATCATCCAGGATTATAATAATTTGATATTTAAATGTCAATCTCAAATAAAATGTCAATCAAATAAAACGTCAAAACAAAATATTGTGAAAGGACATGATTTTGGTTTTGAATGTAACCAGGTTGTAAAGTCTTTACAATTTAGATCTTATTGTAGTAGAATATAATGTGATATTAAAACAGTTTTTTGAACTTTTGAAGAATGAGTAATCTATCATAATGATTTCGAATTAATTTTATTTTTTCTAAATATTTTATATACATTGTCTATACATCTTAATAAGGAACAGTATAAATAAAGCTTGGAAAATTATCGAGCCTTAACCAAAATGAAAATGATAAACAAAAATTTTTAACTAAAAATAATTACCTGTCTAATTAAAATAAACAGTTTAACAAACTACCTATATATGCTGTAAAATTCTAAAGAAAATAAACTTTTACTTACAATAATTCTCTGTTCTTTAAAGGAAATCTTTTCTTTTTAAATACTAATTAAATCTTTTATTAAAAATAAATACATATGTGCTTTTCTTTTGTTATTTAATTTTTTAGAAAACGAAAATTTATCCTAAGCTCTTACTTTTATAAAAATTTCAAATAAAAAAAGTATTTTTTATTATTTTTTTTTATTTTTTTACTTCTTTCATTGTTGTGATGGATCTCATTTTTTTTTTTCATAATAAATTAGTTATCGTTCCTTTTCTTTACAATGTAAATAATTTTTTTTATTGCACTTTTGTTATAAAATTTAATGAAGTTAAAATCGTCTCTTCAGTTTTTATAATGAATAAAATGTTGAAATGTTTTATTTTTACTATCCCCAATTATTTTTTAAGCTCACCCTCATCTTATCAAAAATTAATTGTTTATTTATACTATAATATAACTAATCGTATAAGAAAATTCGATATTTCTAAACCATTGACAACTAAAGGCCATTATAGGTTGAATACTATTATTAATTTATACAGTAATATTATTTATTTTGGGGAGCTTCGGTAGTCTAATGGGTAGGGGTGTGGCGTATTAGCGGAAGGAGTGTACAGATCGTAAGTGTTTTACATATCCACCTTACGACCAAATATAATGTAAATATATAGTATATAATATAAAGAAAATAAATAATATTAGTATATAATTTAATAATAGTATAAAAACCTATAATGGCCTTAGTAGCCGTATGGTTCAATATAATATTGCATTACATTTATTTATGTAATATTAATATAAATAAATAAATAAATATTTATTTTGTTTATATTATGTATTATTATATATATACACTGCAGTTGATAGCAAGGGGGATTTGCTATCAATTAAAAAAACTTAGTTAGTCATGTGTTTAATAAACAGGCCACTGAAACCCCCAAATTTTTTTTTTTTCTTATTATTTTTACTTTTTATTTATTCCTTCCATTTCTGTTTGCATCCTTAAAAAGCTTACAAAATTAGATTAACTTAATGTTTAAATTGATTTACATGTAAAAATAATAATTTTTTATTTTGTAAATTTTGTTTTTCTTTTCTTAATTTACTCCTTCTTCTGTATTTAACAAATAGTACCACATATGTATTTTTATTTCTTTTATATTATAGACACACATTTTTTTTTTTATCCCTATTTAAGAATAGCGGAATATTAAATATTATTGCATATTTACAGGCGTAAATGAAAAATGATAGGTACTCAATTTTTGCATGAATAATGATCCTTTCCAAGCTATGAAATTAAAAGTTCGGCATGTTATTACTTAACTAACATATACAGCAATATAACCAACTTCTAATGTTTAAAAAGTTTTCGAAATTTAAAAATAAGTTGTATCTACTCATATTTTTTCTAATAATATTATCATCTAACATATTGTAATATTAGTTAATATTTATGTATACAATCAACTAAACATAGGTAGAGCAAATTTTTTTTTTTATGGTTTTTAATGTATTAGTTCTTTTTTTGGTCAATTTAAAAACCAATTTTGCTATAACTTTCATTTAGCAAAAGTGAATTTTAAAAGTAAAACAAATGTAGAGTTCTTCTGTGGCTACAACTTAGGAGTAATGTTGGGCAAAATTAAAAGAAAACGGAGGAGTAATTTTATTATACCCGATACTTATCGTACGGGTATAATGATAAAAAAATATTTAAAGTATAAGGCAAAAAATGTAAATGTTAAAATGGAATTAATATTAACTACCGTTATTGTTAAGACTTATAACTCACTCACTGATATTCATTTCTTAATTAACAACTTCAAGAGCTGCTTTAGAAGGTAAAAAACTGTTACTATTAACATTATGATAAAACGACTAACCTTTAATTAAAGTTTCACTATTTATTTTTAACTAAAGAAAATTTTTTGTTTTTCTTTTTTTTTTTTTGAACAAAAAGAAAAACTTAATTTAAATCCGTTTTTAATTAGTTTATGCCTTTTAATACCTTCAGAAAATAGATTTAAAGAATAAAATAAAATTAGAAAATAATTGAGAAGGAAATTACACTTAAGTATAAAAAGAATAAAAGAGTCTTTTTTAATGTTTATTAAAGAGTTAATAAAAAATGCTTAAAAGGCATTATCAAAAGTATTTAAAAAATTAAATAATCTTTTATTTTAATTTAAAATTTTTTTTCACTTGGTTTGAAACTCTTTTTTAATGCGATTTAATTTTGAGTTAAGAAGTTGATAGTACTTTATGATTTTTATATTTTGATTTCAACGTTTGATGTTTATAAAATGTTCAAGTTGTGAGGCTTTTAATTTTATATTAAATTCTCTATTTTTTTTTTTAAATAAATAATTTTTATACATTAATGTTTTCTTTGATTGTATTTGAATATGTTACAACTAATGTTTACATAGATATACAACTCTATTGTTCTTTATATTTATATAATTTTCTTTAAACATTATAATTAAATGTAATTGAATATATATAAAATAAATTAATATATATATAAATAATTTTAAATTAATTATAGATTTTAAGGTTTTATTTCCCTTGCAATTTAACTTTAAAATCGTTCCCAAATATTTATATTTCATAATATTTGAACAGATTTTTGACTTTAAGTCTATTTTAAATTTAGAATTTTAGAACACTATAGTGCCAGTTAATATTTTAATATCGAAAAAAATTAAAAATTTTTTTTAATTTTTATTGACATAAAAATAAATCACTTCTACAAAATTTCAGAAATATTTTTAGGTAATCAGAAATAATCACCAATTTTAAGAATTCGACAATATTACCCTTTTGAAAAGTTACTAAAGCCGAAATTTAAAAAGGAAATAAAGTCGATGCCGATTAATTTTTTTTCTATATTCTAGCCAGTCCGTGTGAACTCCAATAGTCAGTCGCGCTGTATACCATTTACATATAGTACATAATGTATTCCTAATTGGTAATACAATCCCAATTCGGAGAGATTTGAAGGGATGTTAGAGAGGGTTATAAAATCAAGGTTGCCCTTTTTTGCAGAATATTTACATATGCAAGATTCTGAATTAGGAGAGATTTTAGAGTGGGAATCAAAAGCAAAGTACTTGCTTTTTCCAGAATACTTACGAATTATGAATTAGGAGCGTTGTTAGAGTTGAATTGAAAAATCAGTGTTATCCGCCTTTTCCAAAATATTTATATATAAGTATAAGCGAGATTAACAATTATGAAAGATTTTAGAAATGAATTTATATATCTTCATACTCTGGAGAGAGCGCATATCCCTGATTTTGTAAGCAACTCTAAAAGATTTCCTAATTCATCGCACACATACTTGTATATAAATATTCTGCAAAAAGGTGAATAACCTGATTTTGAATCCACCTTTAAAGTTCCTTCTAATTCAGAATCTCCCTTGTACATATATGTATAAATATTTTGGGAAAATCGTATACCTCTGATTTTGTATTTAAAATCCATGTTAATTATTTATACATATCTGCTTCAACCGAAATCCCTCATATAGCAGTGATATCAATATCAGAAGAAAAACCGAAATATTTCGAAAACGAAAGTAAGGCCAATTCTAAAAATTCGTGGATTTAGTTTCATTCTTTATTTCTTTATTGGTTTAATTCGTCGTTTCGGTTTTATTTCCGATTTGATTTTATTTCTTGGGCCATTATTTCTGGTCACCATACTTTTATTGCCTTTCTGAAATAGTTTTATATCCTGAAAATACTTGATTCATTATCATCTGAAAATCATTGTTCTTTTGTTGTTTAATTTTGAAAAAAAAAACCTCAACACTTTTATTATTTTCAAGAATATTTTTGAAAAAGTTTTAAAAGTGATCCTTCACAAATATACCATGAAAAACTTTGAAAATGTTGACCTTTGTTTAACAATTTTTCAATTTTAAGTATTACTTACTTTTTTATAAAATAAACAAAACCACCTAACAGGGCTTTTTCTTGTTTTATTTCACATTGTTCACATGAAAAATTATTTTTCAATTAAGTCCTTAAACTATAACATATCTTTTTTTTTTTATTATGTACTTATTATTATTACACTGGTGTTCATGTCATTTCATTTTAAAATGAAAAATTTCTAGAAGTACTGTCAAAACTTTTTGTTCTATTTTTTGTGTAGAAAATTTCACTTACATTACCTTTGATTTTGAAAAGTTTTTAAGTTGAAAAAAAAAAAAAATTATTATTTTTCTCATGAACACAGATTTAAAATCGATTAAAATTCACAAAGTTTTTTTTTTTGCAAATTAAATACCAACGAGAATCTAATATAGTATATGTACTTATTAAAAACAATACTGGTGCATGAATTGGGTCTTATTAGATCTAAACAATCTTTTTAAGTAAATAAAAAAAGTACACTTACCCACATACAATTTGAAAAACAAACTATAAGAGAGATTCAAGGAAGACGTCAAAAAATGTTGCAATATAATAAAGTCAAAAGTACATATTATGTATATAAAAAAATGATTAAGGTAAAAAAGTTTAATTCATTGATTAGACGGAAAAATTAACTTTTATTGTGAAAAATCAAACTTTTACAATAGTTTTAAAAAACAACCAGCCAAATAGTTTAAATCATTAACAAGATATTTCTAAATACCCATATCGCATTAAATTTTTATAACTTAATTTCAAAAAAAAAAAAAAAAATCCTTAACTAACTTTGAATCAATCTAATATATAAAGCAGGAAAAATTTTGCAGGAACATTTCTACAACCCCGGAAAGTGTTATAGGCTATATGGTGTTTTGGTTCATTAACCCATTGCGGCCCGAGAGCCATTTAAAACTTTTTCGTTGTCCTGCCTAAACGGTTTGATCGATTGAGTTGAAAATGTTCTTCTTAGCTTTGTACGGGTGCCGAAGAAATTTGCATACAATATGTTACCCGGATCAAGAAAAAATTTTTGTTTCCGATTTATGTCCAATTTTGTATGGTAGTTTTATGGTCCGAAAAAAAGCCTGTGACAAATTTTTATAAAGTTCCGTTAACCCGTTTCGGCAGGAGAGCCGAACGAAGTTCATTAAATTTTTCTGTTGTCCTGCTTAAACGGTTTGACCAATTATGTTGAAAATTTAAAATAGTGTAGCTCTTTGTCACTGAGTTAATTTGGTTACGATCCATTAATCCGTTACGGCACCAGGACTCAATGAAATTTTTCAATTTCTTTGTTGTCGCGCTTAAACGGTTTTGCCAATTGAATTAAAAATTTATCAAAGTGTAGCTCTTTACAACAGGAGCTCACTGAGTTGATTTGGTTACGATCCATTAACCCGTTTCGGCACCAGGACTCAATGAAATTTTTCAATTTCTGCGCTGTCGCACTTGAACGGTTTTACCAATTGAGTTGAAAATTTACAAAAGTGTAGCTCTTTATAACAAAAGCTTTCTGAGTTGATTTGTTTACGATACATTAACCCATCAGGCTTCAGGCCACGAAATTGTCATTTTTTGTTGTTGTGCTTAAACGATTTGACCAATTGAAAATTTGAACAAGTATTGCACTTTGGCACACAAACTCATTACATAAATTTTGTTGTGATACATTAACACATTTCGACACGATAGACTGTCAAAAAAAAAATTTTGTTTCTAATTTCTGTCTAATTTGGCAGGATGAATTTATGGTTCTAAATTAAGCCTGTGACAAAATGTTTGTTAACGTTTGTTAACCCATTTCCGCACGAGCACTTATTAATAATATTTTGCCTAATTTTGTGTATTGTTATTATTATTAAAAAGATATTTCCAACACTCTTTACTTTTATCTATACTGTTTTACCTATACTAATATTCCATAAAAACCTTTCAATGCAAATTTCTAATATAGAACAGTAATTAAAGTAACCTTATTAAGTATCTTAAGAATACTGTGTTTGTGTCTTAACAACCTAACGTTGTCGGCCGTTGTTAAAAAACAGAAACAATCTCCTACATTAGTCATCATTCACAAATGCATTACTTACATGTGATCTTTACATGTGGTCTACCTATATAAGATGCATGTGTATAACATGCTTCCCATAAAATATCATTCAAATATGTACATATAGTATGTATAATATCCGTATATTTAAAAATACATATATAAAAAAACATATTCACATTTCTGTACATCATTTAATCAAAAATGAGTACATACATATTTAAAGAACAGAAAACCTTACATTTTTATCCATATACAATTTTTACACATATTTTTAGCCAATCAATTAGGAAACATAATTAGAAAAACTAAAGGTAAAAAAATTCTGGTTGATTTATAAAGGTAAAAAACAATCATGTATTTTTTATATTGAAAATATGTTAAACAGAACCTGAAATGTACGCATTTAAAAAGAAGTTTTTTCAAAATTTGAAGAGCTGTCGGTGCTGTAGGATCTCCAACGGTGAGAGTACATATAAAGTTGTTCTACAACATTACTCTTTTAAGAAAGCTATTCATAGTTAATATTTCATTGCTCTTTATTAAACAGTATATAAGTTTTAACAGACGGAGGCACAGAGCGAACTTAATAACAAATTTTTCAAAATGTGCTTAAAAGGATAATTCACCAAAACATGAAGTGACATTACTTACAAAAAAAAATTGATTACATTATGGTCTTCTATAATTTAAATACGATTTTATGTTTCGGTATTAACGAATATTAACGAATATATAAGTTTTGTAAACAGACGGAGGGACAGAGCGAACCTAATAGCAAATTTTTCAAAATGTGCTTAAAAGGGTAATTCGCAAAAACATGAAGTGACATTACTTACGAAAAAAAATGTACTACATTATGGTCATAATTGAAATGCGATTTTATGTCTCGGTATTAAAGAATATATTGTGGAAATTCACTTCGCCGTAATTGTGTACTCAATAGATTATTGATTCCTTTAAAAAATTTTTGTAAAAGAATTGTCTCTAATTCTTGGCTCTGTTTATTCAATTTAACTAAATCTAATAAAAAATAAAATATAAACTACCAGCATCTGTAAATGCATAGTAATAAGTTAACTATATTAATTAAATTATATTAACGCAGAAACAAAAGTTAATAATTTTTATTTCATAAAGCCAATAAAATATTCCGGGCAACGCCGGGTACTCTGCTAGTATTTATACATAAAAATTACACCTTATTTTTCGAAATTTTGTTTCTTCCTTTTATTTTTTTGCTTTCACCTACAGCATTTTATTTTACAAAATTATAAAACATTTTGTAATTATTCTGAAGGCGTTTATAATAAGTAGTTAATAAAATGTTATAAAAAAGAAATAAATATGAAATAAATAAAACTTTAAGGATTTAAAGTTCAAATATTATTTTAACGAATCAAAAAAAAGTCATAAGGAAACTTAATCTTAACACAAATGCTATGAAATTATTAAAATACTATTTATCATTACATATAAATACTATTATAGAAAATTACGGTAATTATTTATACCTAACGGTATAAATAAAGGATTATAAAGGGTTTACATTTATGGGAAATAAATAATTACAAAATAAATGAAAGCAGAAATAAAAATTATACATTATAAACCATACTTAAATATTTATAGAAAATATTCTTGGACCTTGTAAATTATATATAATATATATATATATATATATATATGTATATATTTAAGCTAATTTAAATAATATAATCTTGTTTTTTTATTTATGTCATTTACGTTGTATATTTTATAAGTGGTTTTTTCTATTTCTAATATTAAATACTCATATATCCATTTTCATTCTTATAACAGTAATACCTAGTAATACATGATCCCATCAACGGGTTAAATGCATAAAATTAAGCTGGAACTCAAATCTCACTTTTTCAAATAAAAATTGGAGTTCAGGTTTAAGTTTTGGTACAAAAAGTGAAATTTGAGTTTAAGCTCAATATTATGCATTAGATCCAATAAATAGTTTAGAATCAGGTTTCATAATAACTAAAGAAAAGTTTATTTTGTACTTCAAAATCGGTTACCGTTGGGCTCACTCGTAATTACTTAATATTACTATAGCTGACATTCATACCAGGCATAGCTAATTTAGTTACAACTTAAAAAAATATTTTAGTTTTTTATTATTTTTCTTTCAGAAAATGACTGAATAAAAAAAAATCTTTATAATTGCGATGACTCTGTCGATATCGCATAATTGTAAAGGCTCAGTTTGTAGTACATAACCAGCGTAACCAACAGTGTTTATTCAATGCAACTCCATAAACAATTTTAATTAGACAATCTTCAAAATTCGAACGTTCGCTTCACAGAGAAAAAAAATCCATGCACAATTTTTATGCCGTCATATGAAACTCATCTCACAGTTTTAAAGCAAAGGGAAAGAATTTATAACAAAAAACAAGTAAATGTAACAGTAAGTCGATGCAACCGACTTATTAATACCCTACACCTGAATAATTCGAATTAAATTAAAAATCCATAAGTGTTTTTGGCAGCTGCTTGAACTTCTTCCCTTTTCTGTCTTATTCAACTCGAATTTCAAGAACGTAAAAGAGGCATCCGCTTGGGATATGCTTGACACCCTTGTATAAAATTTTAAGTTTCTATCTTAATTATTTTCGAAGATTGGTAGTCCTTGGGATGTTTGTGTCAGCTACCCGAATTGCCACTCCAATTCATCGAATCCATCTCAGGAACATAAAGAAAACTTGCCAGAACACCATTCTATTAAATTTAAAGGTTCTATTTTTGTTGGTTTTGGAGATATGCTCGTTGCTCTTGTGCTCGTCCGGAAGTTTCCAAAATACGAACCCATGGTTCAAATTCTTTCAAATGTCAGTTTCCAATTTTACAGAAAAGGAAACATAACAGAACACCTTTGTACTAAAAATAAAAGTTCTATCTTTGTTGGTTGTGGAGATATACTCGTTTGCTCTGGGGCTCGTCCGGAAGCTTCCAAGATTTAAACCCATGGACCAAATCCTCACAAATTTCAGAAACATAAATCAAACATGAACGAACACCATTCTGCCTAATTTAAAGGTTATATCTTTGTTGCATTTGGAGATAATATCATTTGCTCTGAGGCTCGTTCGGAAGCTTTCAAAATCCGAACCCAAGGACCAAATCCTCTCAAATTTCAGAGGCCTAAATCATACATGAAAGAACACCATTATGCCAAAAGTAAAGGTTATATCTTTATTGGTTTTGGAGATAATCTCATTTGCTCTGGGGCTCGTTCGGAAGCTTCCAAAACCAAACCCATGGACCAAATCCTCTTAAATTTCAGAGACATAAATCAAACACGAAAGAACACCATTGTACCAAATTCAAAGGTTCTACCTTTGTTCGTATTGGATATAATCTCATTTGCTCTGCGGCTCGTTCGGAAGCTTCCAAAATTCGAATCCACGGTTCAAATTCTTTCAAATTTAAACCCATGGCCAAATCCTCTCAAATTTCAGAGACTTAAATCAAACATGAAAAAACACCATTCGGCCAAATTTAAAGGTTATATATTTGTTGTTTTTGGAGATAATCTCATTTGCTCTGGGGCTCGTTCGGAAGTTTCAAAATCGTTCCAAAATCCAAACCCATGGACCACATCCTCTTAAATTTTAGAGACATAAATCAAACTGGAAGAAACATCATTATAAAAAATTTAAAGGTTCTATCTTTATTGGTTTTGGAGATAATCTCGTTTGCTCTGGGGCTCGTTCGGAAGTTTCCAAAACCCGAACCCATGGACCAAATCTTCTCACATTTCAGAGACTTAAATAAAACATGAAAGAACACCACCCTGCCAAATTTAAAGGTTATATCTTTGTTGGTTTTGGAGATAATCTCATTTGCTCTGGTGCTCGTTCGGAAGCTTCCAAATCCAAACCCATGGACCAAATCCTCTTAAATTTCAGAGGCCTAAATCATACATGAAAGAACACCATTCTGCCAAAAGTAAAGGTTATATCTTTATTGGTTTTGGAGATAATCTCATTTGCTCTGGGGCTCGTTCGGAAGCTTCCAAATCTAAACCCATGGACCAAATCCTCTTAAATTTCAGAGACATAAATCGAACGGGAAGGAACATCATTGTACAAAATTTAAAGGTTCTATCTTTGTTGGTTTTGGAAATAATCTCATTTGCTCTGGTGCTCGTTCGGAAGCTTCCAAAACCCAAACCCATGGACCAAATCCTCTTAAATTTCAGAGACATAAATCGAACGGGAAGAAACATCATTGTACAAAATTTGAAGGTTCTATCTTTGTTGCTTTTGGAGATAATCTCGTTTGCGGAGATTATCTCCAAAAGCCCGGAATCATTCGGAAGCTCCAGAATCCGAACCCATGGACGGATTTTGTCCAGATTCGAACTTAGCCTTTCTTTCGTAATTAGTAACCTACTATATAAATTTCATCAAGATAGCATCATTATTTTTTGAGTTATCGTGCGTACGGACGGACGGACGGACGGACGGACGGACATCGCTAAATCGACTCCGGCGGTGATCCTGATTCAGAATATATATACATGTCTATACCTAACTCGCTTCCTTTTGGTGGTTACAAACACCATACCAAAGTTAATATACCCTATACTTTAAGTGTAGGGTATAATAAAATAATTTATATGTATGATGTTTTTTAGGTGTACAATGTACCGTTAAATAGTATTTCAGGTACCAGGAAAAACAAATGAGATTTAAAATTAATATGAAATATGTGATTTATGAAGTTTTCTTTTGTTCTTATTCTAGCTATATAAAATATTATTCTAAATAACGTTCTTTTTTTGTTCTTTTCTTCTGTGTGGAAATAAAGAAGAGGCAATATAGTAATCCTTTTTGGTTATGCGAAAAATTAAGTGCTACTCTATCTCATTCACTTTTGACTAAACAATAGTTTTAAAAATTTTCATCAAATGGACTTTTTGGACAAGAAAAATAGGGATGAGTGGAGAAAGTACCTAAATATATAAAATATATACATACTTATATATATTTATATATTTCTCTGCTGGTTTAGTTTTCAAAAGCTTTTTATTTAAATATCAGAATTTTCAATTTTTCTCTTTTCATGCAGCGGTTTGTAAAATATCTGCGTAACAGTACAGTAGAAATAACGTTTAGGAAATCTTTTGTAGAATTGTTTATATAACGTGTCCGCACTTTATCGAGGAATCATAAATTTTTGAAATCTTCGGTTTGAATGTGATTTATACTTCATTTTTGTTGTATTCTTGATGCCTTACTTACATAGATAATTATTAATTCGGAAATTAAAGAGAAGTCATTCAGTTGCTAAATATTTATTCTAAAATTAAATGTTTTTTTGTACAGTAGTATTAAAGTTTACTTTATACCTTCTTAATAATATAACTGTTTAATGATACTTTTCAAAGATATTCTAAACAGATTCTCTTTTTTATCTTTTTAATAATAATAGAAAAAAAAAAATTATTCATCTAATTTGAATTTACTTTACGGAGGATATCAATCTACTGCTTAAGGTTCATATCGTCCGTAATGTAATTTATCATATTTTAATAAGGGAATTTTTCTTGACAGCGAACTCATAACCTTGAAAAAATATATTCTTTGAACGCGTCTTTTCTATTAAACCTTGTCAAAATGTTTCGCTTTAAAAAGATTTTTCATAGGATTTTGAATTTTATACTTTTATTATTTAATAAATATAAACTTTGTAAACTTTTTTTATGTAAGGCAGCCTGACAACAATATCACAAGCAAGGTATCATTCTTTAAAGAGCGGAAACAAAAACAAATATTGATAAAAGTAACTACTAACGGTAATAATTTATTACTCAAAAATTTTAGAACCATTTGGATGAAGATTAAATGACTAATGATTGTTCAACAATGTATATAATAAAGTTTGTTGTATAAGTGTTGATAAATTCCTATTATGATTTCATTATATGAATTTAAATATTTCATTGTTAATAGATACCATAAAATTATCATAGGTACTAAATTCTAAACATGATTTTATGAAATTTGAGGAAGATTTTGATATTTATCCGCATCTTTTGAATTTATTAAAAAAAAAAAACTTCTATTTTTATTTCATTTCAAAAAATGGTCAAAAAAATATTAAACAATCTTTTAAAATTGTAAATCATTATTTTATACAACAAGGACATTTTGTAAACCCACAGTTTTTTTATCGAAAATCTTTTGAGGATTTATAAAAAAAAACTACTGTTGTTATGTGTGTTGGTTTTATAACTTTTTATGAAACGAATAATTTTTAATAATGGTGTAATCGGTCACAGATCTAACAAAATTTCGCTGTTTACCAATTAATTTAAGGTATTAAAATTTAGTGCTTGATTTCGAAAATTGTTTGTTGAAATGATTTAAAGATTTTCGAAAAAATAAGATTTAACAATTCATTGAATGAGGCAAAAAATTCGTTCTAAAATAGCTAAGATTATATTTAGAAACATAACATTAATTCTAAGGAAGATCAAATCGGTGTAATTATATTAGTTAGTCCCGAAAACTTTCGGTATAACCGTTTTTTATATTAAATTACTTGAAAAATATATTTATTGCAAGTGCATGTAAATTAAGAAGTTCTCTAGTAAAACAGGTTGAAACTTCAAAACATTACTTGATTTTAATAGAAATTATCTGAACATCAATGTCTTTCTTCACAATAAATCTTAAAAATTCCCCCTTCATTCTCCGGAATCCTAATTATCCCAATTTCCCAAGTAACTTTTTACACAAATTTATCTCCAAAATCAAACTCTAAGTTATGTTATATATTAAAAGAATCGTTCTAAATTTGATTTTGAAGGAGATGGTTTTGGTTCGTTAAAGTCCACCACTACCCAGAGGAAACCCGTGTAATTCCTTTGATGGACTTTCAATGTTTTCCAACGTCCATCGTAAAAAAAGTGATAAAATTGTTGATTTAAATTTTTCCAACTGTTATTTTGAATATAATAAAAATAAAACTCTGAATTGATGCAAAGTTTTTGAAATAAATTAACCAGATTTTAAGATTTATTTCACAAAGTTATTTAGCATTTCCATCTATTTTCAACAACACAAATTTAGCAAATAAAAGGGAAAAAGGAGTTGTAAAGCTCCTTATGTAAAGGAGCTTATGGAAATTTGTTTGTCATACACACGTTTTGTTTGTGGAACCATATACCGTCACATGTGTTCCCTAAAGTTGGTAATTCATATGTGATTTACTTAAGTTTAACATCTTTCTTCAAAATATCCCAACAAATTTTCCTACCTATCCCCCATAATCCAAATTTCCTAATTCCAATTTCCCCAGTTATCCTTCCCACATCCCTATCCACAAAACCAAACTGTACATTTGTATTATAGGATCCATCCTAAAGTTTGATTTTAAAAGGGGGATGGTTTTGGTTGGTTAAAGTCCAACACTACTCTGCGGAAGCACGTGCAGTTCCTCTTGCTGACTTTAGAGTTTTTCAGTAACCCTCGTAAAGAAAAAAAAAAGAAGTATAACTTAAAATCTTTTCTTAGAGAAATTTTTCAAATATTTCAACCAATATCAGTTTATACAAACATTGCAAAGAGGTTTTAAATTCAGAATAAAATCATTACTGATAACATGTATTGTACAATTATTATTAAGCACCACATTTATTTTTAATATCTTATATAAACTTTATAACCGTTTTATATAATACACTAGCAGAACTATGGAATAATGTAAGAAACCGAATATTATCGTAGTTGTTTAGAAAATTAAAATCTTTAGTGTAGTATGAATGAAAAAATATCTTACTACAAATCTTGGAGTAACGCAAATACTATCGATTTCTGATTTGTCCAAAAACGGGTGCAGCTACCTGAAAATAAAGATTTTTTAATTTCAAACCTTAATATCTTACTTACCCATTCAAATTTGCAACCTTGTAGTCCTATTAATTGTCAGCATAAGCAATTTGGATTGAAAAATTTGTATAACAGCTACCCGAAAACTTAGGTTAAAAACTTCGAAAAATATTTCCAACTTGCTGAAAATCGGATGCTTAGCAGCTATATAATAGATATGTAGTAATTGATCTTACATGTGAAATTTAATAACCGTTAAAGCATTTTTATAATTAATTATACTTTTTCAATTTCATTTCTTAAAAAGAATTTTCAACAATTTTTGAATTTTGAAAAGAAAAAAAGATTTTTAGGTTTTCCAAATATCTGTAGATATATAAACAGTAACAGAATGTTCTCATTATTTTTGATTCCGAATATTTTTTATTATTATTATTCTATTGATTAAAAATATTGACAAACTAAATAAATCTATATTTAATTTGTAATGCAAAACAACTTTTAATTTGATACATTTAATACATTTTTGTACATTTAATTTGATATATTATTTGAATTGAATGAATGAAATTTGAATAATATTTTAAGTATTTTATAAAAACAAGAATTGAAATATAATCTAATATTAATTTTACCTAAGGCTCAACATAAGTTACTAAAGTAAAAACAAAAATAAGAATTGAATTCAAAAGAATAAGTTGTAATGATTTCAAAAAAGTCTGAAGAAAATGCAAATATTAAATATGTGTATTCGTAATAAATCTTTTTATTTTTATCTTTCTGGAATTCAACATTTTCCAGTGAACAACAGTTTCTAAGTAATAAGTAATTGTTTTTTTTTTTTTTGCTTAAGAAATTCATCTTTAAGAAATGTGAAACAAAAAATAAAAACATTTTAAAACTCGTTGAATTCTTTAAGAATTTTTTAATAAAGATTTTTCTTTTTTTTTTTAACATAAAGTTATTAAATTTAGCCCTAAAACAAATTCCACATAGAAACCAAGTTTTCAAAATAAAAAATCACCTTTAGTATAGAAAAATAAAAAATTTAATTATTTTTAAGATTCTATAATGCTATTTAATCTTGTACATTATTATTATCGTCCTACCAAAAAAAACTTTTAAATAAAAGTAAATATTGAAAAACTTAAACGTTATTTTTTTTAAGTCGCGTTTAATACAAAAACGTCGAATTATCAAAAGATGTAAGAATTTACAGAATAGTTAAAAAATTATATAATCCTATTCTGTAAATTCTTACTTTTTAGCAGATCTAAAAAAAAAAAAATTTATGTATTAGTTTCACTGTATACGTTCGAATGCGTCTATCTGATTGTTTACAACACTTCTACATCATTAGAGTTAGAGCAATGAAATTTTATGAGAAAATGAGTAGGTTTCATAAAAATAAATGTTGAGATAGAACATTCCAAATTTGATGGGTTGTGCCATCCCAAATTTCGAAAAAGCTCTGTTTTCAAAGGTTTAAATTTCCAGTTCTATGTAACATTTTTTCGATCTATAGAAACGTCAAACAACAAAATATTTTTTTAGCTTTATAAATTTATATAAAAATAAAACTTTAAATTTTTATATAACTTTTTTTGTGTAGAACCCTTTGTGCAATTTAGAACCCTTTTAGAAAGAATAAAGAATTTTTAAAATGAGTATAAGTTATCACAGAAATTTTCTTTTAAACCCCATTCAAAAATTAAAAAATTGCTATATTTAGACGGCTGTAACTTAGACACCAAATACAAATTTTTTTAAAGTAAGCCGATACTTGCTAATTGAAGGCCTTTTTCTTTTAAATTCTCAAATTTAATGCATGGTCAGGAAAGTTTTCTAAAACCTTGCGCCTTTATTTAATCCAATAGATTTTTAAATGTGAACACTTTTGTGGCCATATTTGTATGCACCTTAAACTTAATTGTACAAATGAAGAACAATAAATAAATATCATTAATATCACAAAAAGAGCTTCAAATAATTTTAGGTGTATATTGTCATTAAACTCTCACATCACTATATAAAATTATTAGATTAGGTGAATAAAAAATTATTTTTTGTTGAAATTAAAATGATATTATATGATGTTATAATAAAACTGATATTTATTTTGTCTATTTTCTTTACTTGTTATAAAACTTTCTGCAAACACTTTTTTATACTCGTATGAACTATGTTCAAGGGCGTAATAAATTTGCCATTACGTTTTGTGGCACCTTAAGGAAGTTGAGCTAGATATAGTGTCAAAGATATGGATCGGCTCAGAATCGAATTCTGAGTCGATTAAGCCATGTACGTCCGTCCGGCCGCTAACTCAAAAAATAAAATAACTAGGAGGCTGAAATTTTTTTTACGTCAAGGTGTTTAGTAAAATTTAGTAGGTGTTTAGTAAAATTTAGTCGATTTAGTAAAACGGTGTCGAGTTACATGCCAACAACTTTTGTAAAATTTGGTTGATCTAGAGCAGCCAGTTCAGGCTTCAGGCATCTCTTGGAACTTAACGAAGCTAGGGGTGTGAAATTTTACAAATGATGATCAAGTTTTATGGCAACAACTTCTGTAAAATTTGATTGTGCTTGTGTAATAGATTCGGGTAGTTGTCATACAACTCCACAATTTACATATATATCTCTGTAGTTAAGGTCGGTACTAAAACATCTGAAAATTTTTAAAAGATGGTCAAGTTTTTAAAAACAGGGTATATTACGTTCATACGGATATCCCAGAGTTGACACAGCCTACTCTACTGCACTCTTTCGCGTTTTATTTATATTTATAAAGGTTTGACAAAAATGTTTTGAATATTTTATGCTTTACTTTGTTCTTTTGTAATTCTCTTTTCATTTTTTATGTTTTGAATGTTTTTGCTTTATGCGAAATAATACGTGTTGGTTTTTGTTTTTATTTATAGTTGTTTTATTTTACAAAAATAATAAAATTATAATCCTTAAGTTTTTGTCTGAGAGATTATGATTTTATTTTTCAAATCTTAAGTTATCACTGGAATCATGTTCTGTGAACATCATGTTCGAAAGACTATAGACGTGGCTTGAATTACACTAACTTCATAACGTTTCATATTATTTAAAGGAAATCCTCAGGACACTCAGGAAATTGGAATGTTTACAACTTAATATGATGTTTGCAGTTATTTGAAATTCCTTTCTAAGTTGCATACTTATAAGGCTTTTTTTTTTTTTTGTAATTTTATTATAGATGATTTCGTAAAATTTTTAAAAATATCATCTAAAATTTAATACTAATTTGAAAATAAGAATAAATTCTAAGAATTTTTGTAGTTCTGAAATCAAAAGTTAAAATTCAGTTAAAATTTTATGACATTCCAAATGAATGAAAAGAAATTGGATCAGAAAAACATAGAAAACCAAATTATTTCGTGAAACCGTTGTCCTGATAAAAAATTATTTACCATTGATTGAAATCTTGAAGTTTAAAAGATTAAAAAATAATAGAAAACAAAAGTTACTTAGTGGAAAGTTTCTATTACATCTTTTTCTATAAAATATTAACTTGCGTCCACTTTTATTATATTTATATTTTATTATGAAACTTTGAAAATTCTTTACAGAAAAAAAAAAATTAAATTTGCATATTTTAAATATTTTGTTTATCTATTTCTTTATTTTTTATACCCTACACATTAAGTATAGGGTATATTAACTTTGGTATAGTGTTTGTAACCACCAAAAGGAAGCGAGTTAGATATAGACATGTATATATATTCTGAATCAGGATCACCTCCTGAGTCGATTTAACGATGTCCGTCCGTCCGTCCGTCCGTACGCACGATAACTCAAAAAATAATGATGCTATCTTGATGAAATTTATACTGTAGGTTAACAATGACTAAGGTAAGATGAATTGGAGTGGTCGTTCGGATACCTCCCATACAACTCCCAAAACCGAACAAGCATATCTTCGAAATTAATAAAGACAGAAACTTCAAATTTGGTACAAGGGTGTTGTTTTCTGAATCCCTGATTTGTCCAAAATTTAAGATGAATTAGAATGGTTGTTCGGGTATCTGCCACACAACTCCAAAGACCAAACAAGCATATCTTCGAAATTAATAAATATATAAACTTGAAATTTGACATAAGAATGTTCTACCCTGTTGATGTCTCTAAAATTTGAGATGAATTGGGGTGGTGGTCCGCGTGCCTTCACACACTTCCCAAGAGCTAACAATCATATTTTCGAATTTAATAAAGATAGAAACCTGAAATTTTGTACAAAGGTTGTAACAGCATTTATTTTTTTTAGCTTGTATTAAATACCTAACTAAAATAACTTATGGATTTTTAATTTAATTTGAATTTTTTAGGTGTAGGGTATAAATAAGTCGGTTGCATCGACTTACTGTTATTTTTGCTTGTTTTTTATATATTTGTAGTCAAATATTTTAAGCAACAAAAAAATGGATTGATGAATAAGAAACTTTAGAAAAAATAACATAGATCATAATTTATTTTTAAACAACTACCAATTTAATATTCACATTAAAGAAAAGAATTAAATATATATATATATGTATATATTATAAAATACATATATATATGTGTATATTATATTATATACTTTTTCATTTTTAAATTCTTTTCTAAATAAAAATATGAAACTTTTTTTAGATGTTTTTTTGGATTTTTTTTTTTTTAATTCAATTAATTTTTGTTTCCTTATAAAATTAAAGAAGAAAATAAATATTTATTTACATGTTACATCTTTACATGTTTGAAAATTCATTATTCTACGAAAGTTGTGTATGAATTTTAGAAATGTTTCAAAAACCTATTAAGAAATTCAAAAATTGCATAATAAACATACCTTAATATTTAATTTAAAACAAGAAAATTTAACAATAAAAGTTAATTAAATAAAATTAAATGTAAACAGATAAAAACATAAGCTTCGCATTCAGTTTTAGGAATTTTATTTTTAATTTCACGACAAATTATTCAAATCTTGGTTAAAAATTTTTTATAAAAATGTTTATATTGGACTTTTTTGTTTATTTTGTTAACAGACTTGAATATAACAAATAACAATGCAGTAAATAAAATCAAAAGTTTTAAAAGGCTCAAATATTCTAAAAGGTATTCAATAAAAACGGTTTAGAATTGATTATGCTTAGAATTTTATACATATAATATATAAGAACAAAATATGAAAAATCAAAGGACTCTTCGTCAATTTTTTGAAAATTTTATATAATTAGGAAAAACTGTTACCACATATAAAAATATAATGTTGAAGCTATCTTTTTTGTGTTCTATTTTGAAAAAATTTGTACAGGTGCCTCTGTGATTACTCTTTTCTTTTTATTTTGTAAAAATTTCCAAGTTAACTTGAAAAATTAAGTCATATAAATTTAAAAACAACATGTATTGCAAAAAATTATATAATTTTGATATTGTTTTATAAAGCTAAAAAAACAAAGTCCTGCCGTTTAGTATTTTTAGATTGTTTAACTGCTAAACAGAATCTACAATGTTATATACCATACACAGAGAAATTTCTTTAATTTTGAGGGACTGTAGCTCTGTAATGGATGAGACTACTATACTTGCTCCACAATATTACTTTTTGTAAGAAATCTATCCATGGTTAAAATTGCATTGTTCTATTTTAAACGTTGTAGAAGAAAACGATGTAAACAGACATATAGACAGACAGAATCCTTAATTTTTTTTTTTTGAAAAATGGTGCTAAAACACAATATTCGAATGCATATTATTAACTAACAATTTTATTATCTTTTTTAACACAAAGTTTTGTTCATATGGTAATCCAGATTTAATATTTTTTTTTTTTTTTTTTTGTTTTAAACAAAAATATTATCCTTAAATATGCCTTAAATAGATAATGCTTAAGTAGTAATTCCCAGAAGAAAAATATAACACATTCATTCAAAAATTTTAATTTATTCAGAACTTAAATTCAAAATTGATTAAATTCTTGTTTATTTTGACACATCTATTGATCCCCTTTTTATCAAATATCCTGAAGGAAATTTCAAAATATTTTTGAAAATTGAATTAACGTATTAAATTTTTTTTATTTTTTTTTTTTTTTTAATTCAATTTCATATACTCATAAAAAGATGGACAGATGAGTTTTTTATTATTATCATTAGTAATCTAATCAGTTTTTAAATTTTGTAAAAGATATTTAAAAAAGCAATTACATACTAGAATACATTTACAACATGAAAATTATATAAAATTTAGATGTAAATTAAATAAAATTTTAATTTTTTGTTTTTTTCTGCTTAATTGGATAATTATAGTCTAACGATTGAGGTTAATAAGCCTGTCTCAACTACATGTTAGAACAAGAGGGAAGGTATATGCTAGAAAAATTAAGATATAGTGGATAAGGAGAAATGATAACATTTTAGATATATACTATATAGATATGTAGATATATTCTTATTAATAAAATTGGTCTCAATAAATTCGTATTTAATTACCACATGTGACAGTACTGAGTCTTAAATTGTCATAGATATAATACACCTTACCATAGATAGTTGCTTTTGTTTTCATTGCCCTATATGGAACATAGGACATCCACTAAGTCGTTATTATTCATATTTGCCTAAGTTTCAGTTTCTAGAATCACTAATTTGATAGTTGCTTACATTAGTCTATTTGAGTATCTATTTTGAGTATATATTTTTATATTTGATATTTGTTTCGTCATATTATATTGATATTTTTCTATTATAAAGTTATTATTATTATTAAATATTAACAATTATTTACCATTAATTTCAACTAAATAAAGAATAGCAGCTAAGATTGAAAACGAAATGAAATAGTTAAAATTTCCACTTTTATTGAGATTCGATTTTCCGTTTTCTTCTTTACCTTGGTCTGTCGAATGAGAGGTTGTCAGTGTAACCTACAATGCTGAATCCACTAAAAAATTGTATTGTTTGAACTGAAAGAAATTACCTCAAATTGAGAGAAACAATTTAAAACAATACATATAAGATAATGAAAAATTTTTAGAATAATAATTCAGAAAGTATATAATGATTGGTTTAGAAATTTACTATATCATTAGCTGGAAATATACATATTAAATGAAGATTGGTTTATGTCTACAATAAAATTCAGCAAACAAAGTCACAAATAACTAATTTGTAGAAAAATATATAGAGATAAATTGTCAGTAAATTAAACTTGATGATTTAATATAATGTGTATTGAAAAATTGAAAAAATAAAAAGAGTTTGATGTAAAGAAACCCGACAGCTTTAAACAAAGAAAGGCAGATATATTACAAATAGATATATTAGATATTTTGTTTATTATAATAATACCTTGTTTATAGTAATCGATTATTAATGTGGGTCATTTCACTAGATTAAACGAAGTGTCTATTCTTCATTTTTATTAAATATAAATGTCTTCTTTTCTTTGTCCGATACTATAAATTTCGAAAAATGTGCAACGAAGCAATGCTATAAATAATCTTTTTTTTACGGTTACTGAATGATTATATATACGTTTAAATCGTGAAAATTACAAGAATTTGTTAAAAATACAGAAGTTTTTTTTATATTTTAGCTTGAACTTAGTTTTCCAATTAAATTACTAACTGTACGAATTTCATTGCATAATATTGATATATTGTATACATTTTTTAATTATTTTGCTACATTAAAATAAATTTTTAAACATACTTGATTTCCATACGTCGCCTTCTAACAAACACAACATCTCAAAAGTCTAAAAGAATTTATTTTATTATACCCGTATGAACTATGTTCAAGGGTATAATAAATTTGTCATTACGTTTGTGGCACCTTAAGGAAGTTGAGCTAGATATAGTGTCAAAGATATAGAATCGAATTCTGAGTCGATTAAGCTGTGTACATCCGTCCGTACGATAACTCAAAAACTAAAGGAGCTAGGAGGCTGAAATTTTTTTTACGTCACTTTTGCAAAATTGTTAGTTTTGCTATTTAAATCCAACATTTTCGGTCGGCGGGCTCGAGTAGCTGCCATACAACTTCTATCTTTATATAGAAATAACTCAGTATCTATTCAAGCTAGGTTTCTGAAATTTTGCAAATGATGATCAAGTTTTATGGCAACAACTTCTGTAAAATTTGGTTGTGGTGGTGCGGCGGGTTCGGATAGTTGCCATACAACTTTTTTAATGAAAATAACTCAGTGTCTATTGAAGCTAGCTATCTGAAATTTATTGAAAAAGTGTCGAGTTGCATGCCAAAAACTTTTGTAAAATTTGATTGGCGCAATAGATTCGGGTAGCTGTCATACAACTCCACAATTTACATAAATATATCTCTGTAGTTCGGTACTAAAACATCTGAATATTTTTAAAAGATGATCAAGTTTTATAGAAACAGGATATATTACGTTCATACGGGTATCCCAGAATTGACACAGTCTACTCTACTGCACTCTTCCTCGTTTGTATTTAATTTTTAAATTTATTAAGAGAATTTCAAAAATGCTTTTAAAAAATAAAATTAAAAAAAAAAATATATATAGCACAAAAAAAAAACATGGAATATAAACGAATAGGAATACCAAAAGGAATAAAAAGTGATTCTTAGAATTTGTCGATACTACTTATAAATAGAAAAATTCTTAAGAACATCTGAACTATATAACAACTGAAAGCTATTGTATCAAAGAGTTTTTAACAGATTTTCTAAAATATTCTTTAACTTTTTTTTTGTAATTCAAATGGAATTTATTTTAAAATTGAAAAGTAGGTGCTATTTAAAATTTGTTTGTTTTTTTATTTTTAAGTTGGAATGTAAGTTTAAATTAGATTTAATTTTTTTTTTTGTGGAAATTGTAATTTTAATCAAATTTAATTTATACATTTAAGTGACTTACAAGTCAATATACAAGTCTAGGCATAGATTTAAAAAAAATACATGTTTTTAAAATGGAAAGTTTAATTTATAGTAGACAAATGTTTTGGAAAATAGTATTTTAACTTCCACTAAAATAAACATTTTCATCTATGCAATAAGAATGCAAAAAAAAAAAAAAGAAAGGAAAATATAATACAGAATTTAGGAAAAAATATAGAAGGGGATGTCATTTTTTAAATTAGCCCTTGATATAAAAACAGCTTTATATGATTGTGTGGGGTATCATTGAAAAGATCTTGGCGAGCTCTTCAACATTAGTTTGAGGACCATTGTTCTATCATGCCCTGCTTGGTTTCTGAAAATGGTTATAAACCATATTGCATAGTCTGTTAATTATTATTGTTGATTTTGTCTTATCAAATTTTAAATTACATTATATATTAGATATATATATAAAGCTGTTCCTAACAAATACATGAAACCACTCACTCATTTCGTATCAAAAAGATGAAGCATTTCTAGATGTGCTAGAGACTAGCTGCAAAAGGCATTTGATAGAGTTTGGTGTGAAACCATCCAGAAAAATTACATCTTTTTGGTTCCAAAGGAGCCCTTTTAGCCCTTTATAAGTTGTATGGGGATTTCAATATTTATACCCGAATATCGTTATATGGGGTAACGTTGAAAAAGTCTTGGCGAGCTTAACAACAGGATACAGCAGCAGCTTTAGTCTTGGCGAGCTTAACAACAGAATACAAGCAGGATACTCTGCTTGCGTCCAGAAAGCTTTTATAAGCCCTTGATATAAAAACAGCTTTATATGATTGTGTGGGGTATCATTGAAAAGATCTTGGCGAGCTCTTCAACTTTAGTTTGAGGACCATTGTTCTATCATGCCCTGCTTGGTTTCTGAAAATGGTTATAAACCCTTAATATAAAAGATAACGGTATATTATCATGTGGGGTATCATTAAAAAGATCTTGAGCAGCTCTACAACTTTTGTTTATGGACCATGGTTCAAGATCGTCCTGTTGGGGGATGTGAGCGTTTATGATCCGTTACTATAAAAATCAGTGATATAATGCTTTTTCAACATGCTTTTTCATCATGCGATTTAATCATCTGTTTGACGCTTGAAATGCAAGCACACATTACTTATATACATATATAAATACATAATATATGTCTATAATATCCTTCATCTGTTTTTATGTATTTAACGTTATAGTTCTGATTTCTGTCCTACAGTTCTGATTCTTTGTCACCTTTTCGATATGGCTAAATCTAAGATTTGAATTTATAATTATTATTCCTCATTGTATATCTACTCTAAGAACTTTAATGTCATCGACAGATTGAAGATACTAAGTATTAGTTTTACTTAGACTATATTGTATTTATATAGTAATTTCGACAAGAGTTTTTCTAACACATTTGCATCAACATCCGTCACTTATAATGTATTATAATAGTACTTGTAATATATTACAACAAGAGTTTTAGCACATTTTGAAACAAATTGCAATTACTAAATGGTTATGAAATATCATACGCTATTTACAAATTTGTTACTCCCGTCAAAATTAAAAATTTTAAACGCTTTAAACATGAAAGATACTGTTAAAATGTTACGAAACAATATAATATTACTGTATATTTGAATACCGAATAGCAAAACTCTATATTTTAAAAAGTTTAAGAAATTTGTTATTAGGAATTTGATATTTTAGCAATATCCGATTTTAAATATTTAATAAACTAAAACTATTTTTATATCGAAAACTTCGAATTTTCAAAAAAAAAAAATTTTTAAATAATAAAAAAAAGTACGTAGATAGGCTTATTAAATTTTATAAAAACGAAAAAACTAATATTAATAATTTATTTAAAAATAACTACATTTTTCTCAATCTATTTTTAAAGTAAAATAAATATTTTTGATTAAAATTCAATATTACAAACCGAATTATCTAATTTAAAACCTAACAAAATATAAACTTATTATTGCTTCAATATAGGATACAATTTTGTTTATTTTTTGTTTTTTTTTTTTGCTATACCAACTGATATTTGCAAATAAACAGTTTCTTTTTTTTTTCGATTTAAAAAATATTATCTTTTTTTTTGTATTATCACCTAACTGTAATCTTTAATGGATCCATGTTGACACATTAAACATAATAAACACAACACACAGCATATACTTGCCTTTTTAATGTCAAACATAGCAACTAATTTTTTTTTTTCATTTAATTTATAACAGACAACTATAAGATAAAAAAGAAGAACAAAATAAATCTTGTGAAAAAGATGAGAAATTAAACCATTATTAAGAAATTTTAATCAACCTAAAATCAATATCCTATATAATTTATCAAAGGAACATGATTAAATTAATAATTTTAATATTTTTGAATTTCTATTCTATTTAATATCATCAGAATTTCGGACCTCTCTAATTATGGTTGTTTTGGTTAAAGAAAATCGAAAATATCATGGGTGAATTTTGTGACTTATTTGGTTTCTTTTATATATTTGAAAATAAATCTAAGGCTGCAAAAATTAGTTAAAGAAAATATTATTTATTAAACGTGGCAATGCGTTTCCATATTCTTTTAAAAATACGATTCTTTTCTACTTTACATTGATTTGCATTTATTCTTTTTGTTAATGTAAGGATTATTAATCATATTGTCAAATATTTTTTATGTTATGCAGGCGTATTAGAGTTAAAGAGACTTAACTTCCTTGATGTCTCTTCCTGTTAGCTATTCTCTTCAAAATTATTATTGTTTATAAAGAATTCAATGCTTCTTTTTGAAACAAAATTAGCTCAGTATCATTTCTACATTATAAGTGACATTTTTTGAAAAATAATTTCATATACTAAAAATAAAATATTTACAAAGTAAAAATATAAATTCCATTTGAATTCCCTGTTTTATTTTTTTTTTTTTTTTGTTATCTTAAAAAATAATCTGTTTACCTTTTACCTTATTTTTCCAAAATAAACTCTAAATGTATCATATATTTATATATATAATATATACTTTATATGTAATATTTTTTTTATTATGTTTTTTACAAACAAAATATATTTATTTATTCATTCCCATGATATTCCAATATATATATATATATATCTATTTCCATATTCATTCATATTTTAACAACAGCAAAAAATTTATACAAAATTCAAATAAAATGTAAAATAAAAAAAACAATGAAAAGAGAGAGGCATTTTCTAAAAAGGGATACCAATATTATAATAATACTAAAATTACTAGATTTTCTTTTTTTTTTTTTTATTTTTATTTTTTTTTTTTTGATTAAAAATGGGAACGAAATTATTTTCAAAATCAAGAACAGAAAATCCATTCTAATGACTGTCAAATATGATAACGTAGGTTTCAGTACAGCTGTTAAAATGTCCTTTTTGTATTATACTTTAGATATGTCCTTTTTGTATTCTACTTTAGATATGTTATTATATACATGCGATATTAACAAAACTATTTAAGTTTTAAAAACCATTTGATTCTTTGGATTACTTATAATCATTTGTACTAAGAAAAAAAAAATTAAAATTAAAAAAAAAGGACGAATTTGACATGGTTTAAGTTTTTTTTCTTTTTCTTAGTATAAATGATTATAAGTAATCCAAAGAATCAAATGGTTTTAACTTAAATAGTTATGGTGAATCAAAAAAGTCGCAAAATTTAATTCCCATTTCTGGATTTCAATATTTTTATTTCATTGAATTATTCCTGTAGATATTTGGCTGTTGCTAGTGTTGGTAATAGTTTCAATATTTTTAGAAATCATTTAGAGAATTTGAAAATTTTTTTTTCTTTGATATTTAATGTTTTTCTTAGAAATTTTTAATTTTTTTTCTCAATATAAGCTATTGTAAGAAATACCTATACCTAAAATACCTATTGTAAGAAAATTCCATTTTGTGGGTTGATAGAATAACAAAAAAAAAAGAAGAAATTACTATCCACAGAAAAATAAAAAAAAAAAATGGCAAATAGGTATATTATATAAGATTTGAGAAATGTTCATGTAAATTTAAACTGAAAAAAAAGACAGATAATAATATGCTTCTTTTTATGGGTTTTTATCTGCTACTCTTTTCTTGTTTTTTTATTTTTTAATTTAGTGTTACATATAACTCTTTTCTTAACCTACTTCTAGTAGTTTTTTTTTTTTTGTATTTCATTTGGTTAATCCTTCCCTCAAGATTGATTTATTTTATATTACAAAATCAGTTTTTAGTTTGCATTCACCCTTTTATCATAATTTGCATAGTGTAATTTTTTTTTCGGAAATCCTCATTATGTAATCTTTGTAAAAAAAAAAAAAAAAGGCATAGTTCTTTCTTTCATCTTTGTAAAAAGATAATCAAAGTTTCATTTCCATTGATTGGATTTTTTTGGATTCTATAGTTTTTCTTTAAAAATCTCAGGTGAATTTTTTAATGTATTTTACTGTGTTGGGTACAAGAATATTATTATTTGATACAAAGGAAAATTTTAATTTTTGGAATAGGAATTTTTTCTATCTAAATTACTTATTTATTTTTTTAAGTGAATTTTTTAAAATTCCCGTACAGACTATAGAAATCACGGGTATATTCAAATTATTTATCCGTTTGTAACATATAGAACTGTATAGAACTACTATTAACTTAAACACTAAATAAGCTAGAACAATGAACTTCACCAAAATAATTATGTACCACCTTTCAGGTTTTCTAATGTTTGTGGCTGAAGTCACATTCTACTTACGGCTAACTGCTATACAAATTGCATGGTTCAATTTTACGATGTTAAGTTATGTAGCAGGATAAGTGTGTTTGTAAAGTTTGAAATTATTTTAATGAAGGCTTGGGGTAACTACCATATATTTTTTCTACCAGTGTGCAAATAAGGAATGTGAATATTTCTTTATAATACCATATATTATGAGCAGAGCTGAAACATTGTATAACAGTTTCCTATAGGTATTTTTGAATTGACAAGAGAAACAGTGATCTTTGTTGTTTTCATATTTATGTGTTTCTTACGAGTTTTGCTTTTTCTGTCACATCTAAATGAATTTAAGTAACTTTACTTACTCGTATAAAAGCTGTCACAAAGTTACTCAAAAAAAAAACTCAAAAGTGAAATACTTCAATCAATTTTTTTTTTGCAGCAGCAGCTATATATATATTCAAAGGTTACATTAATGAGTTAGACTTTTAATTAAAATAATCTTATTTTTCATTTTCTAATTCTAACTGATTAGAAATATTTGTTAAAAGATTCCTTTTGATTTTAGAAAAAACTTTCTTCAAAGCTACTATATCACTTCAATATAATGTAATGTTATTAAAAATAAATATTTTTTGTGTACGGTAGAATTGACAACTTTTACTTTACAACTGTCAACTGGACAGTATGATTAGTAGACATTTCGCCAAGATACAAAACAAAAAGACTTTAAGTAAAATTGACACTTAACATTTGGATATTTAGTAAAAAAGACAGCCAGCGATGACCGCTTTCTTAAATAAAAGTTGTCAATCGCCAAAGTGTTAAGGGAATTAAAAATAATAACAATTATTTTTATATTTTTTTTTTTATTATTTTTACAAATTTATTTTAAACTTATTTTCAAAAAGAAAACAAAAAGTATTATTTTAAACTTGTTTTATATAAAGAAAGAGCTCCATAATTTTTAATTCATATGAACTAAAAACAAATTTTTAATATATGAGCGAAGATTTTTCTCGATTTTAGTTCATTTACGATTTTCTATATTACATCATATGAAATCAAATCGAAAAAAATATGTTAGGATCTAAAAACGAAATGTTAAATGTTAAAATTCTATTCATTTTTATTGATTTTATTTGAGTTGTACGTCTTAGATATTAATTCTTTTGACACAAAATATTCATGCAACTAAAAAGAAATATAATGAAATTATAGATTTGAAAATTAAATTGTTGATTGTTAAAAGCTACGAAATGTCGACTTGTGAAAGTTGTCAGTTCAATTTGCCAGTTGTTAAAGTTGCTAAAAGTTCTTTTCCTAATTATCCATTTTGCTAAATGCCTTTTTGTTACATATGTGCTTTTTTTTAATATCTTGTGTACATATAAGTGTCTGCTTTTCGAAATGTTCACTTAGCAAATGTTCAGTAGTCAGTTGCCAACTGGTCGGTTCCCATATATTTTTATATCAGCGAAAAATACAAAAACCGAATTAAACATATTTTTGAAATCTGAAATTTAAAATTATTGTATAATGATCTGGCAATCCGTCAATAATCCTTATTTTCTGGCTATTTTATTATATATCAAAAACAAAAATTAACGATTTCTGCTTTTAAATAGGGCCATTTTGTTGAGTAATTATTGTGTCAATCGAGTGAAACTTGTAATATCACACTAGAGATAAAATTTGTATTAAAATTAATAAAATGTTACATGTATATATAGAAATTTTAATTTTAGTAGTAGAAACTCTATAAAAATATCTACTTTCAAAATATCTAATGAAATATTCTTTAATCTTTATTCAAATATTTAAATAATGATACTTATAATTTTTAAAATGTTAGGTGCATTCTTATTAATTAAAATAAAGGAAAACAAAATAAGTTTCACTCTGTAAAGAGTCTCGACTAAAATTGAATAAATCGCGTAATAAGTATAAGTACATTAATTAAATTAAATGTGTTGACAATAGATTGTAACACATGTATTTACACATATATGAAAATTGAGCATTTCGTCTTTTCTTTGTTTTATTACATATTGTTTTATTTTTAACTTTTTAAATTATTTTTAATTTTAAACCAGGATACCTCACATTTTTCATTTATTTTAAGCTTATTAATTTAAACGTGTCAATTATAAAGAATTGAATGAAAGGAAATATCAAAAGAATTAAAATTCTGATGTACCGTTGATAACTAATTAAATATTTTTTTTCGAAATTTTTTACTTTTAGATAAAAAATAATACTATTAATTTTCGAAATAAAAACGCTTAAAATATTTTAAAAACGATAAAAAATGATAAAAATATAAAATAAATAAAAAAGAAAATTCAAAAATATTAAATAAGAATTCAATTTTTTAAAACATAAATTTATAAAACATTAGATTTAAATTGAAAAAAAGTTTGTTATCTAAGTTGTAATAAAATTCCCAATAAGGCATAAAGTAAAACGAAAGGTTTTGAATGGCGCACATTTCATAAAAGACAATAGTAAGTAATTAAAATATTCGGACATCCAACAAAATTTGTAAATTTTCTTAGAATTTTTATATTTTTATATAAAAAGAAAAAATTATTAAAAATTAAGAGATACTTTGTTCAATTTTAAGAAAACCCTGTATTCTTAAGAAAACGTGGTAAGGCGCATATAAAAATATTATGTTTATACTTTCATTTTTGCGTTTTATTTAGAAAATATTTATACAGGTGTTTAAAAATCGCAAAATTTTCAATTTTTGAAATCACCCATTGGGGTAATAAAAAAAAAAAACCTGTATTAAAGTATTAACCTAAACTAATTCTGAAAAAACGTTTTCCTCTGAAAATTATAAGATAGGAAGCAAAAAAAAAAAAAGAAAAACAGAAATATATTTCATAAAATTGTATAAATTTGGAATTGATTTATAAATTCCTCTCGTTTGGTGCTTGTAGATTGCAAAAAAATAGAGCCTTGGATATGCCCTTTGGAATTTAACGATTTTTTTTTTACTTTTAGGGGCTGTACATTAAAATATTTTTCTACAATATTTTCCATTGTTAAAATTAAACTACCTTAAATTAAGTTGAAGTTTTGTAAACAGACGAACCGCACGGACGGATGAACGGACACAGAGTGAAGGCAATAAGTAAATTTTTCAAATTGTTTGCTTGAAAAATGTTATAAAAAGTTTAAATAAACTTGAAAAATCGAATAAAATAAGATAATAAATGTATGGTTACTCTTTTCTTTGTCCATTTTTCTAAATTTTATTGATTAGCATAATATAAAAGCTATTTCAGTTCTTATATGGCTTATCTCAGCACATATGCTACAATTGATCAATCTTATTTTATTTATTTTATTTACTATAAATTATCAATAAGGAAAAAAACTTATAAAAAATCACAAATTTTGAACGCCCATGATGATAATTTTATATTTGTTAATACGTCAATGTAACAAACAATGTCAGAGAACTAACTTTGGAAAGAACCCAAATTAGAGCGACACTATAACCACTATAAACACCTTATAACAATTTTTTAATACTCTAAAAGAGCAACAATTCTAAAATATTAAAATTATTACTTTAATGGAGTGCTATAGGAAAACAGAAACTGTCATTGTCATGAACTTTCAAGGATACGAATTCCCAATTTTATATGTTAAATTTTAAAATAGACTTTTAAGCCGTTTATCTAGAAACTTAATTAAAATTTTAACTAATTTTTTATAATACATGTAAAATATATTTTTTATATTATATTTTTATACCCGTATGAACTATGTTCAAGGGTATAATAAATTTACCATTACGTTTGTGACCTTAAAGGAGTCGAGTTAGATATAGTGTCAAAGGTATGGATCGGCTCAGAATCGAATTCTGAGTCGATTAAGCCATGTACGTCCGTCCGTCCAGACGATAACTCAAAAAATAAAGGAGCTAGGAGGCTGAAATTTTTTTTACGTTACTTTTGTAAACTTGTTAGTTTTACTATTTAAATCCAGCATTTTCGCCCGCCGCGTTCAAGTAGCTGCCATACAACTTATTTTTTTAAATGGAAATAAGTCAGTGGCTACTGAAGCTAGGAATCTGAAATTTAGTAAAGAGGTGTCGAGTTACATGCCAACAACTTTTGTAAAATTCGGTTCATCTAGAGCAGCCGGTTCAGGCTTTTTGCACCTCTTGGAACTTAATGATGCTAGGCCCAATAGATTTGGGTAGCTATCAGACAACTCCACAATTTACATAAATATATCTCTGTAGTTAACGTCTGTGCTAAAACATCTGAATGCTTTTAAAAGATGATCAAGTTTTATAGAAACAGCAAATATTACGTTCATACGGGTATCCCAGAGTTGACACAGTCTACTCTACTGCACTCTTAGTCGTTTTATTTATTATATATTTCTTTACAAGTGTTAAATTGATTTTATGTAACAAAAACTAAAACAAGACACTTTTTTTTTAAATCAAACAAAATAAATTTATTTTTTAAGAAAAGATAAATATACAAAAAAATATTTATAAAATATCCTTTAGTTATATAATATAAATTAAATCAAAAGCATTCAATATATGAGTATTAAAGTTCAATATATTTTAAATAAATGCATTTTTTTCAAATATATACCAGGTTTTATAATATTTGTAATATTTAAGTCTATTCTTATTCAACCTTTAACAAATAAATATTTCAAAATTTAAACAAAATAAATTTTTCTCAATATTTATTTTGAAGTACAAATACTGAGGTTAAGTCATAAGTCCGAAAACCAAAAATGACATAAGACTGAAATATGAATTTTTTGTTACTTATGACATTTTTTTGGACGTAGTTATGTCACATGTCATAAGTATGAAAAAAATGACGAATTTTTTTTCGTACTTATGTCATTTTAAGTTTTTGTGCTTATGAGTTTCGATCTTATGACGTAGCGTCGCCCTACTTATATCTTAAGTCATATAAATACGAAAAAAATGACGAATGACTCTTACTTATGTCATTTTAAGTTTTTGTACTTATAAGTTTCGATCCAGACGGTAGGGCCGTCGTACTTATATTACTTTTGTCATTCAAATTTTCGTACTAATGTCATTCTTGATTTCGTACTTATGACCTTCAAACTTATGAGACATTTTTTTTTATTACATTATTTTATTAGCAATATCTAGATCTTAAATTTTCATAAATGGTAAATGATTTAGATAGAAAAATATAAAAATAAAATATGTAAATAAGAATGCCTCAAAACATTTTTTTAAGAAACTTAAACTAACTATAGAAAATTAATATTATTTTAAAAAAAAATGATAATATATGTATATGTAGGAGTATGTAAATTAAAACATTTATAAAACAAACATTTAAACATTTATAAAATTGCATTACTATAATAGAACAAAACGTGTTTAAAGTCCTTTTTTCATATATACTTACCCGAAAATGGTTCTACCGTCCTATAACAATAAATTTAGTTCATTCATTTTAATATCAAAGTAAAAGTGCAATTTATCAATACCCCTAAGCCTAATAATCATTAGGTATCATATAATAGTCATAACAAACAAGCATTCGTTATCATTTAAAAAACATTCGTCAAGTTACTATAATATTAGAGAAGAATTAATTAGATGTTTTTTAAATGTTTTTCAAATTTTATAATAATATAAGCATATTGAAGAATAATTATTAAATACTCATATGAAGGCTATTATAGTTAGGGGTAGACATAATTGTTAAAAATTTCCTAGTATATTACAAGGTGAAGTTTATGTAATCGAAAGATGCTTATAAAACAATGCAACTTAGACAGAGGATGTAGAAATAGAGAAACAGCTATTCTATAAGATATTCAAGCAGACATAAAGAGCACTTAACTTATAAGCAATTAAATTCCGATTAGATTGAGATGGCTTAGTGAAACTAAACCGCTAAATAACAAGCAATAAAGTAAACTGGTTACTTTAACACCTAGGTGTAGAGGGAAATGAGAAAGCCATAATGAAATTACAAAATAAGGATATGCAATTCTCTTTAAAGATCTCGAATCTAAGAGAAGCACTAACAATGAAAGAGGAATCTGTAGGAGCAAACTATGTGAAAGTGAAAAATTGTAGTTGAGACAATTTAAGGAGTTTCTGGGAAACAATAACAGAAAAATCAAAGAATCCTGTAAAACTAAACTGATTTTAATTCTAATACAGTTCTTGTAGGGACATTTTCGGCTAAGGTAGTATTTAAAAAAAAAATAGAATAGAGAATACTGGTATATGTAAATTCTGTCAAGAAGAAGAAGAACTTCCGGATACATATTCAAAAACTGCGCAGCTTTACGCTGAACAAGATATCTACACCTTGGAGGATATTGTTTTACCAAAGATCAACTGCCAGTAATAAACTCTCTACATATATTTAATTTCTTAAAGACAGTAGGACCGATAAAAACATTGTAAGTGAAGACAAAATTCACCACATTTAATAAAAGAATGCAGCACAATTGATCTACATCAAAAAGGTGCAGTGTTAACTGATACTCATTAAATACTAATAAAAAAATAATCTATCGTAACCTAAAATCATTCTATTTATCATCACTATCTAAATAAAATGTTGTAATATGAAATTAGTTAGAATCAAGTTGTAATAATACTATTGACATTGTTAATTAAATCTTACCTACTTTGTTATAAAAATCATTAGTTTATATAGTTAAGAAGTTATATTTATTATATGTTAATTATTATTTTCTAATTATATTTAACAGTTCGAAGAATAAAATTTAATATTTTAATTTAATTAATTTAAACATAATTTGTATAAAGGTATGCATATATGTATATAAACCTGACCATTTATGTACAAAATGTGTACTAATTTTTGTGGTTTATTATTTTAGAACAGAATATTTATATACGTTTGTTCTTAATTTTTATTATACTTGTTTTTATTTCTTTTTTACAAATTTTATACATTTAATTTTTGATTCCTTTTACATAACTTGAATTATTTATATATGTTATTTTTACGTACATATATTATTTCATATCCATATTTACATATATGAGTTTAATGTTATAAATACTTATGTGTGTATGTAAGATGTATCGTATATTTATTTTACATTTTAACCAAATTAAATTTTCAAAGATGAAACTTAATTATTTCAATTTACTTTCCAATTATTTTTCAATTTGTTTACTGCAAAACATTTGGTTTTGATTTTTAGCACATTTCCAAAAAAAATTTGAAAAATGTGCTTATTAGTTTTACTCTGTCCGTCCGTCCGTCTGTTTACAAAACTTCAATACCGTTAAAGATAGAAAACAAAAAATTTAACCATGGGTAGGTCACATAAAAAAATTAATTTTGTGGTACAACTTTTCATGTAGCCCCATCTATTACGGAGCTACAGCACCTCAAACTTGGAAAAAGCCCAATTTTTAAATTCGTATATCTCATGTTCTGCTTAACATTTTTTCAATCTGAAAACGTCACTCGACAGGTAGTTTTTTTTATCTTTGTAAGTTAATATCAAAATTATACAATTGCTTTAAATTTATTATTTACCGTTATTTAAATTTACCGGTATTTAAATTTACCGTTATGTGAAAACAAAATTTTGCATAATTTCTCTACCTCATAACTCCGGAACGCTTAAGATAGGGACTTGAAAATTTTGAAGGCAGAAAAAACTTTTAAAATTAGTATAAGTTTTCTTAGACAATTTGTTTTGTACCACCCCCTGTTTAAGAGCTGTTAGGGCTCAAAAATTGAAATTGTACTATTTTTAGGCACCTGTAACTTAAAGCAGCTGTACAAATTTTTCTTTGGCAAGACATACAAATTGAAGCTCCAGTAATATATTTTTACGTGTGTTAACGGGTTTTTCTAGTTACATAGATTTCAGAACTTACAGTCCCTCAAAATTGCAGAAAAGTCTTATATTCACATTTTTCCTTATTACATGAAATTTTCAAATTTTTATGAAAGTCACAATTCTAAACAGTTTGTATTGTCTTTTGGAAATGTGTGCTTTTAAAATCCGTTGATTTACATTCTGCCTTGTTTTTTTATTTTCAGGATACATTCTTAAAACCAAAAAATGGATATTTAAAATAAAATGTAATATAAATTTAAAACCTAATACTTATGTGAGGTAAATGTATTGATTATAATTTTTGGTAAATGGAATGTTTTGTTGTCAATATGATAATCCTAAAATAAGAAACAAATTAAATTTCCATATTTAGTAGCAACACATAATACTTTATTTGCTTGACAAATATGTTTCTATAGTTAAGAAGTTAAGTTTGCAGAAGAGATTTGCATATTAGTAAATTGACATGATTTAAATCAAAGCGTTTTAAGTACATATTTCAATACATTTCAGAGCTTAAAGAAAAGAAAACTTTTAAAAAAACTAAATGGACAAAGGAAACGTTATAAAAAGAAAGTCTAGTTACTAGATAAAATTTTGCATTATAAAATCATGCCAACACTCAACTTTTAAAAATTAAATTAAACAAGGCAGTGGCTCTATGAAATAAAATCGAACGAAATAACTACGAAACGTCAAAAATGAAATAAGTACGAAAAAAAACCTATATTTTTTTCGGATTTATTTTTTTTTGATTTTTTCGTACTTATTTCATTATGAAATAAAATCGAAATTTCATACTTATTTCATTTTTGATTTTTTATTTCATTTTTTGATAATGAAATAAGTACGAAAACTCAAAAATGAAATAAAGTCAAAAAAAACCCCAAATTTTATTTCAAATGTGAAATTGAAAAAAAGCCAAAAATATGCATTTTGAATTTATTTCATTCGATTTAATGCTATGTAATCGTCACCAACTGGGTTTATTATAATCAAGTTAAAATTTAATTATTATAAAAATTTTATTTTATAATTTTACTAATATTTTAGTAATAATTCTTTTCCTATTTATCCATTGAAGTTGTATCTATTTAATTTTTTTTTTTTTTGTAAGAAAATTTACATTTTTATTCCATATAATACTTAAATGCACAATATTGCCTTTCAAAACATTTAATTTTCATGGTTTCTGGTTCATATAAAAAATACGAATAGTGCATCATCTAAACATAACACAAACGATAAAAAAAAATAAAAAAAAAATTTAAGGTTTTTACTGGCGCACATATTCAAAAAGACAATAAAAAATACTCCAGAATTAGAATTTTTTTAATATTGCATAATTTTGGAAATTTCTACTGTGCTTAAAATTAGCAATTTTTCAATTTTTATATATAATTTTATCTAAAGAGCTCACAAAAGAGAATTTTTTTTTTAAGTTACTAATTTTCATTCTAGAAAATTGTACACTTCTTGAAAGTTTAACTTTCTAACTTTAAACGTTTTGGATTTCGAGGATTACAAAATTTTACAAAATTTTCGTTTTACATAACGCTAAATTTAAGAGTTGAATTACAAATTATTATGGGGGCCTCGGTGGACTAGAGGGTAAGAGCGTATAAAATACGTTGTAAACACTGAGGGAGTGTGGGTTCGAATCCCACACATGTCGTAAGAGTTATTCCTCCTTACGACATTTACAGCCACGCAAGAACAAGAAAGGCTGTGTAATTTCTTGTCCACATTTATGTTGCACAGAAATGCATAAAAAAAAAAAAATATTATGTTACTTTTGAACTATTCTAAATATTTTAAAAGCCTATACTTTGGCGTTATAAGATTAAAAAAATAAAAATTAAATAGAAATTTGATAACATGAAATAAAAATAAAAATTTGAATGTAGGATTTGAGCCAACAATTGTTACGTTTGCCTAAGAAATATTATCCTTATAATATTATGTCTCAAATTTAATTCCTTTATCTTAAATAGTTAAGTATCGTCTTATTAATAGACAGACGTATGGACAGAGCAAAAGTAATAAGCAATTTTTTCACATTTTTAAAATAAATTGCAAAAAAAGAATAAAAATGAGTAGTTGAATATTATGAATAGAATAGTATAGTAAAAATTTATAAAGTTTTTCAAAGTTTTTAAATTGCTACATTACGTTTTAAATAATTTATTTTTTTTTTTTTTATAAATTTATACTTTGAAAACTTTATAAGGTAATTTAAAGAATTTTAAGTTTTTTACTTTAATATATCTAAGAAAAACTTTAAATTTTCATATAACAAATTATAAAAAATTTTATTGAAATTCAAAAATAATTTTCTATTAATGTAAAACGCCTGAAAATATGTAATTTTTAATAAAATGATTATTTTTTTCTTTTGTTTTTCGTTGCAGTTTTTTATTTTTCGTGTAGCTCGAGGCCCATTCATAGAAGATTTTTATCAATGTGTAACACATGGTTTTTATACAGCTGAATGGCAGGAACAGCTTTATACAACATTTACATTATTTTTTACATTTATAATACCGTTATGTATATTAATAGTTACTTATTTATCAACGTTTCGCACGATATCAGGTAAGATAGTATACATTGTAATAAATATATTTCTTTTTTCAGAAGTCCTTTTAGAAATGAATTTTTAGTGAGTGAAGATTTTAAACAAGATTATATTGCATTTGTACATGTCTGATTTTTTTGCTTTAATTTAAAAACTAATGGATATACTTTATATCAACACTCATATATCATATGACTTTAAACAACTAAAGAATTTCTTTTGATTGGCTAGGAATTATTACACTATAGAGAATTATAATAGTGTGTATAGAATTTTAACTATATTTTAACTGTGTGTAAAGAACTTTTGCACGAAATAATGTCAAAAGTAGGTAATAGTTTACTTTTCCGACAAGTAAAGAAAAGTTTTTGGATTTAGGCTAGAAAAAATATTATATTTAAAGCATTGCATGTCATAAGTAAACGTAGAATTAAAATGAATGTGTGGAAGTAAACGGTTTTAGATAATATACATAATGCTTTCAGTTTTTATAAAATTTTATTTTCATTACAATAGGCAATTGTTGATCTCTTTGTTATTGGTTTTTAATATTAAAATCATCTTCCTCCATTTCAATCCTAATTGTATGTTCATTCTTTACAATTCAAACATAATCTTTCGTTTCTCTAAAATATTTCCATTAATATGGTTTTTCTTTTTTTTCTTTATTCCCTTGCCATATAAAAGTGATAAGGAAATTACACAGCCTTTCCTTTCCAGGCGTTGCTGTAAATGTCGCAAGGGGGAATTATTGTTATGACATGTGTGGGATTCGAACCAACACTCCCTCGGTCTTTACAAAGTATTTAATATGTTTATACCCAATAGGCCACAGACGCCCCCATATGGTTTACTTTCATTTCAAGCATTTTTTGTGATTTTATTAAATATATTACACAATTAAAACAATTTAAATAAAATATTTTATAGTCAGATTAAAAATCTTATATTTTTTTCTAAGAAATTCTTCTTCGAATATTCGTTAAAAGTTTTTTTTTTTTTGGTAATTTTGTTGTTTTCATTATTTAACAGGAGTATGAGACATGTTTTACTTACAAAAATATATTTGAAAAGTTTAAAATTAAATAAACCAAAAACCAAAAACATAAAACATCTCTTATAAAGTACATACTTATGTATCAAAGTACACTTAAATATCTTTCTAAGAAAAATTATGCTAAATTGTTAAAATAATACTTGTCTAGACGTTTAAAAATTGTAGGTGATTTGTTTATAAAAATTTTGTAAAACTTTTTGTTATTGTGCAATAAAACATAAATACAAAATAAAACATTGTCTTTCATAAATTTTTATTTTAAGAGTTTAAAGTAGAATTATAATTTTGCTGCTATCCGGTTTGAAACGTTTCTATATTAATTCTTCATTTCAAATTCTTGATTCCAAACTTTAAAATTTAAAAGGATAATATATAATTTGATTTTCTTCTATTTGTTACTTTCCGTAACGTTGTCCTTAAAACACCAGTTTTTTCAAAAATAAACTTTTAAAAATTATAATAAACTTTACTACTCTAACATTTTTATGCAACAACATATAAACTTTTTTATTAAATAAGACATAATGTAAACGAACGGTTTTTAAAAGCGCACATTTCTAAAAGATAATACAAACTATTTAGAATTTTGACTTGCACCAAAATTTGAAAATTTCGTATAAGAAAAAATGAATATTTTGAATTTTTGAGCCCAAATAACTCTTAAACAAGAGACGATACAAAATAAATTTCTGAAGAAACTTATACTAATTCTAAAAGTTCTTTCTCGTCTCAAAATTTCAATTTCGTATCAAAAAGTGTGCCGGAGTTATGGAAAAAGAAAAATCATCCAAAATATAGTTTTCACATAACGGTAAATTTAAATACTAAATTTTCAAAAAAAAAGTATAATTTTGATTTTGATTTATAAAAGTAATTAAAGGTGAAGGTATAAAGGTAAAAAGGTCTTGCTGTACGGCATTTTTAGATTGACAAATGTTAAGCAGAACTTGAGATATACATATTTAAAAATAGGGTTTTTTCAAAGTTTGTGGGCTATAGCTCCGTAATGGGTGGAGCTTCATAAAAAAGTTGTTTTACAACATTAATTTTTTTATGAGACCTACCCATGGTTAAAATTTTTTTTCCCTATTTTTAACGGTGTAGAAGTTTTGTAAACAGACGAATGGACGGACAGACGAACAGACAGAGTGAAACTAATATGCACATTTTAAATTATTTTTGGAAATGTGCTAAAAATGTATTGTTCGGAATCATTTATAAAAATAATGCAAAAATATGGTTATAATTTGAAAAACCATATTCTCTTGAAAATCATGATAGAGTAGCAAACATTTTAAAATATCTAACCTTAAAATAATGTTTTGGTTTTTTATCAAAATAAACATACTTAGCTATTTTGTTGTCATATAGTAAAACGGATTAAAATCTTTTATTAATTTATACATATAATAAACGTGCTAAATAATTAACCAGTTTGTACATGCAATTTTTAATTAAAAGTTACCATAACACTGTTTTAAATCTTTACATCAATTATTTGTTTATTGTTAGATCAATTCTCCAAATAATTTAACGAAATTAGCCTCATGTACGAGTATAAATTACTAAGGATAAAATAAATGCAAATATTGCATGTTTTACAATATTTAGAAACAAGGTAGAATGTAAACCAACGGTTTTTAAAAGCGCACATTTCCAAAACTCAATACAAACTGTTTAGAATTGTGACTTGCATAAAAATTTGAAAATTTCATGTAATAAGAAAAAACGTGAAAATAGGACATTTTTGAAATTTTGAGGGGCCGTAAGTCCGGAATCCTATATAACTAAGAAAAACGGTTAACACACGTAAAAATATATTATGAAACCTAATTTTCATGTCTTGCCGAAGAAAAATTTTTGCAGATGCCTAAGTTACAAGTGTCTAAAAATAGCAAATTTTCAATTTTTGAGGCGTAATAACTCTTAAAGGCGGGGTGCTACCAAAAATTTTCTGAGGAAACTTATACTAATTCTAAAAGTTATTTTTTGTCTCAAAATTTCAGGTTCCTATCGAAAGGCGTGCCGGAGTTATGAAAAAAGAAATTTCATGCAAAATGTGGTATAAAATATATTTATGTAAATTTAGAAGATGTATGACAACTACTCGAATTACCTGTTACCCCGAACCAATAAAATTTAACAGAAGTTAATCCCATTAAATTGTATCATCATTTACTAGATTTCAGATGTCTAACTTAAGTTCCACGACATGTAACATACCTGAAACTGTTCTAGAGCAACCAAACTTCATAGAAATTATTGCGATTAAACATTTTTTAGAAAATGTCAGATATGTAGCCTTATTAAGTACATACATAAGTATATAAATTATGCTTATATTAAAAAAGAAGTTGTATGACAGCACCGAATTCGGTGCCTTAGATCAACCAAATTTTGCTGAAGTTGTCGGCATCTGGTAACTTGACATCTTTTAACAAAATTCTAGATACTTAGCTTCAATAGACACTGAGTTGCTTTAATATAAAAAAAAAAAATTGGTTGTATGGCAACTATACAAATCTGCTGTTCAAGGCCAATCACATTTAATAAATAGTTTTTGACAGCAATTTGACATCTTTTCATTAAAATTGAGATGCCCAGCTTTAATTGACACTGGGTTATTTTCATATACAAACAATCGAATTTTTTTAATTTAAATAGCGAAACTAAAAATTTTACAAAAATTAAATGATAAATATTTCAGAATCCGAGCTCTTTTGTTTTCTGAGTTACGGTGCGGACAGGCGGACGGACGGAGAGACTTACATGGCTTATTCCACTCAGAATTCAATTCTCAACAAAAATATATTCCATATATATATAATTTTTCATATCTAACTCGGCTCGTTTAAGATGTCACAAATGTAATGGCAAATTTATTATGCTCTTGAACTAAATGTTCATACAAGTATAAAAAGAACAAAAAAAAACAAAACAAAATTGTTATCTCTTTCTTTTAAACAAACTTATTTCTCTTTCTTATAAATAATATGTGTTGTTCTTTCAATTTACTTAAATTCTTTCTTTCTATGCTTTAATACAATGAAACTACTACATTTATTTTCACACTAATTTGCCTTTATTCTATTGACAGAAATGTAAATAATTTTCCAAAATATAAATTTTCTTGACCTTTAATCTAAATAAAAATACATTAAATTATATCCAAGCTATAGAAGAACAAACTATGCGTATCTATATAATATTATATTGTGTTGAAATTAATCCAGTAATTTTCTTTAGTTATTATATTATATTGTATAACAATATAATTAAAGATGGAAACTGACTGCTGGATTATTAAATTTAAATCAAGAAAACAAACAAAACCTGTAAGTGTTTACAAGTGTAAAAATAATTACATGCAGTATACACAGTACATACAGGAATACAAAAACGTTATTAATAATTTCAATTTCTTTTGTTTGGATAAGAATGGTGAGAGACTTTAACTAACCAAAAACACCTGTCCCATCTTGAAGGATTAAAATTATAGTATTGAACGCTAACCATGAATTTTTTATTGACTGTTATAGATTTACTGGACTTGCTGATCCCCGTAAAGGTGATCAGTGTTAATTATTAAATCAAGTCTTGTAGTTCTTTAAGTTCTTTCTTTTTATTGGTATTTTAGGAATGTAGGCTTCTACTTTTATGTACCCTTCTAAATGGAACACATGTTTTTGTAGATATATTTTTATATTTTCGTTTACACTAGAAATCTCTAAATCAAAAAATTTTATTTATTTTTTTTTAAATTCATCATTTCTTCATTCGAAGGGTATCGGGTTCAAATGCCGACAGACTCATGTAGATTTTTCTAATAGTATATAAAATATAAAATATAATAATATATAATAATAATAATAAAATAAAATATAAAATAATAAAAAAAATAATTTATGTATAAGATAATAGATGGCGTATAAAATGAAATATTTACGTTTCACTTGTACAATATCTACAGCCGAGTAATTCACAGACTAGTGAAATTAGTGATTCCAGAAACTGAATCTTAATCAAATATCAATAATAAAGGGTTTAGTGGATGCCCTATGATCCTTGAAGGAGCGGGAAGAAAAAAAAAATGTCCAGCTTGCACAGTCTTCAATTGCATTTTGTTATAGCTCGTGATATAGCCTTTCTTACATTAATTATTATTCTCATTTTTTAGACGAATGTCAACATTTTTTTGGCCCTGTTTGAAATTTCAATATAAATGTTACAACAGCTTACAAAACAACATATTTTTCCATTCAAAAACACAAAAATTGTATCTAAATTGTACTTCAACTCAATATCATGTAAGATTTTATTCAATTAAATATTTAATCCAATATTAGGTATCTAAAAGTAAATGTCTATTTTTAAACACATGTCTTTTTCTATGATTATTGAGATACAGTCAATAGAATATTCATTTATTGAAACTGGAACCTTTTCCAGAATATAAAAAGATTTGTTTGTCTTTTCTTTGGAATTATTGGAATATTCAATATAGTGGTTAATATAAAATAATACTTGTGTATACTTTTAAGTACATTTTTCAAAATTTTTTTTGAAAAATGTTCTTATAAAATACCCTTCATTCGTCCGCCCATCTGTTTCTTTACAAAACTTTTAAAACTTTTAAATTGAAGGAATGTAATTTTAACAATGTATAAGTGTTTTCGGAAATTTTAAAAGAAATTATGAGTCTTGGAAGATAAGTATAAACTTTCTCAGAAAAAAATGTTCTACTTTCAAATGTTTCTACTTTTGTATTTAAAAATAGTTAGAGGTCAAAAACTGAAAATTTGGTATTTTATAGGCATCAGTTTCTTGGACATTTGCGCAAATTAAATATTTCAAGTAGAACACAAAAATCAAAGCTCCTAAAAAATAAATTAAATTAAATGGTATGTATTTTTGAAAATGTGCTTCTTTAGAAATCTTTAGTTTAAAATACTACCTTATTTATATTCCAATCCTATAACATCATATTTACAATGTATTCGCTTTAAGGTGTTTTTTTTTTATACTTTGTAGATATATAGTTTACTTTACAAGAAGACAAAAAATACAAAATACACACGACCCACACGAATTTAACAAAAAAATATAACTATTTTTTAAACACACATTAAAAGGATATTGTCAGTTGCGGTACAATATTTTAAATTTAAAGGTTCGAAATTCTTTTCAAAGAAAAATTTTCTTTCAATGAATTTTATATCAAACTGAGTTTTAAGTCTATAGTGTACCTAAAAAACAAAAACAAAAAAAAAATTTTTAAAAAACTGGACAATGAACTAAATTCTGCTATTATAATTTAGTTCATTGTCCAGTGTTTTAAAAAGTACTTAAACTTTGGGTAAAATATCGCTCTTAATAAAAATTATTCGTAAAAAAAAAAAATGGTCTCAAATTAATTATAAATATTTTATACAACATTTTTTTTTTTGTAACAAATTAATGCCTGGCGAGTGATTTGATGGTTTTTCATTTGTCTGCATTATTGTATTTCACTTGTTGGATGTCAATAAGTTGTTGCTTAAATGTATGTACAAAATGTATGTACAGCAAGAATTTTAAAGTTTAAAATAACAGTTATATGTTTTTTTCCACAATTTATGTATATGCTATATTGTGAATTATGACGGCTTACATAGTCGGGCCCAGTCGAATAACATTCAAGTGAAATAAAATAGAATCAAATGAAATAAAGTCAGATGAAATCTAGTCAAATGATATCCAGTCAAACGAAATACAGGCTTGTAATGCTAAACCATTAATCCAATTTTTTTTTAATTTTCACTCATTCTTTGAATGTGAATAACAAATTTATGTAATATATTTGTAATATACGAGTAGTATTTGTCTCATTTTATTTTTCTCACTCCTTATTTTTCACTCATTTCCAAAACTCTTAATCTACATAATATAAATTTAACACAATCTAAATCGAAGATATAATCAATTAAATTTTATTTTAAATCGAGAGCACTGCTTTGCTAGTTTAAAAAAAACATTCTCCACTGCTAATTCTCCACTCCACTCACTAAAGTTATTAACTAAGTTTTCATTTTTATTTTTACTTAATTTTCCTATAATCCTTCACAAATACAAAAGAAAACCATTAAAAGAAAACTAAAAGGAAATTCTTATTTTACACGTGTATGGCGAAAAAATTAACTGTTTTTAGGTTGATTAAAAAAAGAACAAATTCGGGTAAAAAAAGGGAAGGAGATTTACAGAGAAAAATCACAGGAAATGAAAATTATAGTCATTCTTTTAATATTCTTTGTTAAAATAAAGAAAGTAAAATTAAATAATTTTCATGACTATAGAAGAAAAGTGAAGAAATAACAGTTTTGATAAACAGAAAATTTTGCTGGGGAATCTGAAAATATAATAAGAATATAAATAATTTTTCTCTTGTATTTTTCATGCACTCAAGGCGAAAAGGAACAACATAATAAAAGACAAAAACTTATACATACTTTTAACAATAAGTTCTTATACGTTGAAGAGTTATTTTAATTTAATTTAGTTAAAAATAAAAAAGAAAGAAATGATATCTATATACATAATCTTATTCTTTGTTTCCTTTTTTTCTTTTGATTCTTTTTCTGCTAACAAATGTTTAAGAAAGTTTATAAGATATCAGATATCTAAAGATTCTTTAATTGATCTAAATATTTAATAACATGTGCTAAAATATAAGTGTATGTCAATAATTTTATTCAACGTGTTTATTTTTGGTAAAATAAATTGAATAGTTACAAAATTTGATCACACATGAATTTTCATTGTTTTCCTTTCTTTGATAATTAATAATTAAATTAATTGATGCGATTGTTTCTTTAAGAAAACAAAATGAGATAGAAAATGGAATTTGATTGTTTAAAAATTTAATGTAATTGAGTGTTCATCAATCATCAATTATATAATATATGTATTAATAGTAGGAGTTGAAATTAAGATTTTGTAAGTGAACATTAAAAAAAAAAATCAGGCAATTTTAACATTGAGCATTACATCAAAAATCATTTATTACTTCTTTAGCTTTAGATTAAAATTAAAATGAAATATCAAATTTTTATATGTCGTGAAAGTCTAAAATTTTGTAGAAATAACAGTATGTAATTAAATAATATGTAATACACTTTCTAAATCTAAACGCAGTATGGTAAATTAAAGATATATAGAAATTGTATCTATAAAAAATCAAGAAGATTGTAGGATACGAACATTATAAATATGCTGCTTTCATAAAATTCAATCATTTTTAAGAGAACTTAAGATATTTAACGTAATGCATTAAATCAAATCTCAATAATTTTTCGAGTTATTGTGCTAACGTGCTAGACAAATGGACTGACATACGTAGCCAAATCAACTCTAAATTTAATTCTGACAAAAAAGATATATACCTTTCCATATACCTATTTCGTCTTCTTTATGCTGAAACAAACGTAATGGCAAATTTATTAAATCGTTAGAACTATGTTCGTATGGTCATAAAACTGTCTTTGGCTACATTTGAATAAACTTCTTCATGTGTAACGATTTAGGGTTATTTCAAATTAGGTTTTCTGTACAGCATCGTAATATTGACAATAGTGATAATGAGGATTGCTTTCAAATGGACTTCGCTAAACCTGTATTGATAGAAGAAAAAGAAATGGTTGATTTATGAAATATACTTTTTTGCGAATTTTAACTCTTTTAAGAAATTAATTGTTATTTTATGAAAAATTCAACAATATTGATAAACTTTAATGGTTTCACAATTAATTGGTTCAAATAAAGATCCTTTAAAATGGCTATTTTTACCTATCTATCTAGTTTGTTTGGTGTTACCATTAAAATGTTATTTAGAAAAATCATCTTTTAATGTACTTATATCAGATGCTACATTTTTCCATTCAACATAAAAATACCTATCAAAAAATCTGTATAATATATTGACCTTGATTTAACTTTCGAAAATATAACTGTTGTTTATTATGATGCGTTGACATTCAAATAACTGTTTTTTCTTAAATGTTATTTAAGTTATTTTTTAGGTAATCGTTTTTTTTTTTAATTTTTAATTATCAGTAGATTTCAATAGTTTATTTAACAGAGTTTTATTTACTATTTAATTTTTAATTTAAATTACTTTTAATTTAAAATTTATTTTAATTAAATAAGGAAAAATTGTGTTAACATTGTAAGAGTGACTTTAATAGAACCAGGAGCTTTTCCCAAAATAATTAGAATATAATATATTAAACATAATTGTTATGTTAATGAAATATGTATGTACATATCTAATTATAATTTAGGAAAATCTTTAATGTTCATACTGTAAAAGAAACAACAAAAAGCTGAACATGACAACCACTTAACATGGTATAAGCAGGTAAAAAATCACTTAACAAGCACAAAAAAAAACAAAAAATAAGAATACGAGCTTAAAAGGAAATGAAAAAGGGCCAAAAAAATATTTGATACATAAATGGTTTTATTACCCTATTTATCCTTTATACCTCTTTTTTTTTACCTTTATTTTTAATATTTATAATTATTATGTTTTTTATATTACGCTGTTCCTTCATATTTTTTTTTAATGTACATACTACATATTATGTACCTATATAATACATACCTATAATATTATTATGTTATAATAAAACAATACTATAGATTAGCAACTCTTCAAAATCTTTTATTATTCCATATTCTTCATATCCATTAATTATTATTAATATATGTATGTTTGTATGTATGTATTTATTTTAAACTGATGTTCTGTTTATGAAAATATTATTTTTAAATGTCAAAATTCAATGAAAAGTGGATAAAAATAAAAGTTCTAATTTTTCATTTAGCAGTACTTCACCGCTTCAAAATTAAGTATATTTATTTTACTTTATAATTATACACCTTGTCACCTCCAAACTTCCTCTAAACAAATTATCAAAATCCAGCTTAATATTGTATCCAACTCTAAAGTGCATCCTCCTTACATTTTTACATACATATCCCAACAAGAAAACAAAAAGGCAAAATAAATGTATGAGAAATAAAGTATGAAAATGTTTTTTTTTTTATTAAAATTTTTGTTTTAGTTTCGCATTTGTGTCCTCTGGTGGGTGGGGCTATTTGCCAATATATATCATATTTATTTGTACACCGTTGAAAAAAGTGTGAAGAGTACTTACTTTAACGGTATAATAATAAATATAAGATGTCTTTAAAATTTCGAAAATTTCACATGCACAATAATTTTTTTTTAAAAGTTGAAATTTTTAACTGCAATATCTTTTAACCACTTTTAACTTCAATATCTCATAAACGGCAGTACCGATTAAAATGATACAAGATGTATATTAACGATAGTATCATGCTCTACAATACTGTAGAAAATGGTTCCAGTTCATTGTCTTACGGGAATATAACGGTTTAATTAAAATAGTACCAAATGTCAAGAAAATTTTGTAATGCATTTTTGACCACTAGATGGCAGCATCGGTACTAATGGCATATATATTCGGAAACTTGGAGATATAAAGTACCATTATGTGATGACGTCATTTAAATTTATGATCACCCCTTAGCGCAACTTTATCCCCTATAGAGGTAACTGTAATGTACTGTAACTGTAAAATGCGGTTAAATAAATGTTCTTATGGACGAAAAGAACAGTTGAAAACATTTTTGTTGTTTTTATGTTTTTGTACATAAACCATTATATTTCTAAATCTATATTAGATATATTTTTATTCATTTTTTATCAAGTAAGATAAAAGTCTCAATTAGTCCGTCAAATTAACAAATATAACGGTTTATATACATAAAAACAAGAAGAATATTGTTGTTTTACACCAAATATTATTACACCATATGCATGCACCATATGCATTTTTTTTGTTCGTAAGCACACAAAATATTCTTCTATGGAACAAATTTATCATATAAAATAATTTAAAAAAGTTGTAATAAAGCCAAAACCGCGAAATTCAGGGATTTTTTTTTTAGATTTTTGACTTTATCCCAATTTTTAATTTTGTAATAAAGTCAATTCGTCTTTTATTACTATTATTTTATTACACAATTATAAAATATTTAAGAAAAACAAAGACAAAAGTTAAATCTCAAAAAATTATGACGTACAGTTCTAGGAGGAAAAATTGTTTAGAAAAAAATTAAATAACTCTTTAATTTTAATAAATAATTTTACAATATTTTCCTATCATACTTTTTTATTGAATTTACAAAAAAATTGTTTGGGATTCATTTGGGTGCGCGTAAAAATTGATATACTATTATATGGTACTATTAGATGGTGTAAAATATAATTAAGATTCATGGTATTGAGATTACATAATGTTAATACATGAAGACCGAAAGATAGGTAGTTTTACAAAAAGAAAATTATCTGAAATTCATATAAAAATTGTTGGTCTAATTGATGCAAAACGTTCTTAGAGTTTTCTTATCCCGCTCGAATCTGGTGAAAAATATCAATTTATATAGGAAAAAAATTTTATTCTATGATTTAGTAAAAATTATGTAAATAAAATGGTTTTCCGCCACAATTATTTAAACATTTAATTATCAATCTTTTTTAAATACAACAATTTAAACAATAAATCCAACCATTGATTGACACAAATATAAAACAAGGTCGAATGTAAACCAACGGTTTTTAAAAACGCACATTCCCAAAAGACAATGCAAACTGTTTAGAATTTGTGACTTGCACAAAAATTTGAAAATTTCATGTAATAACAAAAAATGTGAAAATCGGACATTTTTGAAATTTTGAGGGGCGTAAGTCCGGAATCCTATATAACTAAGAAAAACGGTTAACACACGTAAAAATATATTATTGAATGACTTTAATTTCCATGTCTTGCCGAAGAAAAATGTTTACAGATGCCTAAGTTACAGGTGTCTAAAAATAGCAAATTTTCAATTTTTGAGGCGTAATAACTCTTAAAGACGGGGTGCTACCAAACATTTTCTGAGGAAACTTATACTAATTCTAAAAGTTCTTTTTTGTCTCAAAATTTCAGGTTCCTATCTAAAGACGTGCCGGAGTTATGAAAAAAGAAATTTCATACAAAATGTGGTTTTCACATAACGGTAAATTTAAATAGTAAATTACAAAATATTACATAATTTTGATATTGTTTTATATATATAGTAAAATTTTCGATCTTCTGGCGGTTTTAGATTGCAAAACTATTACGCAGAGCCTGAGATATATACATCTGAAAATGGGGCTTTTTTCCAATTTTGAAGAGCTGCAACTTTGGAACCCTTTACAACTAAAATAAACCTTTAACACACGCAAAACTATATTACCGTAGCTTTAATTTTTATATCTTGCAGAAGTAAAATGTGCACAGGTTCCTAAGTTACAGGTGTTTAAAAATAGCAAATTTTCAATTTTTGAGCCCTAGTAGCTCATAAATAGGGGGTGGTCCAAAAAAATTTTCTGAGCAAACTTATACTAATTCTAAAAGTTCTCAAACTTTTTCTAAAAACTAATTCTAAAAGTTCTTTTGCCTCAAAATTTCAAGCCTCAATCTAAAAGGGTGCCGGAGTTATGAAAGTAGAAAAATCATGCAAAATTTGGTTTTCACATAACGGTAAATTGAAATACTAAATTTAAAAAAATTTTATAATTTTGATATTAATTCACAAAGTAAAAAAAAATACCTGTCGAATGACGTTTTCAGATTGAAAAAATCTTAAGCAGAATATAAGATATTTGCATTGAAAATAGGGCTTTTTCAAAGTTTGAAGGGCTGTAGCTCCGTAATGGATGGGGCTACATGAAAAAGTTGTTCCACAAAATTATTTGTTTTTATGAGACCTACCCATTTTTTTTCTCTATCTTTAACGGTGTAGAAGTTTTGTAAACAGACGGACGGACGGACAGAGTGAAACTAATAAGCACATTTTTTCAAAATTTTTTTGGAAATGTGCTAAAAATGTTTGAAATACACACTCATCATTTGCTTCTAATTATGGATTCTAACATTATAATTAATTTGTAAAGGATACCAATATCTAGGTATATAATTTATATTATATAATATAAAATATATTAAATAAAATTCCAGTACATGTTTAAATATAAAATAGTTAATTTCAATTTTGTTTTTTTTTTCTATCTATACCGTTAATTATCAATGTATTTAAGTTTCTACTTAATTTAACATTTGACTATTTTACAATTCATTGTCTTTTGTTTTGTCATCTTGCAAAACAATTTTGTAGCTTGAGTTTTTATGCTTAATTAATTTTTTTGTTATTTTGCCTTGTTAACATTTTTTTTTTTTATTGTTTTCTATGCCAGTTTTTAGCACATTTTTCAAAAAAAAATTTTTAAAAATTTAGTTATTAGTTTCAGTTTGTCCGTACGTCTATTTACAAAACTTCAACACCGTTTAAAATAGAACAATGAAATTTTAGCCATGAGTACATCTCTTAAAAAAAAATGAATAATTATTTATTTATTTCAAATTAAGAAGCCTATTGACCTTGCGCTTTTAAATTAGGCTATACAATATGAAAATAATTTATTAACGTTTTTTATCTTATATAAATACAAAAAAAACAAAAAATACAATATTCAATAGTTAAATCTAAATTTCAATATTCATTTACTTAAATTACTTAAACACTAGGTTAAAAATTTAAAATAAAAACCAAAATATTGTGTTTCATGTAATGCAAACCTTTATGGAGCTACAGCCTCACAAAGTTTGAAAGAGTTATGTTTATAACGTGTATATCTCAGATTCAATTTTTTGCAATTTAGTATTTAAATTATCTATTTTTCAAGATTTTGCCGCCTTCATAACTCTGACACGGTTTTAGTTAGAATCTTAAAGGAGGGTAGTTCTTTCCGAATTAGCATAAGTTATCTTAGAACGTTTTTCTTTACCACCTCCTGTTTAACAATTTTTAAAGATCAAAAAATGAAAATTTTCGATTTTTAGACACCTGCAACTTAGGCACCTTTATAAATATTTTTAAAATATAGCGAAAAAATTAAAGTTTTAACAGTTAACAGTTTCCTTCTTCATTCCCAAAAAATTTCCCAAAAAATTTTGAAAAAATGTGCTATGTGGTAGGTGTCATAAAAAATAATGTTGTTATACAATTTTTTCCTGTAGTCCCCTCGATTCTGGAGCTAGAGCCCTTCAAACTTTGAATAACCCCTATTTTTAAATTCGTATACATCTCATGTTCTACATAACATTTTTTCAATATGAGAACACCATTCGACTGAATTGTTTTTTACTTTTATAAATCAATATCAAAATTATATAGGTTTTTTAAATTTAGTATTTAAATTTACCGTTATGTGAAAACTAAAATTTGTTTGATTTTTCTATCTTCATAACTCCGGTACGCTTTTAGATAGGGACTCGAATTTTAAGGTAAGAAAGAACTTTCAGAATTAGTATAAGTTTCCTCAGAAAATATTTTTGGACCACCCTCTGTTTTTCACCTATTAGGTCTCAAAAATTGAAAATTTAGTATTTTTAAACACCTGTAACTTAGGTGCCTGTACAAATTTTTCATCAGCAAGAGATAGAAATTAAAGGCTCAATAACTTAAATGTTCCGAACTTAAAGCCCCTCAAAATTGCAAAAAAGTCCTATTTTCACATCTTTTCTTATATGACATTCCCAAATTTTGGTACAAGTCACAATTCTAAACCGCTTGTACTGTCTTTTAGTAATGTGCGCTTTTAAAAACCGTTGGTTTACATTCTGCCTTGTTATTTTGTATTTTAACTTATATAAAATATTGGTTGGTTTTAAATTTCTATTTGTTCTTTTTTCCTTCTTAATTATGCATAAAATTCGAGGAAATTTACCTTAATTTTGTCACCCTCTAAAAATTTTTCAAACATTTTAATGTATATTTCGATTTTGAATCTATATAGGTGTATTAGAGTCTTTGTTTTCCTTGGTTTAGAATATCACGTTTTTCTCTAACAACTATTATTTTCCTTTTTTTATTTATATAAATACAACTATTATTTAAATTTATTTTTCTTAAAAACCTTTAACATTTTCCTTTACCTCACCTAAAATAGCTTTTTCTATTGTTTTTGTTTTTTGTGATCTGAATATTAAGACAAAAGCATAAAATTCACAAAATACAAATATTTATATTATTTAAATGCCTATATAAATGTCTGTACGTATATAGACATACACATACAGGGTGATTTTATTTCGGCCCTGAATATTTTTATGGTGTATTTGAGGAACCAAACCGAACAAAATACTTATAATGATCATTCATAACTCACTATCAGATCAATATCTAAAATATTATAACAGGAATTGTAAAGCTTTCTGACGATATATTAAACATATTAAAATTTTAGGCCTCACTCTCTCAAGAACAGAGGGAATTAGACCTTGGCTAACAGAACAATTTATTGTATGTTCGATTCGCCAAATATACCTTATAAATATTTAAGACAGAAAGACAATAACCCTGTGTATACATTAGCACATTCGTACAAATATCTAATATACTCGTACAGTGAGTTTATTTTGAATTGTATAGTGATACTTTTAAAAGAACAATTGAATAAGAACAATAATTTTACTTTGTTAAATAGTATTAAAAATTTTTGATTACTTTTAGAATAAATCAATATTCTAAAAGTTTCTTAAATTTTAAATGTTTTACATTTATTAATAATACGCAAAATATTTATAATGAGTCTCAAGAAGAGTCTTTTTTTTATAATTTAACATTTATGCTATTATTTTTAGAGATCATATTTTATTTTATATAAAACTAACCGATCGACTTAAAATTTTACCAATGATCTAATTCAGTTTGACTATATACTATTGAGGAATTAATACATTACGCAACTGTTCCAGTGCTTTTAACCAAAATATAAGTAGTTTTCACATTATTTTAATAATTCTGCATATAATTAGTTACAGGATATCATTAATATGAAAAACATTAACTAAAAAGGTGCAATTTAAATTTTCTCTTTAATTCTCGCTTTAATTATTTTTTTTAACCTTTTTTTTTCGAGACTCTTGTTCATAAAACTTATAAATACATTCCTTTACTATAAAAATTATAATTGTTACCAACTGTAAAAAACATTTTTTTTTTTTTTTTGAAAAACAAACAATTATCTAATGAATTTTTCTTTTTTCTTATCCCAAAAACACAAAAAAATAAAATAAAACAGGCAGCGAAAAAATGTTTCAAGGATCAAAATTAGCTGTGTATACAAGTAAACCGGCAGCTCAAACGAATCGACAACGATTAATTCATAAAGCTAAAATGAAATCTTTAAGGATTTCTGTTGTGGTAAGTTTCTTTAATATATATGTATATATATATATGGATATATATATTATTTTTAATTACTTATCTTTTCTTTCTTTTTTTAGCACATTTCCAAAAAAATTTTGAAAAAATGTGCTTATTAGTTTCACTCTGTCCGTCCGTCCGTCCGTCCGTCCGTCTGTTTACAAAACTTCTACACCGTTAAAGATAGAGAAAAAAAATTTTAACCATAGGTAGGTCTTATAAAAAAAATAATTTTGTGGAACAACTTTTTCATGTAGCCCCCCCCATTACGGAGCTACACCCCCTCAAACTTTGAAAAAGCCCTATTTTTAAATGCATATATCTTATGTTCTGCTTAAGATTTTTTCAATCTGAAAACGTCATTCGACAGGTATTTCTTTTATCTTTGTAAATTAATATCAAAATTATACAATTTTTTTAAATTTAGTATTTAAATTTACCGTTATGTGAAAACCAAATTTTGCATGATTTTTCTACTTTCATAACTCCGGCACGCTTCTAGATACAAGCTTGAAATTTTGAGGCAAGAAAGAACTTTTAGAATTAGTATAAGTTTCCTCTGAAAATTTTTTCGGACCACCCCCTGTTTATGCGCTATTAGGGCTTAAAAATTGAAAATTTGCTATTTTTAAACACCTGTAACTTAGGAACCTGCACACATTTTACTTCTGCAAGATGTAAAAATTAAAGCTACAATAATATATTTTTACGTGTGTGAAAGGTTTATTTTAATTGTAAAGGGTTCCGAAGTTGCAGCTCTTCAAAATTGTAAAAAAGCCCCATTTTCAGATGTATATATCTCGGGCTCTGCGTAATAGTTTTGCAATCTAAAACCGGCAGAAGATCGAAAATTTTATTATCTATATGAAACAATATCAAAATTATGTAATATTTTGTAATTTACGATTTAAATTTACCGTTATGTGAAAACCACATTTTGCATGAAATTTCTTTTTTCATAACTCCGGCACCCCTTTAGATAGGAACCTGAAATTTTGAGACAAGAAAGAACTTTTAGAATTAGTATAAGTTTCCTCAGAAAATTTTTTGGTAACGCCCCCTCTTTAAGAGTTATTACGCCTCAAAAATTGAAAATTTGCTATTTTTAGACACCTGTAACTTAGGCACCTGTAAAAACTTTTCTTCGGCAAGACATAAAAATTAAAGCTTCAATAATATATTTTTACGTGTGTTAACAGCTTTTCTTAGTTATATAGGATTCCGGACTTACGGCCCCTCAAAATCTCAAAAATGTCCTATTTTCAAGTTTTTTCTTATTACATGAAATTTTCAAATTTTTGTGTAAGTCACACTTCTAAACAATTTGTATTGAGTTTTGGAAATATGCGCTTTTAAAAACCGTTGGTTTACATTCTACCTTGTTTTTTTTTTATATAAGACAGTTTTAATATCACTATTATTTTTTTTTTTTTGGTTATTATAAGGAAAATTCTTGTAATTAATATTAAATTAATTATCCTTGAAAATCAAATAATATTTATCTTTATTAAATTTTATTATATATATTTATAATATAATTATTTTGTTTTTACAAAAATTTTTCTTATTTTTAATATTAATTTTTGTCTTTTGTAAATTTAACAGATAATTGTAGCATTTTTAATATGCTGGACTCCTTACAATGTGATGATGATTATTTTTATGTTTTTAAATCCTGATAAAAGAGTAAGTATTTAATATAATAATATTTATTAAATATACATAATATATAAATGTAAAGGATACAAAGTGATATAAATTTAAAAAAATTTTTTTTTTGTAAAAAAAGGCAAATTAAGTAATTCAATGATAAAACATGAAATGTTCAATAAAACATTTAAAGATAAGGAATCGACAACACAGAAAAGTTTAATGAGCATACTAAAGGGTTTTCCAATTTGAGTGATATGATTTCTTTTCAAAAAAAACACACTAATTATTAAGGAAATTCAAATGTTTTTTATTTAATGTGAAGTACAATCGATACAATTAAGTTCTGAATAAAACGTCATTCAAATGGTCTCTACGACTTCTTTTGCAGGAACGCAGGAACCCAATTTTCGAGCACTTTTTGCACCAAATCAAGTCGTATGTTATGAATAGCACGTTCAATATTGACTTCTAAAGCTTGAAGAGAGTCTGGTTTATTGCTAAAGATCAATGACTTCAAATAACCCCACAAGAAATAGCCTAATGGTTTTAAATCACAACTTCTTGGAGGCCATTCAATGTCACAATTTCTTGAAATAATCGAATCTCCAAACTTTTCTCGCAATAATTCGGTTGTTGCACGTGCTGTGTGGCACGTAGCCCTTGTCTTGTTGGAACCAGATGTTGTCAAGATCAACTTCTTCCAATTTCGTCCATAAAAAGTTGGTTTTCATCGATCTATACCGCTCTCCATTGACAGTAACCGTGTTACCAGCTTCATTTCGAAAGAAGTACGGACCGATGATTCCATCAGACCAAAAACCACACCAAACTGTTAATTTAGGTGAATGTAATGGTTATTCATGAATAATTTGTGGATTTTCTTTGCACCAGAATCGACAGTTTTGTTTATTTATCGCACCACTCAAATGAAAGTGAACCTCATCGGAGAAGATGATTTTCTTAAAAAAATCGTTATCGTTTTCAAGTTGTTCCAAGATAACTTTGTAAACGTTGTTCTTGCGTATATCTCTCTATGATGAAATTGTAAACTTTACTGAATACAATGAAAAAACAATGACAGGTCAAGATATACTACAAATGGTCGAAACCTCACTTAGAAATCATATCACTCAAATTGAAAAATCCGTTATTTATTATTTATTATTAAATGAATAGTAATTGAATTAAAAAAGTATTCTTTAAACGTTGTTCAGCCTTAATGCTGATACTTTTAGCAAGATTGAAATGATACTTGGGTGTACTTATTATATTTCAAATGTATAGTGCTAAAATTTTTTTCAGGTAACAGTCCCTCATACCAAACAAGGATTATTATTAGTCTCAACTTAGATATTTTTAGCACATTTCCAAAAAAATTTTGAAAAAATGTGCTTATTAGTTTCACTCTGTCCGTCCGTCCGTCCGTCCGTCCGTCCGTCTGTTTACAAAACTTCTACACCGTTAAAGATAGAGAAAAAAAATTTTAACCATAGGTAGGTCTTATAAAAAAAATAATTTTGTGGAACAACTTTTTCATGTAGCCCCCCCCATTACGGAGCTACACCCCCTCAAACTTTGAAAAAGCCCTATTTTTAAATGCATATATCTTATGTTCTGCTTAAGATTTTTTCAATCTGAAAACGTCATTCGACAGGTATTTCTTTTATCTTTGTAAATTAATATCAAAATTATACAATTTTTTTAAATTTAGTATTTAAATTTACCGTTATGTGAAAACCAAATTTTGCATGATTTTTCTACTTTCATAACTCCGGCACGCTTCTAGATACAAGCTTGAAATTTTGAGGCAAGAAAGAACTTTTAGAATTAGTATAAGTTTCCTCTGAAAATTTTTTCGGACCACCCCCTGTTTATGAGCTATTAGGGCTTAAAAATTGAAAATTTGCTATTTTTAAACACCTGTAACTTAGGAACCTGCACACATTTTACTTCTGCAAGATGTAAAAATTAAAGCTACAATAATATATTTTTACGTGTGTGAAAGGTTTATTTTAATTGTAAAGGGTTCCGAAGTTGCAGCTCTTCAAAATTGTAAAAAAGCCCCATTTTCAGATGTATATATCTCGGGCTCTGCATAATAGTTTTGCAATCTAAAACCGGCAGAAGATCGAAAATTTTATTATCTATATGAAACAATATCAAAATTATGTAATATTGTGTAATTTACGATTTAAATTTACCGTTATGTGAAAACCACATTTTGCATGAAATTTCTTTTTTCGTAACTCCGGCACCCCTTTAGATAGGAACCTGAAATTTTGAGACAAGAAAGAACTTTTAGAATTAGTATAAGTTTCCTCAGAAATTTTTTTGGTAACGCCCCCTCTTTAAGAGTTATTACGCCTCAAAAATTGAAAATTTGCTATTTTTAGACACCTGTAACTTAGGCACCTGTAAAAATTTTTCTTCGGCAAGACATGAAAATGAAAGCTACAATAATATATTTTTACGTGTGTGAAAGATTTATTTTAGTTGTAAAGGGTTCCAAAGCTGCAGCTCTTCAAAATTGTAAAAAAGCTCCATTTTCAGATGTATATATCTCGGGCTTTGCATAATAGTTTTGCAATCTAAAACCGGTAGAAGATCGAAAATTTTATTATCTATATAAAACAATATCAAAATTATGTAATATTTTGTAATTTACGATTTAAATTTACCGTTATGTGAAAACCACATTTTGCATGAAATTTCTTTTTTCATAACTCCGGCACCCCTTTAGATAGGAACCTGAAATTTTGAGACAAGAAAGAACTTTTAGAATTAGTATAAGTTTCCTCAGAAAATTTTTTGGTAACGCCCCCTCTTTAAGAGTTATTACGCCTCAAAAATTGAAAATTTGCTATTTTTAGACACCTGTAACTTAGGCACCTGTAAAAACTTTTCTTCGGCAAGACATAAAAATTAAAGCTTCAATAATATATTTTTACATGTGTTAACAGCTTTTCTTAGTTATATAGGATTCCGGACTTACGGCCCCTCAAAATCTCAAAAATGTCCTATTTTCAAGTTTTTTCTTATTACATGAAATTTTCAAATTTTTGTGTAAGTCACACTTCTAAACAATTTGTATTGAGTTTTGGAAATGTGCGCTTTTAAAAACCGTTGGTTTACATTCTACCTTGTTTTATTAATTTTTATTAACTATACATAATGCATTTTTTTGAGATTTTAATTGCAAAATGTTACATATGTAATAAAAGATTGCTGTACGATTATTACAGGATTATAGAAGTCTTATCTGAATTCCAAATCAAATAATAAATTTGTCTGAAATATTTCAATCTTAACCTATTATTTTATTTTGAATAAAGTGAAGTTTTAAATAAAGAAAGTTTTTGTGTACTTCTTACAAATAAATGTTTAAATTCCCACCAAATCTTACTCTAAATTATGGAATACACTTTTGGTCAATACATTTCCGAATATTTTTTGATTACATAATTCAAGAAAAGATTCAATATTTTTCGCAAACTTTTTACAAAATCTCATCTAATGCCTAAGAAAATTTTCAATCTCTTATTCTGGACTTATAGAATGTATATTTAAGGTAAGCTACACAAAAATGCATAAGCTTAAAGTGAGCATAAGATTTGTTGACCTCTTTCAACTTAGTTTCATTTCTGTTTTTCATCAGAAAAGTTTGCATTCTAATAATAATAATTGTTAATTAAACGTAAATCATAAATCTTTTTTTTTTGGGGTTATTCCCCTGCTAAATAAATGTGACAAGGAAATTACATAGCCTTCAGAGGTGCTACTATAAATGCTGTAAGAGTGTATTATTCTTACCAACTGTGTGGTATGCAACAGCCGAGGACGCTTTTGGAGTTAATATGACGTATTTCAAAGCTTAAATTAAATTACAAAGTGACAAAAATTACTTAAGTGATGTTTATTCTATATCACTTTTAAAATAACAAAAACTTCATCTTATCATTTTTAATGTATTTCTAAAGATAGATAGATAAATAAAGATTTAGGCTTTACTTTGTTAATTAGATACCAAAATAATAAGTAAAAATAAATAAAAAGACTAATTAAATTTTATAAAATTGACAATTGTATATTTAGAAAAATATTAAGTTCTTATTTTTACAATAATTTCGAATAAATTTAATCAATGGTTTAGGTATAGGAAGAAACCAAAATGATGTTATAATTATTTATAATTATGTATTAAAAATGTACTTTTAAGGATTTGTTTAGTATAAAAATATATACTTACAAGAATACACAAAATACAATTAATAAGAACAAAAATAAATAATCAAGTCAATGATTTAAATAACAATTAATTTGCTTAAATGATTATTAAATGAAAATAAAAAAATGTTTGGTTGTTTTATTTTAATTAATTAGAAACTCCCTAGTCTCGTGTTTAGTATTATGTTCTTCAAACGAAATAAAAAAAAATGTCTATTTATTATATTCACTCTTTACTATATTTATCTATTAAAATTAATGTTTGATGGTTGTCTTCAAAAGCTTTGTAGGCATTTTTTTCATATTATATAATATGTGTTGTATTTATTTGTTCTTCTAGAAAACATGTCGTTTGAAAATTTCAATTTAGGAAAACGAGTATTTTATAAACATTCAAAAGAACCCCGGTAATTATAACTCAATAGAAACATAAAATAAAAACAAATTATAGTACATAATATTCACTTATGTCGGTTTGTCCTTCACTTATTCCGGCTTTTAAACAAAACTAGCCGGAATAAGTGAAGGACAAACAAAATGTGTTAAATCTAAAATACCAGCACATAATATTATATGCTATTTCGATCAAATTAAATCATCTTTTAGGAAATTTAAGATATTTGAATTAATTAAATGTAACTACATATATTTATATAATTTTCTAGGTGGTATCAAATCTAGTCGACCCTATTGCGGGAATCCTAACAAATTTTACAGAACTTGTTACCATAAAACATGATCATCTTTTACCCGAACTTATTTACGAACAAAATTTATCTACCTTAAATAAAAAACTGAGTTATTTTTGTATACTAGTTGAACTCGCCGGTCGAACATGTTCAAGTGATGCAGTAAAACTGACATTTATAAAAAAACTTGAGTAAAACTGACATTTATAAAAAAACTTGAGTTGTCGTGCGAACGGGCAACATATGGGTTACGACTTACAATTACTAAGTCGATTTAAAAATCAATTCTGCGACAAAATATATATAATTTTCCATAATATCTACATCGTTTCCTGTCTCAAATGTTATAACAAATTTATTATATATACTTGAACTATGTTGGTATAAAAATAAAATATTATATGAAAACTAAATAAAAACTCCTAGTCCTTTAATTTATTTTACTCTAAATAATAATAAGATTTGTTTTTCAAATTAAGTGAATTTTTAGAAAAATTTGACCTAAATTTTTCCCGAATTATAATTCCAAAGAATAATTATCTTAAAGAAAATAAATTTAAATACAATTTAAATGCACATAAAAATGGAAAATAATTTTTCTCAGAAAAATGAGGAAGAATGTAGAGTAAACTGTGTCAAATGTAGGATATCGCTATGAACTATGCTGTTACAAAATTAATGTAATCATCTTTTACAAGTTTTCAGATGCCTAGCTTAATTATGTTCCAAGATGTGCAAGCTACTTGAAACTGCACAATCAAATTTTACAGAAGTTTGCATGCAACTCGAGATCTTTTCGCAAAATTTCAGATATGTAGACTCAACTGAGTTTTTTTCATTTAAAAAGGGAAGTTGTGTAGCGGCTGCAATGTAGGCTATATACATATAAAGAAAAAAGTTGTTGTACGGTAGATACTTGAACCCATCGGGTAAACTTGCTGAATTTAAATAGCGAATCTAACAATTTTTCAAAAGTGATAAAGTAAAAATTTCCGATCTTAGCTGCTTTATTTATTAGGTTATCGTGTTGACGAATGTGCATAGCTTAATCGACTCAGTGATCGATTGTGATCCCATCCATAGAGTTGAGTCTATATCTAGCTCGACTTCTTTAAGATGTCACAAACGTAATGACAAATTAATTATACTCTTGAATTATGTTCTTTCGGGTATAAATATGAAATAAATAATAATTTCCCTTTCCTATTATTTTGTAATTAAATCCATTAAAAACAAAAATTATATTAAATACTTTTATTATCTAAGAAAATTATTTGAATATTTTTTTTTAACGCGTAAGAGTAAACCAACAAGTAAACATTTAAAAAAGGAACAAATTTTATTTTATATAAAAATCTAAATGTTTTAATTAAACTTTTTACTAGAAAATAAAAAGCTAACCTCAAAAATCATAAAAATAATTGAAATACGAAAAAAAAAAACCAAATTTTATTAAACAACCAAAGGCAAAAATTGTTTTGTAATTTCAACATTATATAAATAAGATTTAAATGTAATACGGTAAAATCTGTGAAGGACAGAATATCGTAAACACAGAAATCTGTTTTTATATCTCTTTGAGTGGTAGAAAATTAGAAAAACGGAAAAACAACAGTGAAAGAAAATTACACTCGAGGCAATTTACATAAGAAAATATTAGAACAATAGCCAAAATTACGTGCACTTTTCCAATTGTCATTAAAGAGAGAGAACAGAGTAAAGTAAAATAGTCTTTAAAGCAAGCACGTTTAGAATTTGGTTTAAACGCAATTAATGTTTTGAAATTTTTAATCATATTTGTAATAAAAATGTACAATAAATAGATAAATAATTTATAAATTTAAAAGCATAAAAAACGTATGTTAACTACCCCTTACTTTAATTTATTTGCGTTTTCACCGTTTACAGTTGTTATCTATAAAATTAAAAATATCATCTATAAATTTAATTATAATACTCAAAAAACTAATATCCAAATTCTATGTTTTCAAAAGATATTTTTTCTGGCAAGGTTTAAACTAAAATTAATTTAAACAATATGGAAGGGTAGAATTTAATCTATAAATATCTAGTGTCGCATTAAAAAATATTTACTTTTTCATTCATAATTTTAAAAAATTAAAAAAAGAAAAAAATGTTACTATTTTCAAGCTTCCTATCTATTAAAACCCTGTAAAAATTTAATTTTTTTTTTTTGAAATTAGTTTTTCAAATTTTCTTTTTTTATAAGGTAAAGTTTATGTTATTGGCACACTGAAATTATTATAATTTATTAAATTATTGGCACACTGAAATTATTATATTTATTATTCTAACTGTGTGCCAATATAAATGCAAAACAGTTAGAATAATAAAAAATGTCAATTTTTTGATTTTGCTTTTATATAAAATAATTAAAAACAAAACAAATTTAATTCATAGGTAACATTAGTAATAAAAACAATTTGTATTTTAAAAGATTAAAAATGTTTAAGTATATGTACATAAATAATCTAGAAATTAACGAAAATTAAAACAAGCATTTAAAGTGAATAAATTAGTTTTGGAATGTTTCTATTATTTTGTTTGTTAAGTGAAATTTTATCAATAATATTTTTTAATATTTTTTAATGAAATAATTGGAAAAATTACAAAAAATTACGATAAGCATTATTTGTAGGCTCACCACAGGGTCAAATTCAAACAACTTTCTAGAACACATTGTCATTTTACATTAAAATTTATTTTTATCAACTTATCTATACCTAAAAAACTGTCTTTTTTCAGGCTAAAAACAAAATGGTATAACAATAACAAATTAAAGCACATGCCATTAATTGATAAACTTACCTACAAATCTAATTAATCAAAAAAAAAAATATTGAGAAAAATTAGAAAATAAAAAATTAAAAAATAAATTATAAAAGATATAATAAGAAACTAAAATAGGAAAAATTTATAGTTTTTGTTATTGTAATTTTAGTCGAAAACAATACGAAATGTATTGTTCGGAAAAAAATTTCACTTAGACCGGTCAGCGGGTCTGTTTAAACATACAAGGCAGTAATATATCTAGGTAATAATTTGAAAATATTTTTTTCTTTGGAACTGTAAAAAGAACTATTTACTAATTACCTATGATCTACGATTATTTTGTAGATTTTTTTAACGATTATTTTACATTACCCAGGAATTGTGACTTGCTATATTACAAAATTTCGAAAAAGTCAAATTTTGAAAATGAAATTTTCTTTTAACGGAAACTTAGTACTACGATGGAATTTAGAATAGATGTGAAAGTATATTAAAACTATACGATGCGTACTGAAGTACTCGTATTTAAAAAAAATCTAATTTTTATTTATATGGTACACACATAAAAAAAATTTTAAATGGTTCGAAAATCTTATTCGAATTATTTTCAATATTTTATTACAATAAATTGGTACAGCATTTGATAGGTAAATATATTACAGAATATTAGTTGTTTTCTAACAATGTTTCAAATAAACACAAACATATTATTTTTTTAATAATATAAATACTTTATTAAAAAAAAACACAAAAACATTCCATATAAAATAATAATCACTACATTATCGTGTTAATGGTAGACATATATTAATTCTATTGTTTTTCTTTTTTTTTTTTTTTGGTCACATTAAATAATATATAGGTATCCAAATAGATACCCTAATTTTTCTTCTCATATACCCTAATTTTTCGTTTTATATATCGTTCATAGATATTTATACACATACATGTCTGTGAATAAAAAATGAATATAACAATTTGTAAAATATATTATGTACATTTCATTTTTAATAAAAAAAAAACTACAAACTCTTCATGTTTTCATAATATCGGTTTTTTTTTCTCAAAACTATTTCGAATTTCGTAAAATCATCCTCCTCATCATATCATCCTGCCAATGGGAAAATTTCAATTTAATTTAATTTAATAGCAAATATTACTCTCAGTTTTTCCTTTACTATATCAAAAAAAGGAAATTGATATCCTTTCTTAGAAAATTAATTTCTTACAAAATTTCTAAGATCCTGTACTGTCCTATATATATATATAAAATATATATGTACATACTGCAATGCTTTTATCTATATTATTATTTCTGATGTTCTTTTTAACATTTTATTTACATGATCCAAAAATTTGGTATTATATATAATTAGTACCTATAATGATATTTAATTTACCATATTCATTTTATTAATGAACCCTTTTTTTTTTTTTTAACACATTGTATGGAATATTATCTATAATTAATTAAGTATTGGCCTATTAACTATTTATTCAATAAAAATATAGTGATAATATTGAAATTTTAAAAAAAAATGTAACTAAACATTAATAACTTAGTGATTTTATTTCTTTTCGGGGATAACTTGATAAATAATTTTTATTATTCTATACAACCTCTCTTAAGACTTACCTTAGGATTTTTTTTTTTTTTGTTTTACAAAATATCAAAAAAATACAAGAAAATTAAAAATTTTGCTAAAAGAAAATAAATTTAATTAAATTAATATTTCTTTATAGTCTACCATGTTCCAAATATTTTCAATTATCGATGAAAACATTTTAACTGAATCCAATCTCAAAAAATACCATCAGTAAAGACTAACTGTTGTACAGCTACTAAAAGGAATGAATAAAATAAAAAAGTTTTACTTTTGAGTTTTTTTTTTTTACAAATATTTTAAAAACAAAAAGGACAACCGTTAAAGAAGACAAAAATTTATGACTTAATTAAGTTAATGGAAAATGGGCTCCTAAAGGAGTTTATATTAAATATGCAAAGTATATAAATATATACATACGATAATATATTATTTACTTTATATTTACAAAATTCTTTACATATTAACATATTTAAATAAAAAAAATTTCTTTCAAGTTTCTCCATTCAAAACCGCATATGATTGAAAGAAATTGAGGTATATATTAAAGATTCAAAGAGTCATTAATCATGTTAAGAGAATTTATTTTATTTTTTTTTATATTCCCTTCTTTTATTTTAAGATTTTTTTTATTAAAAAAAGAGAAAATCTTTAAAACCTGTAAAAATAAATTAAATTTTTAATAAAAATTTTAGAAAAAAAATTAAAAATCTTAAATTTTTGGTTCCAAAATATTGAATTTTTATTTAATCCTTTTTTTTTTTACCATAACATATTTGTTTTAAACATAAGAATAAAATGATGTGTTAAATACATTATGTTTTTTTATTTGGTAGGTAATATTGAATTTTTAATGATAATTGAAGAGGCGTTAAAATAAATCTGATTAAAATTTCATATATAGGAAAAAATAACCTAAAATAGTGTTCATTAAAAATTTATAATATTTTTTACACTTGAACACTTTTTAAAATTAAAAAAAAAAAAAAAAAATATTCACCTCTTGTAAAAGTCGAAACAATGATTTACCATATTATACAAATTTTAACAATATATATTATAAATATACAAATTTTAGATTGAATTAAAAAAAAAAATCTTAAGTTTCTATAGTACCTATAATAAAACATAGTTTTTTACTCATTAACTGTATTTTTAATTTAATAAACGTAATTTCATTTCGGTTCTGGATTCTTTATACGTGGAAGAGTATAGTTTAAGGATATAACAAATTTGCCATTACGTTTAAGACATTTTAAAGGAGATTATTAATAGTTATGAAAATGTTTATATATTATTGCTCAATATCAACTTCTAACTCGATTTATAGCTTTTTATGTTCCTTTGTCCATCCGTACGACCGTTTTCTTGCATAATAACTCAAAAAATAATGGAATAATAGATTCTGAAATTTTTATAATTTAATTTAAATAAAAATTCCAGTTTTCCCTATTGAAATTGAACAAATTCGACCAACGGTTTAGATATAATATGGAAAGCACAAATTTAGTTAAAAGAAAATTTATTTTTCGTGCAGTCTAAGTTTATTCGAAAAATTTCACATTACGCAACCAAAAATCATTTTTATAGCTTTGAAAGGAAATATTGTTTTTTTTTTTCTTTAATACAGTTACATTTGGTTTCTATCACACTTTTTTATAAATTTATTTGTCAAAAATTCTTTCCTAAGCATGGATAAAATTACTTCGACAAACAAAATTTTCGTTTTAGTTGAGTTTTAAACATATTTAAACAAATTTAAAATTTTCTATTCTAAAATTATATATTTGAGTTTATGTCATACTTAAATATTATCTTTTTTGTTAATCAAAATTTTGTATGACCTTGTCACTAAAAATAACATTTGTACATATATATATATTTTTTTTTTAAATTATTATAAAAAGAAAAAAGTTTTTTCCGTTAAAATTTACCAAATAACGAGGAAGAGTTTATCGTTTACTATGTCAATTCTAGGATACCCACACGAATATAAGTTATGCTGTTACCATAAAAATGAATAATTTTTTATACAAAATTTCGCACGTCTGATTTAACTCTGACTAAGTAAAGCAATATATTTATGGATATTGGGAATTTGTATGGCAGCTACTCGAAACAATTACAGTTTCACAGAAGTTATTACCAGAAAATTTGATAATTTTTTAAAAAATTTCGGAACTGTTTACTAGCCAAATGTTGCAGAAGTCGTTGACATAAGACTTAATTTCTTTTCACAAAATTTCACATATCTAGCTACAATAGATTCGAAGTTATTTTTATACAAAGAAATAAGTTATATGACAGCTACTGTAAACAACCTGTTGAACTTACTTAATTTAAATATAATTTCAATATAAACGTTTTATAAAAAGTATAAATAATAAAAATTTCACAATTCTACCTTTATTATATTTGAGTGGACGAACTTACAAACGTACGTGGCTTAATCGACTAAGAATTTGATCCTGAGCAAGAATATATATACTTTTCCATATTTATTTCGTTTCCTTTAACATTCCACAAATGTAATGGCAAAATGATTATACACTTTAATATATTAGCAAAAAAAAAATGTTCATACGAGTATAGAAATGTTCGCACCTGTTGTTTTATTTAATTATCCAAAAATAAACATGAAAAGCTACATTATATTTTTAAAAAAATTGTTATCCTTGAAAAAATAATAGTATAATACTAAAAATTTTATTAATCTTTTCACAATTTAATGGATGGTCATTTTAGTAAAAACAATCACAGATTATGACATGAAATATCATAGTGTCAGAATATAAAAATACCTTTTCTGTTTTTTAAATTGATTTTTTTTTTTTTTTTAATAAATTACTATACAGTCGTATGAAAAAATAAAATATAAACGAAGAAAAAAAGTTAAATTAACATTAAAATATAAAAACAATCAAAACATCTTTAATCGGAAATTAGTCTGAAATGAGTCATCTAAAAGAAATGTATAGGTCTATTTTCTACGGTTAACTAAAATTGTAACTAAAGTTCTGTAAATCCATAAAAATATCTTAAAATAATATAGAATTTCTGATGATACAAATTCAAAAAATTCTTAAAGGTATAATAATTAATGCTAAATTTAATAAAATTGTGGTGTCAAGATACAAAAAAAAATTAAACATCAAATTATAATAATATGCTAACTGTCGAATTGCTGTCAAATTACCATTACCAAACAAAAAATAATAATTAGAAAATAAATAATTATCTAACCAAAAAATGTAGATAAGATATCAACAGAAGATTTGAGGAAATAAAACTACTTGATTTTAATCAAAAGTAGGTATTACTATTTTGGAAAAAAATTTATTGTTACAAAAACCGAAGAAACAAAAAATTTATAATATCTGAAACAATTTAAAATAAAATTGAAAATTGTATATTATAAATTACATATATAATTTTAATTACATTTCACTTAAAAATTGTCGAGTTTTAGTTTCATCAGATAAAAATACTTAAAATTCTCTAGATATTTTATAATTTAATATGGAATGGGATAATAGTTATACTACAAACGTTTCATTTGGAGTTCCAGATGATTAACCACTAGACCATCGAATCCCCATAGTGAATTGAAAAAAGAACAAAAATACCTAAATAATAATTTTTGCATACATTGAGGCGCTTCTCTTTATTATCGAATAACATATTCCACTATAATCAGTTGCAGCGGTACAAAGTTTTTCTTTCAAAATATATTTTATTATAAGGATCATAAAACTATTTATATTCTTAAATTTGGTCATTTTTTTTAAATTACAATCGTTTTATGATTTAATGTTATAAAATAAAACAACACAATTAAACAAAATAATTGTTTTATAATACAAAAAAAAAAAAACACAAAAAGAATAAAGTTTTTAAAAATGTAATATAAAATTATATTAAACAAAAAGCAAAAAAAAAAACACAAAATAAACATAAAAAAAAGAAATAAAACAAAGAAAGAGAAAATTAAAATGAATTCGCATAAAATGTGTCCTTCGAAAAAAAAAAAATAATCTTTTAACATATATTCTTTATTTATTAATTTCATATTACATGAATACATATCATGTTTAGATTTTTCTAGGACAGGATAACCAGTCACAAAATATCGATTTGAATTACAAATCTTTTCCAAATCAAACCCAATTTCTCAAGTAATCCTTCCGTCATCTTTTTTCCCAAAACCAAACGGTACATTATATCACTATGAATTAAAGCACCCATCCTAAAGTTTGGTTTTAAAGGGTGTGGTTTTGGTTGGTTAAAGTCCAACACTATCCAGTGGAGTCGCATGTAGTTTTTTTAAGTGACTTTCGGCGGTAGAGAAGTTCCTCGTAAAAAAAAAAATAAAAAAAAATCATTACTTTATTATATAAATTACAATTACAAACATTCGTATTAAATATTAATTATTGAATACTATAATGGTAGCACTTGACAACTGAATTTTATTTTTCTTACAAATTTTCTATTTATGCTACGAAATTTTCTATTTATACTACGAAATTTTCTAATGATAATAACTACTATGACAAATTTGCTATTGATCATATCTTTAAAAACATAAAAGTCCATCACAGAACTGGTGAATTTTTAACAATGAATATCAAATGAATTGAATTTTTAGGAATGAAAATTTCTAAGAACAACAATAAATAATAGGATTTTGTTTATTAGCTTTTAGGTTTTCTATATAGAACCTAACATTTGATTTTCTACATCAATAATAAGATAGATTTAAAAAAATATTTAGTTATTGTTAAGTTATTTAAATAAAATTCTTTAATAAATATATTTTTACTTCTCTTCAAGTTATTTATTAAAGATTTCTTTCGAGGCACTCTATAACAGTTACTTTATATCCAATATTTTAAAATTAGATATAAAAAATTCTCCGTACACATTATAAAATGTTCTTTAAATGTAGGTACCCCATAATTTTTATTTTATTTCTTTTTAACATAATATTTACTTTTTGTTTGATTGTTTTTTTATTTTAAATTTTTATTCATTTTCATTTTTTAATTTAATATTCCAAAAATAAAACACAAACAAAGAAATAAGTAATTTTATTTCTTTAGAAGAACAAACTTAATTTATAATGACATTATTTAAATTCATGTGGCCTGAATTTTTATGCAAATAAAATTTATAGCTATAGGAGCTTATATGTATATATACTTTTCTTTTATTTTATGAATTTTCCTTTAATTTAATATATTTAGGAATAGGTATTACAAGTTTTTGTATAATTGTATATCCAATTTCAAATTTTTTTTCCGTTGTGTCATAAATATCAATTTGTTACGATTACCTAATTTCTGACCTAACATATTATTTGGTTCTTCATAATTCTTATTAGTATTACTATACTATATATCAATTATTTCATAGCCTCTTCTTAATAATACAATTACTTTTTTTCTGATCTTATATGCAGAAATTTTACAAAATTTAAATATGACTTTATTTCATTCGATAGCACTTATATGAGTCAAACAAAATTGTCGTAATTTAAATTGAACTTATGTCTCATAGAAAATTGAACGGTATATGGAATTTTTGTCTCTATTTTAATCGAACTTAAATCCATTTAAAAATCGACTTTACTTCCATGGAACTTAAGTTCATTTAAGAGGTGACAAGCTCCATGGAATTTATGTCCGTGAAAGTTAAGTTATCTAATTGAAATGAAGATAACATTTGGTAACTTCTTTTTATATCTTATATTATTCTATTTATATTTGCTTAAAAATTAATTTACATTGAACCTAGTAAATATTCAATTGTTAAAAAATCGTATTTACTGATTTTAGTTATTTTTTTTTTAAATCGCAAAGTAAATAAATGAAATGTTCAAATTCCTGTCTTACATGTTCATGCAAATAAGAATTAAGACTATTATTTTTGCATAAATGTAGGCATTTTCTCTCTAATCTACAGTTATTAAATGAAAAAAAAAATAACAAGCTTTCAATTATTGATCATTTCATCTGTCATAACATATCTTAACGTTACCGTTATTCGAATATCAGATTACATATAATAATTAACACCTTACGCTTTTATTAAAATTCTCAGTGGTAGTTTGGTCTCATGTTACCAAAACGAAAAATATCAGATAGCTTATATATACTTGATTTATGCCATACTGAAGTTTGCAAAAATAAAATAGAGCCATTGTAAAAGTAGCGAAGTAAAATAAGACAAATAAAAACAATAAAAAAAAACCAAAATAAAAGAGAATAAAAAAATATAACAAAAAGAAGCAAAATACAATAGAACATGAAACACGAGCATTGACATTTTAAAGATATGCGAGATGAAACTCACATAAAAAGAAAAGGAACAATAATAACTAAGAGAATAAAAGAAAAGAAAAACGTTAAAGAGCGTTGGCATCATTTTCAGTTCTTTTTGATAAAAAAATTATTGTCGTTTATTGTGTATTAACTCTTAAGGGAGATGTAAAATATAATTTGCGATTTTATAAAAAAATATTAAAGGAAAAAATTAAAAGATAAACAACAAAAAAAAATTGATATTTTTCAAGGACATATTTCTTTATTTAACATTGTTTTAACTTTTTATTTTTTAAAAATCACTGAAAAAGTTGTTGTTTTTTTTTATTTTTTACATACATTTTTGATATACATACGTTCATTTTAATGCATTTGTTGTGACACTCTTCGAAGTAAATTTTTTTTAGAACACAAAATATTAATGTGAAAAATGTGAAAAATTTAATGAATGTCGACTTTGCAAAGAAACAAGCTACGCGCACTTTATATTTTGGAAACATTACTGTAACAATGAAGTTGGTGAACGAATTATTTGTGGCTAGAAAACTTTAGTTCACCTTAGATGTAAAACTATAAAGTTGGGGTTTCAAAAAATCTAAAAAAAAGTGTGAACTTAAAGCTAATTAATACGTTATGAATCTAATCTATGATACATTATCAAAGAACTCAGAATCTAAAGTATACGATAATGAAAAAAGAATGAAGAACTAAACACAAATATCAAACTATTGTGGGATTGATTAAATAAAAAATTCAATAAAATCAAGATTAAAATTTCTTATACTAGGTAAATTAATAAGCGAGCGAGGAATAACGTAACAAAATGTACAAATAATTTGTATAACTTCGGAAATTCTAATAGTAACTAGATCTAAATTGTTATTAGGATTGCTATTTAATCCTTGTTACAAAAATAAACAATAGAATTTTTCGAATGTATTGTCATCAGCTTTTTTAATCCAATAAAAATTTTCATTCACATACTTTGCAAGTATTAACATGCTTAAGAAGTGAAATAACTTTTTTGATATGAAAATAAAATTGTCTAGAATTTTAAATTTCAAGAAATTTTTAAAAAAATCAATCTAGAAATATAACTGATAGTTAATTTCAATTGTTTCCTTTTTTTAATTTTATTTTTTATTTATTATTTATTGCAATATCTATATACTTTTTTTTTTTTTAAATTTATTTAACGATGCAATCAAATAAATGAAATAAAAGGAAATTTCTTCGTCCTTTTCTTTTTTTAGATATATTTTGTCATTTTAATTGTGTACAAAAGATAAAAGAATAAAAAAATTGTAATAATTCTATAAATAAATGCATAAAATTAAAATATCTGTTACTGATTAATTTTTGTCGCTGTACAAATAGATTCCATCCATTTTAACATCATTATTTACGTTGTTGTTTTTGCTATTTCAATTGAATTAATCTTACTTTTACAAGTAATTAACTTTAATATTAATTTTCTTTATATAATTTATAAATAAAAGTAAAATTGCTTGCTTTAAAATTAATATAACATTATTATGTAGGTCATGCTCCAATCACTACAATATATAGTATCATATCATAAAAACTTTCAATATGCATTTATTATACCCTATACACCTAAAGTATAGGGTATATTAACTTTGGTGTGGTGTTTGTAAAAAGGAAGGAAAGGAATCAAAAGGAAGCGGGTTAGATATGGACATGTATATATATTTGAATCAGGATCACCTCCTGAATCGATTTAGCGATGTCCGTCCGTCCGTCGGTCCATCGGTACGCACGATAACTCAAAAAATAATGATGCTATTTTGATGAAATTTATACTGTAGGTTAACAATGACTAAAGAAAGGCGGGGATTGCAAACAACTCCCAAAACTCAAAACGCATATCTTCGAAATTAACAAAAATAGAACCTTTAAATTTGGTACAATGGTGTTCTTTCATGTTTTATTTAAGTCTTTGAAATTTGAGAGGATTTGGTCTATTAAAAAAAACAAAAAAAGCTTTTAGCTATATTAAAAATGTAATTTGAACAAATCAATTTATATTTCAACTCGATACTTGGAACGTTTAAGTTTGTTGAGTGCTGCAAAGTTTCTTTCTGGAAGAATATGTTGAGAATAGTGATTACTATTTTTCACGAGATTAAAGAGCATTGGATTTTTTTTGGTATTGAAAACAAACCCGTTTGAATGTTTTTTTTTTTGCAATTTTGGAGTTTTTACTAAATGATTATTTATCTTACTAATAGATAAATGTTTTGCTATTATATTAAACTGGTGGTAAATGTTACATTTATTTATTGTTTTGAATTATTTATTATTTTAATATTAGTTATTTTGAACAACAATATAATAGTATTTAAAAACAATAATTTTTAATTCTTAATGAAAGTATTCTTTAAAAGGTTTTACAAATATATAATTTACGATACTACAAAATAACAATTCTAAAATCTTGAAATTCTTAGAACAGATATTATGCATATATTCATATCAATTCTAAATTATTATTCACATACCTATATATAAAAGTAAAAAATTTAACATAACTCAAAATATGCAAATTTTCTTCTCAATATAATATATGTACGGTCTTTAATTTAATCCTTTTTTTCATATACATATTATAATACTTGAAAATCATCCTAAAATTGTAAAGTCTTCTTGCGATTTATAAAAACACTTTGCCGGTAATATCCTATTCTAAATTATAATTTTAACAAAAACAAAGAACAAAAAGTTGAAAAATTCCAGAACGTGAACCAGAATAACAAAAACAAATACCGGGAGCGGGTCATAATCCTGCACGCCAAAATCAACCTGCGACAAAATCTTACTTTGTTTTTTGATCTTGCATTACAAAATCTTTCACGGAAAAAATCTTGTAAAATATTTTTAAAGGTATAGATTACGGATTTCTTTTTAAAGTATGTATAAACAAATAGTTAAGGAGGATTTTAGAATTGGATTCAAAAGCAGGTTTACCGCTTTTTCCAAAATATTTATGTATAAGAATATGTGAGGTTCTGAATGACATGCAAGATTTTGTCCTAGTAGATTTTGGAAAAGAGATGTTGTTTTAAAAGATTCTCGAAAGCAAGATTTTGTATGCAAGATTTTGTTGCATTAGATTTTGACGTAAAAGATAATGTAGCAAACCCCAAATGCCTATTAAATTAAAGGAATGCGTACACAAAACTTAAATTATATTATCTTAAAACTACAGAAAACCCTTAAAGTACACAAAAACAAAATTTCTTATAACAAAATATTTTTTTAATACTATTTGAAAACTTATTCATCATCATCACTGTTACAAACTGATGCTGATCCTATATATGCTAATAAATAAGAAACATTTTATATTATAAAGGATTTTTGTTAGTTAAATATAAATGGTTACTTTACCTGAATAGCTATTTTAGTGTAGTGTGTTCATGTTCTTATAATGATGTTCTAGTTTTAAAAAAAAAAAAATAAAAAATAGCCAAACCCAAATAAAAGAGAAAAACTTTATAATATTAAGAGATCATTTCATTTTAAACAAAAAAGAACATAAATTCCAGGATTCAAGGATATAATATAAAAATGAATGAATGTACAATATTTTACCTAAAAGAACGTGATGAAAATTATAAAACTTTCTGGAATCTTTTACAGTTTTTTTTTAATAAACTTTATATTAAAGTTTTTTTCATTTTTTCTTTTTTTGTTTATTATTTTTTCTAACTTGTAATTTATACTTAAAATCTGAAAATTTAAAATAAAATTGATATGAAAATATCGTTTTTTTACTATAGGTATTATTTTATTCTATTGAAAATGAGGAATGTAGGAAACAGCTTATAAAAAGAAAACCATAAAGGTTTCATCAAAAATTTTATTTGTAAACCTTTAATTTATATTTTATAAACAGCATCTTCAATTTAATCAAAAAAAACGCATAGTTGATCATAATATTATTATCAAAATAAAAAATTAAAAACCTTCACACAAAATTGTAAAGAATAAAAAAAATAAATAAATAATGAAAAAAATATTATTATACGAATTACTCTTACCTTATTATTTTCATTTTGATTTTTCAAAGATTTTCTTTTCTTCCTTTTAAAAATATTTGCACCTATAAGTATGCAATAATTTATTAAATTGTTACTTAAAGTATTTTCACTAGGGGCCTCGATGGCCTAGTGGTTAAGCACATGGCTTATTAATCGAGGAAATGCGGGTTCAAATCCTGCACAGGTAGCAAGTTTTATTAATTGAAAAAAAATCCACCTTGTTACCAAATATAGCGCAAATATATATAAAATATATAATATAAACAAAATAAATAACATAAGTATTTACACAGGTTCTGCACAGGTCGTAAGTGTTTTTTTCTTTACATACTCCCCTTACGACCAAATATAATGTAAATTTTTTTTTTTTTTTATATTCCTTATTTAGATCCTTAAAAAAATTAAAAAATATCAGTTTACTTCTTTGTTTTATAATTAATTTTAAGATGGCATGATTTCTTATTTTATTCATTTTAGGTTTTATATTTCAATATTACATTAAATATTTGAATGTTCCATGGTATTTTACAACCTTATATTTATTATTTTTTGGTAAAAATTTCATTTACAAATCCAAATTTATTTCTATTGAATTTTAAAATAAAAACTTAACCTATCTTAACCTATCTTAACATATCTTAACCTATCTTAACCTATATATCTAATCTAAATTACCCTATGCTATCCTACTTATCCTAAATAATTAAAAATAATTTTAATCTTCTATGTAGGTGTTTTCTAACCACCAATAATTTCTACTAATGTTTTTGTTCCTTTCTGGTATATGTCTATCAAATTTCAACATCGAATAATATACGTTTCGCGGAATATAGTCAATGATCTTGCAAGTGGCCCGCCTATTATAATGAAATAAGAAGGGGGTATGGTTTTGATCTTGAATGTAACCATTTGAATCTAGGTATATAAAAGATTCCGGTGCAATGAATCCTGTATTCATGCTGAATCTTATATACTCATCATTGTGGTAATAAATATTTGACACTAGATTATTTTCCGTTACTTGTAGAGTTCTATTAAAATGGTTACGTTTTAATTTAATAGCAAAGTTATCGAATCTTATTATGTTTGCATCTTTATATATTACTTTGTTTGAATAAAAATGTTGAAAATTTGATTCTGGTTTTCCTGTTTTATTTATGCAGACCCTAATGCATTTTTTATATTATATACTATAATGTAAATATATAGTATATAATATAAATAAAATAAATAATATCTATAATATAATACACAAGATGTTGGCGAGACCTTGCCAACATGTAAAAAAATATATTTTATATCTATAATAAAACACTCACACTGAATGTAAACTAAACTGGCAATGATGATATTTCTGTATATTTATTTAATAATTTAAAATTTTATTACCAGAGACACAAATCTTTGACTCAAAGTATTATCAAGAGACACACACCGTTCATTAAAAATATAAATAAATTTAGTAAATATTATTACGAGTGACCAAATTTTCCACGTTTCCACTAGAAGTATTATCAGAGACACAAACCGTTCATTAAAAGTGAGTACAGTCAAAAAAGGAAAAGTACATACTTAAAAAACACATTTTCAATAAAAATAAAATCAGCAAAATTTTAATTTTTAAATTTGACCGCCACGTCCATTATGAACTGGTCGCAGCGGTAAATTAAAAATAAATTATTAATCTTCTGTTGGCGTTTTCAATCTTTGTTTTGAAAAAAAAAAAAATAAAAATAGGTACTCTTAATAAAATTAAAACGCCTGAAAGTGAAAAAGTGAGAGTGAGCAAAGTTTATAGTAAACCTGATATTTATAAGAAAAAAATAATAGGCCGATTTTATTCTTGATTTTGTTTTCATTAGTATAAAAGCTGGTAAAAGCTTCGTAACATACTTTAAAATAGTTTTGTTTATTTAGGTTGAAATTTAGATTTTTAAGCTAAATTTTCGGTAGAACTGGTATAACATAAAATATTCGAAATATGTTTTATTAATATAAAATTCGGCAGACTTAAATAATTATATTTCATAACAGACGTCAGAAACTTACTAAATATTATAGAAACGGATATTTTTCTTAAAAAAAAAAAAGAAAAAAATAACATAGAAAATATCATTTTAGAAGCCTTCTCTTACAAAAGATTCATAATTTTGTACTAATTTATTATTAGACCATTAATAAAATTGTTAGCAATGGAAAAAAATAATATTTATTAATCAGATCAGATAATATAATACCAGGAATTAATGATTGAATTTCTGATAATATACACAACATTATATACACAATATGTTGGCCAGATCTATAATAAACCACTCACACTGAATGTAAACTGAACTGGCAATGATGATATTTCTGTATATTTATTTAATAATTTAAAATTTTATGATCAGAGACACAAATCTTCGACTAAAAGTTTTATCAAAGACACAAACTTTTACTTTTTAAAAAGTACTTTCGACACAAAATTTAAAGCAAATTTTTAATTTTTAAATTTGACCGCCACATCCATTATGAACTGGTCGCAGCGGTAAGTTAAAAATAAATTATTAATCTTCTGCTGGCAGTTTTCAAATGACTCTTTGTTTTGAAAAAAATAAAAATACTCTTAATAAAATTAAAAGACCTGAAAGTGAAAAGAGCAAAGTTTATAGTAAGCCTTATATTTATAAGAAAAAAAATAATAGGCCGATTTTATTCTTGATTTTATTTTCACTATTATAAAAGCTGGTAAAAGTTTCGCAACAGACTTTAAAGTAGTTTTGTTTATTTAGGTTGGAATTTTGATTTTTTAAGCTGAATTTTTGATATAACATAAAATATTCGAATTTTTTTTATTAATATAAAATTCGGCAGACTTAAATAATTATATTTCATAACAGAAATCAGAAACTTACTAAATATTATAGAAATGGATATTTTTCTTAAAAAAAAAAAGAAAAAATAACATAGGAAATATCATTTTAGAAGCATTCTCTCACAATAGATTCATAATTTTGTACTAATTTGTTATTAGACCATTAAATTAAAAAGCTGTCGAAAACGACCCACACAAAAAAAAAGGCCCCGAAAATTTATGAAATTACATTATCAGAGACATGAATCTTTTATTAAATATACAATATACTAAAGACCTCTTCCAAAGTACATTTAAATAAAATAAATTCAGCAAATTTTTTTCAAGCAAAAAAAAAATAAACGCAAAAGACTTGAAAGTAGTTTTGGTAATTAAAGTAATTTCGCGGCGAAAACAACTGTTTTTATCGACATAAAAATTTTTTTTTTAAACTAAAGAAAAATAGAGAGTCTGGTAAAATTTTAACAAATATGAAAATTATTTCGATTATTGGGATTGTTTTAAATGTAACAAAAAAAAAAATGTCGTAGCGGTTGGTGTTTGTTTCAAACAATTTTTGAGAAATCGGCACGAACTTTTGCCCTGAATGTGTTTTTAGCTTGGACCATTTTTTCTCAATGATTAAAAAACTGTCAAAAATTACCGCCACGAAAAAACGGCGAGAAAAAATTAATAAACTGTACCTAACATTTTTAATTGTATGTGATTAGATTTGTTTTATGTTTTTTTCTATTACAAGTAAGTAAGTGATTTCTACATTTTTTTAATGGTGCTGATGTAAAAATGAAATTTTTAGGTAGTTTATTAAGGGAGTCAGTATAATACCGTAAATGTTTTTGAATCTATAGAAATTGTGCAATTGCACAGGGGATTTTCTAGTTAGTATATAATTTAATAATAGTATAAAAACCTATGGCCGTGGTAGCCGATGGTTCAATAATATTGCATTACATTTATGTGTGTAATATTAATATAAATAAAATATATAAATAAACATTAGTGTATACATTAATAATAGTATTAATCGACTTATAATAGCCTTAGTATCCGATCATTTTATAATATTCCATTACCGTATGTGATTTCTAATACCAATTTTACTTTGGAGCCTTCATGGCGAAATGGTTATTAGCACTAATTTCATTCAAACCCTTCACAGATAACCAGTCTTTTTAATTGGAAGAAAAATGAATGAAAAAGTCTTTTGTGAAAAAGTAAAACAAAAGTTTTTTGTAAATGAATTTGTTGACTTTTTTTAATAAAAATTCAATTTTTCTTTTTTTTTTTAACTCTACTTAAATAGATCTGTTGACATTATTATATACATATTCAAGGACACAACATAAATTTAATTTTACAAATTAAAGAGACAGATGCTATAGTCCAAATCCAAGTTCAAATTTAAAATTTAATTTAAAAGAAACAAGTCTATTTGATATTAAAAAGTTAAAAACATTTTTTGAAAGATATCGTTTTTCAACACAATTACATTGATTTTCAACACAATTACAAATACACAATGTAATAAATTGTTAAAATATTCACAAGAAAATTAAAAAAAAATATTTTTTTTAAATGCAAAGTATAGCTAATCCTATAATACATAGTGTAAGTATTATATCCTTGAAGAAAATAAAATTTCTTTCCATATATTTTTCTTTCATCTAAGATACTTTCGTCATACACACCTAAGTTTGTATTTGTGTCCTTCATTTATGTTGTATATAGTTCAATATAATAAATGTATTTTTGGTTCTGTTTCTTTTTTTTTTATTTTTCTTTAAAGTTTAGTTTTTTTTTCATGACTTCTAATCATTATGTTTATGATTATTATAACGTATTCCACTATAATCGTCATAAAGAAAGAGAAAGAATATCAAAAAAAATGGAAAAAGAAAATAACAGGATACAAAGAAAATATAAAAAGTATATATGCATATGTGAAATATATAGAACAATCATTTACCTCTCTTTTTTCATATTCTGTTGGTTGGTGAAGGTTGTCCAAGTTATCCTTTTTATAATCTAATTTTTTCTTGCTATATTGGTAACGATATTATATATCATACAGTAAACTCCTTTTTAACAGAACTTTTGTTAAAATGTAGTTGTTCACTTTTTGTAACTTTTCGATGATCTTTATTAAACTTATGAAAAAGAAAAAATTCAAAACTATTTAAAAGTTTTACATCAACATTTTATGGTTACAAATATTTTAGAGAACCATCTGCTAACTTTTTTCTAAATTTTTTTTTATCTCAATTTCATTATTAATTTATTTCTTTAATTTTTATTTTCTGATGTTTTTTTGGTTTTATTACAAGTGAGTTTAATTGAAAAATAAAGTTTTGAAGATGTTTTAAAAAGACTTATATCTGGATATTAAATGAGATATTGCGCTGTATTGTTATACAAACTAAGAAAATTCAAAAAAATTAAAAAAAAAAAAACAAAATAGAAAATAAATAATGAGAAATAAACAAAAGAAATAAATAAATAAATCCTTTCTAAAATCCTGGACTCCTACCACATTTCATTTTTAAATAGAAATTTTGTAATAATAATAATAAAAATAAAATTTATTTAATATATTTTATTTTTCTTCTTTTTCTACTTTGATATTTTTTTTATACTTTCGATTTCTTGATCAAAGTTATAAAAAAGTTTTAGTTATTATGTCTTCAAACAAAAAAAAAAAACAAAAAATAAAAGAAAAATTTTTAGATACTTGGAAAAAGAAATATGTTTTTTAATTTTTATACAAAAATAAAAAGGATAATCAATGATAATGTTATTTGTCACAATTTATCATAGTACAAATTATATAAATTTAAGGCTTATAATTTAAAATATAACAAATAAAACTATGAATAAAATAATATACAAACTTTTTATACATTATCACAAATTATTAAAGATTTTTCACTATAATATGTAGTTCAATAAATCAATCAGAAAAACTGATAAAATTCTGTTCAACCAGTACAATTCTAAGTACACAATATAATGGCTTATTTTTCAACATATAAAAATTTATGCACTTTAAAATTGGAATCCTATAGATGTTCTAAAGTCGAAATCTTTATTAACATAAAGCATTTTCTGTTATAAAAAGTTAGATAAGTCGACGATAAATATTTTTGAGAATTTTTACATGTTTATTAATAGAAAACTTTTAATTTTTACAATTTTTGAATTAAAAAAATTATCTAAAATTATTTACTAAAAATTGAAATTCCAAAAAAAAACAAAAATCTCTGAAATTATTTAGGAAAAATCTGAATTCATTTTGTAAAACTCTGAATTAAAAAAAAAAATCTGAATTTATTTAGTAAATACCTGAATATATTTAGCAAAAATCTGAATATATTTAGTAAATATTTGAGAATATTTAGTAAATACCTGAATTTGCCCAGAAAATGCTATAATTATTACTTAATAATTAAAAAAAATACAGAAATTTGGGACTTTTTAAAATTATCTCAAAAAAAAATTCTTTTAACATTTTTTAAGTGCATACAATTGACAAAAAAAAAAAACGATTTATTCACTATATATTACATTTCTAATGGATTTTTCTTTAAAAAAATTTTTAGGAATAAAAATATACACACTAACTGTAAAGTTTAGTAATTTATCTTTAACTTATGTTAAGAGATTATATCCTATTTCTTTGTTTTTTTAAATTAAATTTTTTCACAAATAAAAAATCTTTCCAAAAAAAAACCTAATTCAAGAAGCATCGTGGTTTTAATGATAAAAAAGGGTTGTGTTATATTATAATCAACATTGTCAAAAAAGATAAAAACGTTTTTAATCACCTACGTTTTTTCAACACCTTAATTTTTTTTTTATAAGAAGAAAAACCAGAGGCTCTGCGTAATAGCATCTAATGAAACAAGATCTAAAAGTAAAAAAAATACTAAATTTTAGATTTAATTTCTAAATGAAAAGACACCTAAAAATTTTGTTGTAATAAAATTTAAATGATTAATGAAATACGATGTTACAATTAAATTTCATTTAAAAATAAAAATAAAAAAAAAATAAAATAAAAATTTTAAAAAATGAAAAGTTCTATGTAAAAAACAAAGAATTAGTCACCAAAATGAATGTGAGACAACAATCCTCGCATGGTCTTGTGCGTCGGTTTGACGTTTAAATATAATACATTAATTTAAATACATCAACAAATGCAACATTCTACTTTTAGCAGTTTTCTATTTTTAGTCGCGTGAATGACAATTCAATTTTTATAATTTTTACATACAGAATTTAAATTTATTTTAAAAAGCAATGCTAACATTTAGTCATTATTTTATTTAAAAAACGGCACTAGAAGGAGGCGCGCGCGACGCGAGCATTGGGTGCCTTCTTGCCTTAAAATCAAAACAAAATTCTAATTCGTTTTCTCGAAATCTATAAAAGCAGTGTATATATAGGAAATAATTAAGAATAATAAAAGGACTCTTATATACATACACATATATTCATATTTCACGAAAAAAACGTCTGTCACTCTAAGTCTCCGCTAACCAAGATATTGAAATCCTCATTTTGCAACCAATTCCGAAACCCTCACCGTTTAATATTTTCAAAGTATTTTTAAGATTTTATTGCTTTATTATATATCTAACTTTTTTAAATATTTTTCTTTTATATTGTCTATATGTAAAAAACAATAGACGGGATAGAATTAATAAATAGAATTAAATAGACGGGGGTTTTAGAATTGATTACTAAATTAGCGTTTCAATTATTTCTTTAGTAGGGGTTTGGTGTGGCGAGAATTTTAGAGTTGATTTTATTTACTTGGGTGATTGTTTGTGATCTAACTTTTATACTCACTTATTTTAAGTTTCTTTTGCATTTATGCTTAGTAAAAAAATATTTTATCCATCTACAAAAAATGAGGCTTAACCCTTTTTCCAGAAATATGTTTAATTCAATTCATTTTTATTTTAATAACAAAAATATAACTTGTTAAGTGGATTTTTTTTATTTTTTTATTTATTTATAAACTCAAAAGAGCTCAGTCGCTCGTACAGATGTACATTTATATCACTCACTCGCTCCTACATTTGTGTCCCCACAATGTGAATTTAAAATACCATAGCGCAGTAAAATTTAAAATTTATTTTTTGCTTTTATTTCAGATAAATTAAAGTAACATTTAAAAATGATTAAAATAACATCTAAAAAAAAATGTTGTCTTATTTCATTTTTTACTTTTAAATCTTATTTCATTAGACCGAAAAATAGCGGCAAGTTGAAAACAGATAAAACTTCCCTAATCCTTTAGTTGTGATATCAACAACAAAAAAAACAAAAAGAGCCAAAACCTTATTTCACCCATTATCAAAAACACAAACAATTTTCCAAAAATTATTTTAGTTATTTTTTCGTAAATTAAATTGATAATAATTATAGCGAATAATTCTGCATATAATATAATATATATATATATATATATTGTAGTATATAGGTAAAATTTAATGCAATAGAAGGATATAATATAATTCTTATAGAATTTACATAATATATTATAATACTTGATCTGTGTAGTAACCGTAGTTACATACATAATATATACATTTCTACATACATATGTATGTAGATTTAAATATGATGTTTTTAATATATATATATATATATATATATATATATATATATACTACATAATGAATTCTCCCACTCTCAAATATTTATAAGTTTTATTAGGTAAATTATATACTAATTTTCTCATATTATCACCTGCCCCATGATATATTCGAAATTTTCACTTAAAAGATCTTAATTTTTTTTATATCTAAACTTATAGAAACTTCAATAACTTTGAAAGAAGTTTCAATTAAAGATCAAAATGATATCAAATAACAAAAAGTTAAATAATGTTAATACATACATTTATAATTAATAAATTTTAATTAATAATAAAAATTCTTAAGAATTTCTGAATATTTCAATTAACATTGATTAAATTCAAATTTCTTTTGAAGATTTTGTAAACTTTAGTCTTTATTTATATAAAATCAAAGACTACTATTGAAACAGCTTATTTCTAAAATCACGTATACCTATCTATTCTTTTTCTTTTCAAATTAATTATTATTAATAAAAATATAAAAGGCATGTTCATATCAATATCAATGTCTTTTTCTTTTTTGTTTTGTTTTTGTCAAATGATTGATGAAGAGAAACTCAAATTTCTTCATAAATCGTTGTTGATTAATTATTTCACTTGTTTTTAGAGCATATTACATTTATATTTTGTAAAAACAAAATAATAATTTATAAAAATAAAATTCAAGGTTATGTAGAATATATCTTAGTCATATAGTTCTATAATAATGTACAAAAAAAATCAGCTATCTCCACCACAGGACCGACCGCCACTACATGAAAAGTACAATGCCAAAATTTATAGATTTTTTACATAATAATTTATATCAAAGCAAAATAACTTCTAATAATTTAACAACATTTTATTTTATTCAATAACAATAATAAGCAATGAAATCGAAAATATATGTGCATTCATTCATACATCCATTTACATTATTATGTAATGTACATGATGTTTTTTTCATTCAAAATATTAGAAGTAAAAAATAATAAAAACTGTAAAGAAATACAAAACAAACATAAGATTAATTTATTGAATCTGCTAACAAAAATTTTACCGTTTTAATTTTATGTCATCAACAAAAGAATAATATGCATATAGATATAAGTACATACATATGTATATAAATTTTTAGAGATATAAAAAAAAACCCAAAAAAAAATGTTCATATAAATTCATATGGAGTGTTATGTATGAAATTTGGACTTACATAAAAAATTAAATAAAAGTTAAAGTTAGTCGGATCAAAAAATGTTCTATGGCAAAGTTGTTGCTCTTTACTTGAGTAACAACTTTTTCTTAATAATTTTTCTCGTAAAATTTTTCTGTTATGAAATATTCGTAAAAAATTTAAAAAGTACACTAGTAAACTAGCACTTTTGGTTATCCGATTTACTCCAAAAGCTTATAAATCCGAGATATTTACTTCAAAATCTTAAATATGAAATTACAAAAAATTCCGCTCAGTCGTTTAAGCTGTACACGTGCCAACAGACATACCGACACACACACGCACAAACAGACGGACATCATGCTAAAAAACATTGTACAGCCTTCACCACACCGGAGTAGTGCATATTTGCCAAAATCTCGGGTACAAATTTTTAGTATGAAAATAATACCTACCTTATACATAATTGTATGTGGTCGGTCATTTATAGAATATCAATTTATAACAATCGCTAAATTAATATATTAAACTAGTGCAGCCCAGTACTCGAAATTCAAGCGAATTCTAGATTTTTTTTTAATATTGGTTCTGAAAAGAATCATAATGTACGATAATCAAAGATTGCTTTAATTTTTTTTTGAATATTTTGTTAAAAAAAAGCTCTAAAAACATATATTTCGGTGAGTGGTGAGTAGAAAGACATGTACCTTATATAGTATAATATTGATCCAATTTTGTTAAAACAATATTATATATTGAAGAAGAAAAAATGAATATAAGAAATAAGTTTTATGATACTCTACCAAAACCTACCATCGCCAAAAAATTAAAACCATTATTTAAATTAAATTGCATATTTTCAGGCGTATTAAAATAATTTACATTTTTCTTTCAATTTAAAAAACAACCATTAACATTTTTTTCCAAGAAGAATATTTTATATTATATATTAAAAAATTATATATTAAAAAGTTAATATATTAAAAATTAATATAAAAATAAAATAAAATATTATCATGATAAAAAAATATTTTTCAGAAATCAAAAATTTGTTTGATTTATTTTCTATACTCAGTTCAGTTACATATATATAACTAAGATTAAGTTATACATTATAAAGAATTTTACTCCTCTTTAACTCTGAAATTCGTGCAGACTTATCATATTTTTTTAATCTTTTAACTCTTGCACTCTTTGAACACTTCTATTTTAATTTTGTTCCAGTTTTTATTTTAATTTTTTTTTTTTTGGGAAAATCCTTGAAAGTTAAAATACAGAAACTGAACAAACAAATAATTTTTTTTTTTCAAATATAATTTTCTATACTTTGTGTTATAAATCCTCATTTTTAAATTTCATTTAAAAAAAAATTGAATTTCAATATCATTTGAAAATTGTAGCAACAATTTTGTTTTTTTTCTTTGTTTAAATAATTAATCTCTTTTTTTTTTTGTTTTTTGATTTATTATCCTTTTTTAAGAATATGAATATTTGAAATTTTTGTTAATCTCTTTTAGGAAATGTAAACAGAATGAGATGATTGTAAAAATTATCACTTTTCTCTTTTTTATTTATTTTGAACACAAAGTAATATTAACTGAGCGAAATAACTTTTTGGTCTTTAATAACTCCTTATATTCATTTACCTTTTTAATTTTCATAATTAATGCATATATTAAGCTTTGGAAAAAGTTTTACATTAACAACTCAAATATTAAGGGATTTTAATAACAATAATACAGTTAAAATATAAAACTGGGTCATATTAATGCTTAAAACCATAGATATGTCATTTTAAAAATTAAGTATTTTTTTCTTTATATGCCATAACATATATTCTTTATATGCCATGAAATATATATGTATTTCAACATAATTATCGGATTCAAGCCATTTATGTTATCTCACAATGTTAACTAGTGACATTTTATTTATGTGTCAACAAAAAAATGTATAAATACTGATTTATAATGATAAAGGTATATATTAAAATTAAATTTATGTGAAAAATAATGAAACGTAAAAATAAAATATTTAGATTAGATTAAATTAGATTATTTAAATCGTATAAGTAATAATTCGACCCTTTTGTAGCACATCTATTATGCTCCTCCTATTACTACCTTTTATGAATAATTTCGCCTGCCCTTAAAATACTTCTGTCAGCCCAACAGCCTCTATAAAAACTAAAGATCTATATAAGGTTTATTGTTGGTAGTTCATCTTTGACAAAACAGTATACATACCTTGGTGAGAGTAAATCTTCGCAGTTTTGAAGTATATATATCCTGGATATTCTTACCCAGTATTTACATATATTTCTTACATTTCTATTCCAATTTTCTTTAAATATATAGAATATAAAAATCTGAATTCCTGTAACCATTTTTTTATTAAATCGTATTTATGTGATTCTCAGTGTAAAAGATTAATGTTGAATTGTAATAATTATGAAAAAATTTTCAATCCTTAATGAATCCTTAAAAAAATTTATAAAAAAAAAAAAAAACAAAAAATCTGCTTTATAACAAAGAAATTAAATTTTTGAGAAAAATCTTTTTTTACAAAAAAAAAATCAAACAAACTTCATACACATGTCTTTCAATAAATTTACTTAGGATATGGAATTAATTTTTAATATGATGGTTGAAAAATGAGAAAAACATGAAAATTCTTATTTGTTCTTATTTTTTTTTAAGCTCAGTTAATTTTAAGAAAATTAAATAATGTAACAAAAAAAAAAAGGATTTTCATAATATATAATTATATTATATATTTCATTATACACATACATATACATACATATACACATACATTCAACATATTACAGTTGAAACATATTTTAACACTCTTATTCTAATTTTTGAATTCATGATTTAATAACAATCATAAACAGTATAAAATAAAAAATTATATATAATAAGCATATGCTAACACATATCACTAAAGTACACTCACGATCATATAACAAGATATTTTAACAATAATTTTTAAAAATGTTAAATCAAAATATGTTAAACTGTAGAGTTTTTCAAGATAGATTCAAGTGTTTTAATATTAAGAATATATTTCACGTCATTTAAAATGTCTTTTGCTTTAAAACTCTTTCAATTATTCTTTTTAGTCCTTTTACTGTTTTTGCTTAATCGGTTCACTTCAAAATTTATTCCAGGTTCATCATACCATAGAAAAGAAAGATTTCCTTATGAACGAAAATATAAAAAGAAAAGCACAAAACAAGAGCAAAATTTAGTGTTATGACGACAAAAACGTGGAACTTTGAATATTCCAAACTTTTTTAAAATATTTAAAAATAAAAAATTTGACATATATTTTAACAATTTTAATTGAAAATTCCTGCTTTTTAATTATTTTATTCTTCATTCTATATACTATTTATAAGCATCATAGGTATCAAAATTTTCTTTAAATTTTATTTCAATATATTTCAGAGTTTTAGACGAAGCTCTTAAATTAAAATATATAACAAAGATAATATATTTAAAAACTTTCTTTGAAAAATGGCATTATACTAAATTTCACAAATCACCTTACAAAAAAATCTAACAAGGATTTTCTTTTTTATCCTGAAAAATAAAAACGTTTCCTGTTGAAAACTAGATATTAACACAAAAATAACAAAAAGACATTATCGATTATTTTAGACCAGATTCTCAAAAGTTAATAAGACTGTGCTTAAAATTTTCTCACACAAAAAAAATATTTTCCAACATTGTGTTAATTTAATTAGGAAAAGTAAAAATGTGGAAAAATTTTTTAAATTTGTTAAGTGTGTATTTAATTTATAATATTTATATATATATATAAATTATACTTTGCCATAATTATCTTCGTCATATGAAAGCATAATTTAAAAAATAACATTACACCGTACAACACATCAGTATTTTATTTCTTTAATTCGACATACTTGACAGCTGGATTATATTACGTTTCCTCTTTATTTTTTTTCCCCCGTTTTTCAAGTTTATAATTTTTATTTTCCGTAATCTAATTGGGCATAACTTTTTATTTTGTGGGTGCGTAAAGTGTCCAAAAAATCTGATTAAATACAACTTTATAATATATGTTCAAGGTTATCGATTTTTAGTTTGAAGCCTCTCTCTTTCAAAATTTTAGTTGGTTTTTTTAACTGGTTTGATGGTTAGTTGTAAAAAAACGTTAATTATGAAACGTTAACATCATGAAACTTATGAATGTCGTCATAACTTACAATAAAACAAAAACAAAAAACACACTATAATCATATTTATAAACAATTTTTCTTGCGTGTTGTAATTCTAGTATTTCCTTAAAATAAAAATAAAAAAATAAAAAACTAGGTGTATGCATATGGGCTGAACTCAGAAATATTATTTATTTTCCATTATTATTGTAATTTTTGTTTTTTTTTTTTTTTTTTGTACTCGTAGTTTTAGAATTCATTACAAAAATTTTAAAAATAAATCAGAAAATGATTTTTCTTTCACCCCAAAGATTTTTCTTTGATTTCATATGATTGAATTATATAATGAAGGGAAACAAAAGGGAAACAAATGTGAAAGAAAGAATAAAAGAAATTGAAAAGTAATTGATGGAAAAACAGAAAAAAAAAAATTAAAAAAAACATATTATAAAATACAGTATCAGATATAGCTGGTAAGTATAATATTACGGGACATTATCGTAAAAGTATTTTGAAACAGTATGTTTAACAGTATGAAAAATCACCATGCCATGTCCAAGAACCATTATTTTTTTGTTCCTCGCCACTCTAATGAGGAGTAAAGCGCATCCACTAAGTCATGTATTATTCATATTTCACTAAGCTTCAGTTTCGTCGATCATTAATTTCACTCAGCCGTTGATTACTCGGCTGTAGCTATTGTACAAGACTAAGAAGTTTTTTTTATTTCTACGCCATCTATTATACAAGAATTATGATTTATTATTATTTCATTATATACCTATTACAATATTAATTACAATTTATAGGACATATAAACTTATTTTTAATTTAATTATATTCTACTAAATTATATATTATAAGAAAAATTTATATTATTTTTTATTAACCTATATGACCCAGTCGGGGTTTGATCCCGAGACCTTTCGTATGAAAGGCCGGTGTCTTAACCACTACATCATTGACTGGATAACCATAGACAAAATCATCTGGTCTGGGTGAAATTCTAATATAGATCTGTGTTTGTATCGACCACGAAGCAGGAATACATAATTCTTTAAATAAAGAAGAGAAAATGGAAATGAGTAGAATACACACAATATCCAATGCTGTAGCTAGCCAATCATTAGAGTGAAATATAAAATGAAAAAGAAAATAAGGAAAACCATGTCATGTCATGGAGAAAAACATTATATAAAGAAATCGAAGAAAGTGGTGAAAAGTAGGTAAAAGAAAAACAAATTGGGCCAAAAGAGAATACGATAGAAAACTATTTGGTAGCCGTATGCTCTTCAAAAGAGTAAAAGAAAGAAAATAAAAACTTCCAGAAATATTACAATTTTTACATCAAAATTTGGAATTATTCTTAGAATTTTTTCTGCAACAATTTTTGTTTAAAATCACAATAGACATATTTTTCAACTATCCTAAATAGGTTGCCTTAAATTTTTATATAGTTTTAATTTTACATATGATTTTAATTTGTTTTATTTATAAAAATTAAGTATTTTACCATCGCTTCGTGCTTTTAAAACACAAATCAGATTTTTGGTTGAACTTCAGTTATAATCACTTTCATACAATTCCATTTCGAGAATTGTTGCTACGTAACGAGTAGAGCTTTATAAAAAAACTTTGTCTTGCTTTTAGACAGATTTAGATCAGATTTATCTACTGTTCGTAGTTACTGTAATTTCGTTACTTGTCTCAAACAGTGACGAATGCAATTTTAAATTGCTGAGTTATTTACTTATCCAACCAAGTTCATTTTAAGACCTCAAGATTAATTGTAAAGATTCGATTCATTTATACTTTGTTTACAAAACGAAGTTTTCACCGATTTAACTTTAGCTCAGCAATATTTTAAGTTTTATCCCCATTAAAATTTGTTTAATGCTCATACTTCATGTTAGTACTGTTTCTATTAATATGACATTTTTTTTAACCCTAAAAATGAAATATTAAATACATTATACCTATTATATAAGTTATTTAAATATTTTATTCTTTTTTTTTTTTAATTTTGCTTTGCCATGAAAAGGATAAAAGTTTGTTTTTTTGTTTTTCTTTTATTCAAAAAGGTTAAAGTTAACTTCTTATTTTTATTACTATTGTAACTTGTAAGCTACTTATTAGTATGATTAGCATAATTTAACAATTATTTATTAAGTCTTATAAACTTTATTTAAGAACAAAATAAAAGGTTTTCAACCAATTAATTATGTATTAAAGAGTTATTTAATTAATATACGTTTGTATATTATTCAAATGTTCGTTTTTTTTGTTTTATTTATTTGTCACATCAAATGCGTTTAAAGCTAATCCAGCATATAAAAGGAATTGTATAAAATAATTTGTAAGTAACAGTAAGATCGATCAATAATACGATTTTCTCACTCGATTTTTATTCACATTTGCTTTTAATGAAACTGACCGTTTAATACTTGTAAGAGGTAATACGATATCACATAATTTTGTCCTTTAAAATAAAGAAAATAAAAACTTCTAGAAATATTACAATTTTTTCATCAAAATTTGGAATTATTCTTAGGAATTTTTCTGTAACAATTTTTGTTTAAAATCACAATTGACACATTTTCCAACAAAACTAATATTTCAAAATACATCAAAAGAAATGGGAGTCTTCCAAAGAGACCAAGAATACCGCCTTTGTAGTGTCAGATCCTTACTAACCCTTTTCTGCTTTTATCGAATATAATGAGATGAAACTCCTAACTACCAACGCAATAAATTATAAGTTACTTACATTAACATTATATAACATAAAATCAAGACGGATTAAGGACATATAATTTTTAAAAAAAAGCTTCAAAATCTTTATCAATCTCATACTGTTATACTTTACCAATTTTCATTTTTAAACTCATAATTTTCATAATATCTTCACAAACTTTTTTTTTTTAACGTCTCAATACAAATATTTTTTTTCCAGAATTTTTCCCATAACACAACTCATAATCAAAAGGAATTATGAGTTAGCAATTCAAGTGGTATATAACGATCTTTATTTTACGGCGCTCTAGTTATTTTTTACACGCACTTAAATCGTTAATTTAAATTATTGTACAATGAAGATGTGTTACAAAATGCTTAAGTTTTTCCATTTAATTATCAGATAAATTTCATAATTCAAGATTTGCGGGGTTATTAACATAAGAGAAAGCTTTACAGTAGGCCTACTTTACAAAGAAAATTACAAGACGTAATCTTACATAAAAATAAGAATCTTATAAAAAGAATATAATAATAAGCCTACTTAAATCTTGAAATAACGCAAAAACTATTCAATTTTTTTCCAATTTCGTCTAAAAAATAGAGGTTAGAGTTTCATCATTATACCCGTATGATAAGAATCGTGTATATTAAAATTGCTCCTCTGTTTATAACACCTCGAAGTAAGCTAGCTAGATAGGTAAGTATGCATCGGATCAGAATCAAATTCTAAGTCGACTAAGCTTTGCCCGGCCGTCCGTCTGCACCCCTTACGGAGCTATAGCTCCTCCAAAGTTCGAAAAAGCTCTATATTTAAATTGTTATAATACAAGTCGTATAAAGTATATCTTCAATTTGAAAGCGCCAAACGATTAATACTTTTATTAGCTTTAAAAATATATATACAATAAATATATACTTGTGGGATACGGGGTCATAATTTACCTTTATGAGAAACTCAAATTTTGCTAAATTCTTGATTCCTTCTATCTTCCAAACGAGTCATTACAGAAAATATTCTTGTTTCATTACAGAAAATATTTTGTAATTCTTTATTTTTAAACACCTGTAGCTTGAACATCTGTCCAAATTTTTTTGAAGTAATATACAAAAATGAAAGCTCCAATATGATATTTTTATTTCTATTAACAACTTTTCTCAATAATATAGGATTACCTTAAAATTGACGAAAGTGTTACTTCATTTTTCTAACATATTTTTTTAACAATTTTTTTGCATTGTTTTTTACTCGATAATTTGAAATTGTTGAGGATGATGCGTAGTAAAAAATAATTAAATAAATAAAAAATATAACGGTTGCTTGAAGAATTTATGATATTAGTATACATACTTATATAACTCATGTTTATTTACATACCGTATATGTCACTGATGAATGAATGATATATAATACATATATGTATAGTATAAATTATTATACATTTGCCGCCTAGTATTAAATGGTACTATAGCATATTTGGAAAAGTTTTGGATTGATAATCGTTATGTGGAAGGTTAGAATCTGCTTTTAAAGAATGTGTAAACAAATAGTTTGAATATACATATGTACAACCCATAGTTCTAGAAATTATAAAATGTACCCAAATTATTTTAAAATACTAAAATATTAAAAAAATAATATTGTAGGCAGAGTGACTGTGAACATACTAACGGTTCGTACGGGTATCTAAGAGTTGATAAAGGCAACTGTATGCTTCCTCGTTTTTACATCATTTAGGCAAAAATTTTATTTAACAATTCAATTTTTTCATTCATAAATTCACATTTTAAAAATGTGTACCTTCTTTCAAGTACTTTCCCGCTAAAAACAATATATTTAAAATTTCGAGTTGAAGTTTTGGCATGTTATAGAAAAAATTCAAAAATTTATTTTTATGTACAATTTGTTATATGGGGCCTTGGTGGCCTAGAGGGTAAGAGCGTATAAAATACTCTGTAAACACCGATGGATTGTGGGTTCGAATGCCACACACGTCGTAAGAGTTATTCCCCCTTACGACATTTAGAGCCACGCCTGAACAGGAAAGGATGTGTAATTTCCTGTCCGAATTTGTGTTGATATATCTGAGTAAATATTTTACAAGCACAACACAGCTGATAACAAAAATTGATAAAAATGGGCATAATTTAATCTAAAACAAAAAAAACGAGGAAGAATACAGTTGCCTTTGTCAACTCTTAGATACCCGTACGAACCGTTAGTATGCTGACAATATTATTTTTTTAATATTTTAGTATTTTAAAATAATTTGGGTGAATTTTATAATTTCTAGAACTATGGGTTGTACATATATTCAAACTATATGTTTATATGACGTACATTCTTCAAAAGCAGATTCTAACCTTTCACATAACGATTATCAATCCAAAACTTTTTCAAATATTCCATAGTACCATTTAATACTAAGCGGTAAATGTATATTAAATTTACTTAGTACAAAATAGCAAATATAATTTTAAATATTATATTATATTATATTTAAATATTCCATTGATAGAATAATTTCTTATAAGTACAATAAAATACATATATGTATGTAAATACGGCGCTATATAATATACATCTATACTCTTATCATTCATTCACTAGTGACATATACGATATGTAAATAAACATGATATTATATAAGTATGTATATATATTAATATCATATAAATAAAAATTCTTCAAGCAACCGTTATGTTGTTTATTTATTTACATTTTTATGTACTACGCATTATATCCTCAACAATTTCAAATTATCGAGTAAAACAAAATGGAAAAAATTCGTTAAAGAAATTTGTTAGAAAATTTGAAAAAATCAAGTAACACTTTCGTCAATTATAAAGTAACCCTATACTATTAAATAAAGCTGTTAACAGAAATAAGAGTATAATGTTGGAGCTTTAATTTTTGTGTATTACTTCAAAAAATTTTTAACAGGTGTTCAAGTTACAGGTGTTTAAAAATAGGAAATTTTCAGTTTTTGACCCCTTACAGCTCCTAAACGGGGGGTGATACAAAAAAAATTTCTGAAATGACTCATACTTATTTTCAAAGATCTAACATCTGTCATAAATTTCAAGTTTCCAACTTAAACCGTTTAGAAGATAGAAGGGTTGAAAGATTTTGCAAAATTTGAGTTTCACATAACGGTAAATTAAGACACCGTATGCCACAAATATATATTTATTGTATATATACTTTTAAAGCTAATAAAAGTAGTAATCGTTTGGCGTTTTCAAAATGAAGATATACCTTATACAACTTGTGCTATAACAATTTAAATATAGAGCTTTTTTGAACCTTTGGGGAGCTGTAGCTCCGTAACGGGTGGGGCTACAAAAAACAGTTATTAAAAATAAAATTAATATTTTTATGAGATCTATCAGTAGTTAAAATTTTATAGCTCTATTGCAAAAAAAATGTGGGGATCTAAAAGTTAGGTGTTCGAGAGCTACCCTAAGGCTTGGTCCAAACTCAACCAAAAAAATAGGGAACCTACAAATTACTCCCAGAATATTTTGTGTAAATTTCAAGATTCTAGCTTTCTTAGTTTTTGAGTTAGCGTGCTGACGGACGGACGGACGGACGGACATGGCTCAAAAGTCTTAGAATTTTTTTCTGATCCGATCCATACCTTTGAAGTTATATCTAGCTCGCTTATTTCGAGGTGTTACAAACGGAGGAGTAATTTTATTATACCCGATCCTATCGTACGGGTATAAACATATCTGGAAAACAAAATTTTGTTTAGAAATGGTTGTTTTTCAAGTTTTCTCCCACAATACATTCACATATTGCATTAATACATTCAAGTTATTGCGTGTTTTCGACTTATGACAATAAAATGATAATGTTATGTTATTAACGTTCAAATTTTATATATCTGCACTTTAGTAATCTCTAAATCAAACTTCCAAATAAGATTGTAATGAACTGCAATTTTAATAGGAGCTTCAGTTTACGTATATTAATACATACTTATATTTTTTATATATATATATCATAAATTCAAAATTTTCAGCACAATGAACTAAAATATATAACCTAATGAATAAGTGACATTTAACAATACATAATTTAATTTTATACCTTTGTTGCTGTATTTTATACCAGATTGTTCTAATATCAATTATTTTCAAAATTGAATCAACATTATATTGTATTGAACCTGTCTGTACCTGTACATAACTACCAATACCAATATCTATCAATAAATGTTAATATATGAAGATCTACAAATTGATAGATTTATTATCACCTCATGTATTGGATTTATATTTCAGACAATATTTATCTTGATTTTTATTGTACAATTTAATTTTTGGTTTGTACGTGCAATTTAGATTTGAAAAAATATACAATAATTGAAATGAAATTTAAAATAATAAAAAAATATGAAATCTTTCAGACTGGAATTATTTTTTTTTTTGTTGTCTGTTTAAAGTGATGCTTGAATTTACTTGTGTTATGATAAATTGAAATTAATACAATAAAATTCTTCTTTCTAATCATAATTTAACTCAAAGTTTGATTTTAAAAAAATAAATAAAATTTTAAATTAATCTCATCTCATCTTCAAAATTGTTTTTTTTTTCCTACAATAGACTAATAGAGCATAATAATTTACCAATCATATTGACAAGAACACTTTAATACATTACACAAAAACTATATAAAATATTTTTTAAACATTTTTTTTTACGATTTAAATTCAACACACTATAAATTTTTGTCTTACACTGTAATTTATACGGAATAATTTTTAATTTTTGAAAAAAATAATTTTTTGAAAAAAGAACCGCCTGCTTGTTTTCAAACTTAAAAAAAGGGTTCGATTGAGTCAACCATGATATTCTTCTGCATGAAATTTCCTCATTATGATTCAATTATTGGCATTTAACTTATTTTTAGTCTTATTTAGCTAAACCCTGAAGGCATATTAGAATATTTTTGGAACAGCAAAAAAGAAATTAGTTAAGATGTCCTGCAGGGATACATCTTAATACCAGGAATAATTTAAAATCTATATAAATGACATAGCATTCTTGAAACTATAAGAAATTGCGCAGCTTTATGAAGATGACACCGTATAATAAAATAATTATGTAGCAGCAAAAGAGAAATAAGGAATGCAATAGTTTACAATTTGATCATTGCTAATTAGTTGAGGATTCTTAATGTTGCTGGAAAATAGAATATATATATATTGTTTTATATATATGTGCCATATATTGTTTCAAACTTAATCTAGTTGTTATCTTATTGTTTCAAACTCTTGAAATAAATCACCTACCCTAAACTAAAAAGAAAATAAATCATTTTCCTGCTACCATTTATTTTCCCTTATAGATAAGTAATAGATTCAGATAAGTACATTAGCTTAGTAAATATTAGCAAAAAGGAACTGTACATGGCTTTTCTTTTAAAATAATTAATAATTTAATCAAAGCTATTAAATTATGAAAAGGTTTATATAGGCAAATTAAATCTAGTCAAATGTAGTACAGTCAAATGAAATCCAATCAAACTATAGGCAGAAAAATGAAAATCCAAGAAAGTTAAAGTGATATATACTTTCTTCTTAAATAGGACAAATTTCTTTAGCAACTACAGTTGCCTATAATATATAATTGCTTCAAGCAATATACTGAGCTACTCACGTCGGTAAAGGAAATTAATGGTCCTATTTAAAAATAAAGTAAAAGAACTACTGTAACCAATTCTCTATATTTCTTTTACAGATTGTATATAACAATACTAGAAGGTGTACTATGAGAAGTCTGTAATTCATTTGAATGAATGGCACTTTCTTGTATTTTCATTTACCTGTCTATCGTTTGACTGGATTTTATTTCACTGTATTACATTTGACTGGATTTCATTTGCATGTATAAACATTTATCTTTAGATAAACCTTTTAATAATTTAATAGGTAACATTTATATATGCGCAACTGTAAAAGAAACATGGGATCTACTTTTCTAAACAATTAAAATCTATTCATGTAATATTAATAATAGATACATTAAAAAAATAGACGATTCCGCTTCAAAATTCTTGCTAAATATATTATATAGGAACCATGATTTTAAACCCAAATCTAAAATCCCTCCTAATTATTGTTTTACATACATATTAAAACAACAAAATGTTTAAAATTATGGAGACTGCTGCTAAATAAATTATTAAAACTCTGATTAATTCATTGCCCATTTCTTAATTTATAAAATTAAAAGACCAGACAATGATTGGTTAAGGTCAATTGTTTTATTTTGTTTTATATTTATTTATATTTTTTGATTTTATGTAATTTTAAAATTAATATGAATTAAATGAAAAATGATGAAAAATAAAAAACTTTTTGTAAAAAACCATTGTTCTCAAATATCTGAGAAAAAAAAATTCTCATTTTCAAAGTATTTAAATTCTTATCCCTTAAGTAATTCTAGTGAAAAATTTATTTTGTATTATTTGATTTTGAAATTTTTGAATTATATTTTAATATTGTATATATAGTATTATCGGATATTTCCTCCCACATTTTTATTTTTAATTTTTCATAACAATAAATTCAAAAACAAATAAAATTCATAGAAATTTTTTTTTTTTTTTTTGGTGAAAACAATATTGTTTAACACTTTTATGTCGATCATTCCAAAGAAAACAAATTTTGTCTGTATTCAAATCTATTTTTTTGTTTTTGAAATGTTCTAACAACAGAAGGCTTAAGTTTTAAATTTGTTAACAACAAAAAAAAAAAAAAAAAGTTATTTTTATTAAGATACTGAATAATTTAAGCCCCAAGGTTTTTTTGTTTTTAATTTTAAAAGAATTTAATCAAAAAATCGTTTAATCATTTTTTTTTTAAAGTAAAGTTAATATTACTATTGTGAATTACTTTAAAATTTCAAGGAACATTTAAAAAATTTTAAAAATTTAAAACAACAACTTGTAAAATTTTGTTCAAAATAAGGTAAAAATTTTAATCTAATGGAAAAACAACTTAATGGCATCCTTTTCTGGCTTCTAAAAACTCCTCTTTGATAACATCTTCATCAATTTTATTTTTTTGAGTTTTAATAAAGTTTTTTTTTTGATTATAAATGTATTTTATACTTAAAGATTCCTTTACAAGAAAAAACTAGAAAAATTACTATTACAATATTGTTTTCATAAAAAAAAAAGTTAAAAAATGTATTTATAAATTTATCAAAAACTTATTGTTGCTTGTATTGCCCACAAAATATTACCTCAACATGCATTATTGTCTTTAATAATACATTAATCCATTGTAGAACGGCGTTGTAACACGATGACAAAAAAAAAATTCTAAAGGAATCGTGTCCATTTATTAAATATTTTCAGTCGTGTTAATTGGTTTAAAAACCACATTTAACAAATTAAGTTCGATTAACCCGTTCCAGCGCTACGAAATTTTAAAAAAATGTTCGTCTTTTTATCATCATATCTATACACTGTTTGATCGAATGAGCCGAGTACTGTTCTTTTAATATTATTTCTATACGGTTTGACCATTTTAAATTTTGTCAAAATAGTTCGTTTCCAATATTTCCGACTTTATAATAAAATGTTCACCTTTTACTTATCCTGATCATGCGATTTGATTGATTAACTTTAAAGTTTCTAGAAATATTGTTCCTTACTACAAGTGGTAAGATATATTATAATATTCGTTATTTTATATTACCTTTTCTGTATTACCTTTAAACAAAAAAATGTGGCCTATAAGGACCTATGTACAATAATTAATGTTAGTGCATCATTCAAAAAAAGCAAAAATGTATAATTTATACTGAATGAAATGTACTCTTAACTGATATTAATTAAATGTAAAAAAAATTAACTACCATACCATACCATTTAATAAACATACTAAAAATTTAAATACATATAAATTAAATTAAACTAACATAAAAATAAAAGTCAATATTTTTTATTTATTACATAAAATCAACAAATCCTTTGGGTCTGGTTGATTTATAGTCTGGGCAATGTCGTTGATTTCTGGATAGCAATATATAATACAAAAAAAAAAAAAACTATAGTTTCTAAATGTTTCATTTATGAACTCAACTTTTAAAATTAAATATGTCCCTTTTGAACTTATAAATAAGTTCATTAATTAAGTAAAGAAAAATTCTGCCCAAACCTAAATACAGTTGATCTTTTTATCCCGTTCTTTAACTACACGAACAATTATTATTGCATCTATTAAACAAAATGCTGTTATTTAACTTATCTGAATCCCTGAAAATTAAATTAAATTAAATATCTGATTTTATGACATATGAATAATGACATTCGTTAAATACAGAATTATCATTAAGTATTATTTTAACTGCATTAAAAAAATATTCTAAAAATTTTGTTATCCGATCTAGTGATTGCACCATTTCATTATTAAAACATAACGGAAAAAAATTTTTTTTTTGTTTCTAGTATTAAAATTTATCTTCAAGATTATTTGAGTAAATAAAGATGATTTTCAAAATTAGAGCATTTTAATATACAATGCATAATTTTTTTTTTTTCATTCAATATTCGAATCCGTAATGTGAATCTAGAGATTACAGAATCAAAAAAAAAAAAAACACTAAAACTTTAAATTTACCATTATCATGAATGAGCATTATTACGTTTTTAGAATTGCATATTCTATTCACGTTGTAATGATTTTTGAAATCGAAATTTTTCAAATTAAGTTTTTTTTTATTTTCTTATCCTCGATATTTTTTATATATCCTTAATATTTTCTCAAATCCTTTTCTAAAATTAATGTAAATGTGATATTAGTTTGTCTGTTGTATCATTATACTGGTTTAAACTAAAATGAAAAAAAAAAAATTAAATAATATTAACAATAAAAATTGTTATGTTTACTAAAAATGACTATTAAAAGACTCAATTTAATTAAGCAATTATATACATTTTAATTACATAATGAAAGAAATTATATATTCTGAATTTTTTTCAATATTATTTTAAAGAAGAATTTTCTCAAACTGAGAAGGATGAGAAGCTTAATTCAAAAACTAAAATAGAAACATTTTCACATTTTCTTATGTACTTAAAATTTCTGTTACCTACTCGTAAGTATAATTAAAATTCCCAAATAATATGATTCGGCTAACGAAAACTCGTTTGTAATATGAACATCGCGAACATGGAATCATTTCCCACCTCATGTGTTCGCTAAAATTGGCAAGGATTACATATATAACGTCGAAAGATTCAAGATGAACATTAACAACTTTGTTCACAATATGCCTGTCAATTTAAAATTAATTTTAATTCCGTAAACTTAGCTTCCTTTTATCAGACAATACATGAGTACCAAAGATCATATATACTGGTTTGGTCAAAAAAGGGAGGTGGTATTGATTGAAGTCCTATACGCTTATAGAGGACTAGTGGTCGTTACAATTCTTCATTAGTGTCTTTCGATGATTACTACATCTAAAAAAAAAAACAAAAGCATATTTTACAATAATATACAATTAAATAAAATAATAAAGATTTACTTTGCACTCTCTTCAAATACAAAATTTAAATCTGTAATAAATTTTACAGAACATTTTCTCTTAATTCTTCACTAACTTTCTATAAATTTTTCAAATCCTTATTTATTCTTTATGAATTAACATTCTAACCAATTTAAAGATAGATAATACAATAGAATATAAATACAATGGAAGATATAAAATAGAAATGTTCATCTTTTATAAAATGAATTCCCATTACAATATCAAAAATAATGCATTTCTATTATGAATTTAACGAATTATTAATCCAAAGGGACTGTTCAATATTTTTTAAAATGAATGGTAATGTCAAAAATTTTCTTCAGCAAACAAAAAAATCAGAATTGAAAAAAGAATTGAAAATTGAAATAAAATAAATTTAAATTCAAATTAAGATAAAAAAAAAAAAAAATAATTGAATTAGTAAAAGAATAATACACGTAGATAGTAGAAATAGCAGCCTCAAAGATAAGTTCAAAGACTTTTGTTTTATATTTTTACATTTACGTTAATTTTATATAAAATTTACAAAATTTATTTAAATTCAAAAAATATTTTTAAAGTAAATAATAAATTTTAAATAGAATATTTTTTTATTATTTGCATCAATCTTCATAAATTGGTAACACAAATAGTTAATATATCCAACAATCGTTAACTATATTTTCTTGCTTGTTGGAAAATTTAAGCTTGTTACTCAAAAAATAAAAGACTATAAAGTGTAACAGAATCTAATTTTGTTTTTTAAAATTATAAATCATCATAGCACAAAATAGTATTTTAATAAAAGTAAAAAATCTTTAAAAAAAATTAAGAAATTATTTTTTTTTTTGAAATTAAGACAGTGTATTTGAAATTGATTCTCTTCCTTAACTATTTTAATTATTTTCTAACTTAAAATAATGAAAATGGTAACTTAAAATAATGAAACATATATTTGCAGATAAGTATATTTAAAAAAAAAAAAAATTTTTTAAATAGAAATTACTAGTTATATCTTTAAATATTCTTGAGTTCGTGATAAAATAAAATATGTTTTTTAATATTTATTACTTTTAAGTTTTTTGCCTAAATATATGCAAAGACTTATATATAACAACAGAATTTAACGTATTACTTTATTATTTTAACAACAGATAAAATTTTTTCATTTTATTCTTCATTATTATGATTTATTATTAACATTTTAATTTTATAATTTTATTATAAATTCTTCTGTAATCTAAAATTTCTTTAGGGATCATTTAAATTTATAAAACCTTGAGACAGAAATTGTATTATCCTTTAAATGTCATTTGTTGTAATATAATTGAAGCATATATATTTTATTTAACTTAAATATTTCTTATTCATTTCATAAATAAAATTAAATTTATTATTTGATTTGTTATCTCATTTCATTATATCTAGAATTTTTCAATTATTAATATTTCTTATTATCAATAATATACAGAAATATTTAACTTTTTATCTATTATTCTTCATTCATTTCACTTCAATTAATTTCAGATATAATTATTTTATCTTCTACTATTTGAATTACAAAAAAAAAGAAATATCTTTATTTCTTGTTTTTCTTTTAAATCAAAGATTTTTTTTTTTTTGTTTGATCATAATTTTTGTAATTTTTACTTTTTAGCACATTTCCAAAAAAAATGTGCTTATTAGTTTCACTCTGTCTGTCTGTTAACTATTTTTAAACACATGTAACTTAGAAACCTGTACATATTTTACTTCGGCAAGATATAAAGCTACGGTAATATATTTTTACCTGTGTTAAAGGTTTATTTTAGTTGTATTGGGTTCCAAAGTTGCAGCTCTTCAAAATTGAGAAAATGCCTCATTTTCAGATGTATATATCTCAGGCTCTGCGTAATAGTTTTGCAATCTAAAACCTCCAAAAGATTGAAAATTTTATTATCTATATAAAACAATATCAAAATTATGTAATATTTACTATTTAAATTTACCGTTATGTGAAAACCATATTTTGCATGAAATTTCTTTTTTCATAACTCCGGCACGCCTTTACATAGAAACCTGAAATTTTGAGACAAGAAATAACTTTTAGAATTAGTATAAGTTTCCTTAGAAAATTTTTTGGTAACACCCCCTCTTTAAGAGTTATTACGCCTCAAAAATTGAAAATTTGCTATTTTTAGACACCTGTAACTTAGGCACCTGTAAAAATTTTTCTTCGGCGAGGTATGAAAATTAAAGGTTCAATAATATATTTTTACGCGTGTTAAAGGCTTTTTTTAGTTATATAGGATTCCGGACTTACGGCCCCTCAAAATTTCAAAAATGTCCTATTTTCACGTTTTTTCTTATTACATGAAATTTTCAAATTTTTGTGCAAGTCAAAATTCTAAACAGTTTATATTGAGTTTGGAAATGTGCGCTTTTAAAAACCGTTGGTTTACATTCTACCTTGTTTCTTATTACATCAAATTTTCAAATTTTTGTGCTTCTAAACAGTTTATATTAAGTTTTGGAAATGTGCGCTTTTAAAAACCGTTGGTTTACATTCTACCTTGTTTTATTTTATATATATATTATGTATATATGTATATAGAAAAATATTTCATTAATTTTATGTTTTTATTTTAATTTCCAGCTGGGTGAAGATCTACAATCTGGTATTTTCTTTTTTGGTATGTCAAATAGTCTTGTAAATCCTTTAATTTATGGAGCATTTCATCTTTGTCCTTTAAAAAGGAATAATAGTCAATATGCACATTATAGTTTAACTAGGTATGTATACATATATATATTTTGTATTATATATTTTATGTCTTATGTTAATTAACATTATATAGATTTATTAGTTATTATATACATTATATTTTAAAAACTATATGTATTGGTAATTCACGTATTTTTATACAAAAATTATTTTCAATTCATGATTTTATTGTTTTTAATTTTAATTTTTACTTTAAAAATTAATTAATTTTACAAAAAAAAAAAAACAAAACAAAAAAAAAACATTAATAAATAAAAAAATTGTTACTAACCTTTTTAATCATACCAATCAAACATAATTAATTTCAAGAATTGTTTTACAGAGACAACTCTCATAGCTATCAAAGATCACCATCTCTATTAACAGCAACAACACAAATCGATTCAACTGGTCGTCATCATACATTCAAAAACAGATCAAGTTATTATCAACGTAATGGTAGTATGATAAGACGTGATCAATTTGATTTAGCAAATTCACCAACAATAAAAAAATTACAATCTGTAAATGCATCAGGATCTATAACAACTGGTAATGATGTTAATATACATTTATTAAAAAATAATAATAGTAATAATGGTATTAATAATATTACAAATCCACAAAGAGAATATTTATTACGTCAAACATCATTTAATGGTAATAATCATTTAAAGACAATAAATAATAATAATGGTAATTCACAATTACCTATTAATAGTGATGGTGCTAGTGTTTCTTATAATAATGGTCTTAATTATCATCATCACTTACATCATTTACATCAAAATAATAGTAGTGTTATTAATGATTTATCAATAAAAAAACCAAAAATTAATAATAATAATATTTCTAGTGTATAATAAATAATAATTCTAATATTAAAAAAAAAAAAAAAATTAAAAAAAAAAAAATCTCATTGTAAATAAATACTTTAATAGTGGTTAGTTTTTTTAATCAGTTTTTTATATTAAAATTAAAAAAATACAAAAAAAAAAAAAAACGAAAAATATATGAAATATATGGAAAAAAGGATATACGTTTCAAATAGGATATTATTTTCTTAAGTGTTTCGAATTAAATTAACTTCTAAATTTAATTCTTTTTCAGTAAAATAAAAATTCAATATAAGGATCTTACAAACCCCCCCCCCCGCTCCCCAAAAAACCGTTTTTGAAAACATTTAATTGTCATTTCAAAGGTTTTACTACCTGTTTTTTTTTTTTATTAAATATTCAATTTTCCTTTACTTCATATACGTAAATTACATAAATTCTTCTATTTCATCTACGCTGTTAAAAATTATTAGAAAATTCCATTTCAATCATTACACACTACTTTTTGAATTTCAAATATTAGTTGTAGTTTAATATTCAAATTAAATAACATCTAGTAAAATCATGAAATAAAATTGTGACAGAATCATTTTTGTTTTTTTTTTAAATATTTAAGTTGGGACATTATTTTGGACATTTTTTTCTGTATTTAATTACATATGTATATGTTTAACTACTCTTAACTTCAATACAGTTTTAAATTTTGGATATATTACAATACAGTTCTAATACAATTTTAAATTTCGGATATATTACATAAAACATCTTTCAGAATGCTTTAATTTTTTTTTTGGTAACAGAAGTTATAGGCATTTTAATTAAAACAAAGAAAATTATACCAAATGTTCTTTAAGGTTTCACAGCTCCAAAACTATTGGGCGCAGAATTTAACCATCATATAAAACATTTGTCTACACATTATCATCTATCCGATGATTTATATTAATACACTTACTTACGAATCATCCTGTATATGTCTTGAATCTCTAATCGAAATCATTATAGTTTCATCTTTTCCCAACATTTTAATACCGAAAATGTAACATTGATTGATTCAAATACGATTCTGAAGCATTTCCTAAAATTAAAAAAAAAAAAAAAATGATAATTATACAAACGATAAACTGAGTTTCGAAAAACTTTATATAAATAAAATATTATTTTTTAAGTTAAAAAGGAAATATAATTAAAAATTAAATAAAAAAATGACATTATTAATTAAGAAAAATTAGTTATACAATAAATAATATTAAAAAATCTTCAAATTTTGAATAAAATAAAAACATAAAAGAAATTTTTTTTTTTAATTATACATAAATATAAAACGAATAAATTGTATCTGTAGTTTAAAAAATAAAATTTACAAAATTGTATAATAAAATATTATAAAATTGTAAATTGATATTATGTTTATTAATTAATTGTAAATTTTAAAATAATAAATAAAATAAAAATCTATAAAAAATCAGAAATTATAAAAACTTGGCCTAAAAATAAATAATTTATTTAAATTTATTTACATATTATGTACATATTTTAAGTAAAATAAAAATAGACCGCATTTAAAATTTATATAGTAAGTACAAAAACAGAAAAAAATTTTCAAATTTCAGAACATTTTTAATATTCCGGATTTTTTATTAGATACTGTAGGTACATATCCTTATAAATGGAAAATCCATACGCAAAAACTTTTCTTATAATTTTTTTGTGTTGTTATACAAAAGAAATGTATAATGTTAGCTTTTATGATTCTAAAATGTTCTAAACAAAAAAAATTCAGTTATAAACTTAAACATTTTAACTTCAATATTTAATAAAAAATTAATTTTTAAATTTTATTTTGCGGGAAAAAATCGTTCTTCCGTCTCTATTGCTCACATACGTTTTTCATATCTGTTATTATATCTTCTAGAAAAAAAATCATTAACACTTTTAAAACAGACTAATGAAACATCGCCTTTATACACAATAATTTAACTGCACAAAAATCTAAAACGATTGATAATGATCCAAGCGAAATATATTTTGAAAAGAAATAAGAAATAAATCATGAATAAAAATTTTAATAAGAAACTAGAGAAACTAGGAGCACTACTTGAAATATTTGTTCTGGAGTACGTAAAGCGTACGATAAATTAATCGAAAAATTTTCAAAAATTTTATAACCTATTGGATCCATCTGTTTGGTTTATTCACTAGTGCTGAACGTAGAAAATTTTTTTGTCATGGTTCGGTATATCGCCCCTACAACAGTTTGTAAATTTCCATTATCATCCATTATCATCATCAAAAATATGGAACGATGATTTTCTTTGCCATTATTTCATACCAAACAGTAAATCTAACAGAATTTAACTGACACTGATGTAACGCTCTCAGATTTCTGTACTCAAAATTCAACAGTTCTGCTTATTTACATATCCTTTAAATGAAAATGTTGGAATATTAAAACTCAGACTGAATTTTTATGGTATTATAGAAGTGAGAATAATATTTCATAATAATTATAAACCATATTTTTTCAAACAAGACTTTTTATACTTATAGTAAAATTTTTTTATTTTATTTTATTAAAAAACATTATGTAAAAGAATTCAATATTATATTTTTTATATTGCAATGCAACACAATATTTAAATTGAAATAAAATTTTCATTTCTGAGAATTCATAGAAATTTTTTTTTTAGTTAAAATATTAAAGAAGAAACACTTGATTGGTACAAGTAAGAAAATTTCTGTTAAATAAACATTGTATTAATAAAAATTTATTTGTAATTTATTTAACATTAAATTTTTATTCTAAATTTAAGTTTTAATAAAAAATAAAAGTAATATGATTTATAACAGATGAAAACTAGAATATAAAATTTTGAGATATTTTCTATTTTTTATATTATACAGTATAGGTTTTGTTTGCAATGACGTCAAAAGCAACTGCAAATAAAGACGATATAAAATTTAACCGCTTCAAATGCATATATACATATATACATAATTAAAATCGTAATGGTATTTCGCATCAATATAATACAAATTCTTGTATCGAAATACCCAATGTTCATTTACTAACCCATCATAACATTTACTTTACATTTACAACCCGATCATATACATGTAATGTATAAGATATTGTGATGGTACCAAAATTTCGAAAATCTCAGATTTATGCAAATATGTAATTACTCCGTTACGTAGAAATATGAATTAAGTGTTTCTGGATTGGTGTCTGTCTGTCTGTTTGTTGGTGAGCAGTCCAAATAACTGAATTACAATATTTAAGATTTTGACGTAAATATTTCAAATTGAAAAGGTAGAAAACTTTTGGTAGAAATCCGTCAGTTCCAAGTGGCAATTTACTGGGGCAATTTTTATATTTTTTATGTATATTCGAAACAGAAAAATATTATGAAAAAAAAAGTTTTTTCAAGCCTTTCCTTTTCAGGAATGGCTGTAAATGTTGTAAGGGGGAATTATTCTTACGATGTGTGTATGATTCGAACCCACACTTACTGAGTGATAACACTTACCCACAGAGGCCACCGAGGCTCCATTATGAACAAACTTATTGCAGAAGTAAAGAGCAACACTTTTTCATAGAACACTTTTTGATCCCACAAACTTTTATGTTTGTCCTCATTTTCACACGATTTTTTTCTGTCATTTTTACTACGAAATTTATTTTGTGCGAAAACTTTTATATATAATATATATGTACCAATATACAGATAATAAAACTGCTATATGTTTCATATACTTATATGTATTTATATAATGCATATAGCTATACATTTTTATTGCTTCTTTTGAATTTATCTGAGCATTATTTTTTTTTTTTGTAAAATACATTTAAGTTTTTAGGACTACGTGCGTGTACCACTTTTACACGTGCGTGTAACACGATTAAAAAAAAAAACAAATATTAAGTTTTCTTTTTCCTGCGATCTATGGTGGACACAGCTGAAATTTTATTATTTTTTTTATGACTAATTTTAATAACGACTTAGTATAATTTGCATATTTTTCAATCTTGCACATAAAATAGTTCCATTATAAACGAAAAGTTATAGTTAAATCCGACTTCATTGTAATCGAATAATTGTTCTATTGTATTAAGTTTAGAAAGCCTTTAATTATGTTGTTATAAAAGGAAAATCATTGTAAAAGAAGTCGTTATAAATGCAATTACATGTCTATATTTTATAATATATGTAATATATATATGTAATTAAAATTTTGTTAAATATACAAATAACATAATATAATATTAAGTATATATATATGTACTGTAAAATATAAATTTTTAATAAATATTTTTTTGTTAAAAAAAAAACATTAATATTTTTAATTTAATGTTGAAATTTGTAAATTTTAAAATTATTAAAAGACGGAATAATAATAAAAAATAAAAAAAATTATGCAATAATGTAAATTTGTTTTTTATTTAATTTTCAATAGATAATAAATGAATATAAAATAAAATAAATTTAAATAAAATATAAAAATTCCCATTTTAGCACAAAACAAAACCATAAAGGTCGTTTCAGACTATATGCATTTTAAATTTTATTTCAAATGTAAAAACAGACAGTATAAAGATACAAAAAATGAAATTTTGACATGCCAGTTGTAATTACATATGTAAATTTTATTTTAGAACTGGTTCTAATTTTATTTGACTTTTCTTTTGTTTTTTATTCAGCCATGTCAAATGTAAAATACATATAGTCTGAAGCGACCTTAAGCAGAAAATATGTACCGATTTTTACTGCAAAAGACCAAATTATATTCAAATAGGAGAGAAAAAAATTACAGCTTAAACTAATAAATTATCTGTGTATATCTGCAATTTCAAATATTAAATTTTTTAGTAAAATTTAACATACTTTAATTTAGTATTTGAATTTATAGTTATGTGAAATCAAACTTTTACAAGATTTTATTTCCTTTATATCTACGGATCACTTTTAGATAGAATCTTCAAAATTTAGATAGAAGAAAAATCTTTTAGAATTAGTAGATTCAGAAAATTTTATTCTACCGCTTTTCCTCATTAAAAACTAGTTGGGGTCTAAAATTGAAAATTTGCTATTTTTAAACACCTGTAACTTTTGCACATCATTTACAAATTTTTTCAAAGTATAACGCACAGCTTAGATCTTCAACATTATAAATATACATTTGTGAACAGCTTTTCTTAGTTATATAGGGTTGCTGAAAGTTACAGAAATTGTCTGCTCATTTTTTAAGTTTCTTTTCTTACATATTGTGAATTTCTAAGAAAATTTATTCTAAACAATTCACAATATTCTAAACAGTTTTTATTGCCCTTTGGAAATGAACCTATTTTATAGACCTGTTTTTTTGGTCTATAACGATTTAAATAGCTCTAACAATTTTTTTGAGGTATTTACTGTTATTTAAACATATACGTAGAATTTTCAAAGTATAGTTAGAGACTCTTAAAGTCGCCATCGCCAATCGGGACCATCAGAGAAATTCTTTATTTTTATTGAATTTTCATTGTGCAAAATTACAAAACAGTAGGGGATGGCTCTTATACTAAACTTTTGCCAAAAATTTGATCAATTTAAAAATAATTCAACAAATAAAATCAAAATTTCTCTTACTTATTATAATGATTACATTCAAATTACAAAACGATATTTAATTCCCAAAAGAAAGGGTAGGTATTTTTTGGTTTTGCTTTTTTTGCTTACTCATTACTTGGGAATAAAAGGCTTTCAGTTAATAAAAAACACACACTCATTTTTATGCTAATATTTACACTTTGTCATTTTATTATTTACTTTATACACTATACACTTAGTATATATTTTAATATTTACACTTTATCTTAGGGCCTTTCCGAAGCATCACACTAAACATCGCACTTCGCACTAAATACTATTTTATCGCACTATTTTTTTATCCGAAAACTCCGAATAGTATCCAGTGCTGCCCGGAATTCATCGAAGTTAACACTTGATTCTCTATCAAAAATTAGTGTTTTGAAAACCACACTAGATGATCGCACTTGCACTAAAAAAAATTCTTTTATGTTTTTGTTAAAGGTATAGCGAATATAAAAAATATAAAAATGAATAATAATGCAAGAAATAAAAGAACATGGAAGTTAATAAATATTATTCTGCGAAATAATATTTCTTTATAATTTTTTATTATTCCCTTAGGTGTTTTTTTTTTTCCTCTTTAGTCAATATAATGGGATAAAACCCTTACCTGCAAATGCAGAATATTGACAAGGGCGTAAGGATAAGAAAGGATAGGAAATGGATATGGAAACATTGAATTGGGAGTGTGACTGTAAGGAAACAATGAAGCCGCCAATTATTATTACTATTTTGCTAACAGTGACTATAGTCGTTAAAACCGTTACAACATGCAGTAGTATATAACAACTTACTGCATGAGGTGATTATTGAAGGCAACCCTAATACCTATTATTAAAATACAATATATTATTATGTAATATATTATTTCAAAAAATTTTGGTTTTAAAAAATAATTCTGATACAATAAAAAAAATAATCGTTTTTATATTTACCGATAGGTGTCCTTCAAAATACGGTTAGTTCATTATATACTTCATTATTTCAATTCATCTTTTTTTATACCCTACACATTAATTATAGGGTATATTAACTTTCGTATAGTGTTTGTAACCACCAAAAGGAAGCGAGTTAGGTATAGACATGTATATATATTCTGAATCAGGATCATCTCCTGAGTCAATTTAGCGATGTCCGTCCGTCCGTCTGTCCGTACGCACGATAACTCAAAAAATAATGATGCTATCTTGATGAAATTTATACTGTAGGTTAACAATGACTAAGGTAAGGCGAGGGTTGTAAATGGGCGAAATCGGACCATGCGTTCGAGAACCTCCCATACAACTGCCAAAACCTAATACGCATATCTTCGAAATTAATAAAGATAGAAACTTAAAATTTTGTACGAGGGTGTGTTTTCCTGAATCCCTGATATCCCTAAAATTTGAGATGAATTGGAGTGGTCATTCGGGTACCTCCCATACAACTCCCAAAACCGAACAAGCATATCTTCGAAATTAATAAAGATAGAAACTTCAAATTTGGTACTAGGGTGTTGTTTCCTGAATCCCTGATTTGTCCAAAATTTAAGATGAATTAGAATGGTTCTTCGAGTATCTGCCACACAACTCCCACGACCAAACAAGCATATCTTCGAAATTAATAAATATATAAACTTGAAATTTGATATAAGAATGTTCTACCCTGTTGATGTCTCTAAAATTTGAGATGAATTGGGGTGGTGATCCGCGTGCCTTCACACACTTCCCAAGACCTAACAAGCATATTTTCGAATTTAATAAAGATGGAAATCTGAAATTTTGTACAAAGGTTGTAAAAGCATTTATTTTTTTAGCTTAGTTATATAATTTAATTTGAATTTTTTAGGTGTAGGGTATAAATAAGTCGGTTGCATCATGTATGAAATATTATTCATTTCAAATTCCTAAAATATAATATTTACAAAATTTACATTTTATTATTATATAATTCTATAATTTAAATGTAAAATTGAATTTTTTATTTCAGTTTTTTTTTTTTTCTTTACTCTTCATTAATAACTTTGTTTATTATCAACTATTATCAACTGATTAGCATTAACCATTATATCACTTTAATTTTCTTAAATTAACTTAGTTTTTTACATAATAAATGAACTGTAAACTTTGTTTATTATATTATTATTTTTTTTTTTTTTTTGTATTTTTTATTAACAATTATTGTCCGTATTCACGTAAAAAATTAATAACAAAAAACAAAAAAAAAAAAAAAGAAACTGACAATAATCTTAAAATAAAAACAAAAACTCATTCCTTTAAGGTTAATTTCATTGTCGTTGTTGTTTTTTTTATGTTACAGTGAGCAAAAACAAAATAAAAGTTATAAAAAGTTGTATTACTTCATATCATCATGTATCATGTTTCAAAACATAAAAGAAGCTAAATATATACATATTTTTTTTTATTTACTAACGTACTTAATTGTGAATTGTGTCATCTATAAAGATACAAAAACTGTTTGTTCATTTCACAATAGAATAATACTACACATTTTTATTTTTCTTTCTTTATTATCCGTATATATGTATAATGTTTTTAATTTACATAAAAATATAATTTAAAGAAATTTTCTTTTTTTTTTTTAATGTACACACTATATAATATAATACATATATACAGAGTGACGGACTATTGAAGGTCACAAAAAAAAAAGGAAGATGATAGAGGATGTCGATACAAAAAAAAAAAAAAAAAAATCATATCTTTGTTCATGCATAACACCGGAAGTTTATTTAATATTTTTTAAATAGTTAAGAATATTATATCAGCTTTCATATTGGAATGAATATAAGTATCTAAAGATTTTCTAGTTATCTTGAAAAATTTTTGAATCAAATTGCAGAAACGGTAAAAAAATATGACAAACACTATGATAATATATTAAAGGACTTTAAAAATGAAATATCTACAATTCGTATATATTAATAATAATCTTAAAAGTACTTCTTTTGTTATTGCTGAAATACATTCAAAAAAAATTTGAATATACCGACCGACACCTATTTTCCTTCATATTTTCAACTTCTCCTATCATATACCATCTAAGTGACTTTCGATAGCTGCACCCCTTATTTCAAAGGTATTACAGTGTGGTCAAAAAACTGCGCTAAATGAATTAAATTAAAAATGAAAGTATTTTTCTGAAAGTGAAAAAGAAATTTTACTACTTTAAATGCTAATTTTACTAATGATAGAATTTAATGATGACATTCAAAGTGTGTGCGGACAGATCATTTTAACTAATTTAAAAGATTAGAGCAATTCATTTTGTTATATCACTTCAATTCAAAGTAATGCATATACAATCAAGATATAGTTTATTATCTTTCACTTTAAAAATTATTTCCATTATTATAAATAGTGTTTAAATGTTGGTATTCAAAGTTATTTTCTAAAAGACATGGTACATATTCTTATTCATGGCCTTTGTTATTTTATTACTAATAATAAAAATATATTTAAGTACAGACCTGATAAAATTCAAGTATTTTAGTATCTAAATAAACAAAAAAGTACTAGTACTGATACTGGAAAAAAATATTCAGTAAAACTCAAGTACTATAGTATTTAACTCAACTCAAGTACTAGTACTTTAGGTAATCAACTGGTATTGGTATTTACTTGAAAATCACCAGCTTTATTTAAGTACATATTTTTTTAGTATAATTTTTAAGTTACACAAGTTCTTAATAAAATTTTATCAAATTTTGTTAATTATTCTTTTTTATTTATTTACAACGTACATACATTTATATAGATATATATATACATTTTTAAATTTTGTTAGTACATAAGAATAAAATTTGTATATAAATGTTCTTATATAAATATAAAATAAAAAAAAAAAAAAATACAATTCTATTATAATGAAAAATCAATTTTCTTATTATTAAATTTATACATTTTTCTTTTGTATTTTATTTAATTAAAGCATGATAATTTTTTCTGTTTCAAATTTTTTTGATATTAAAAATTTACTTATTTATGCTATAAAAAAAATATATATTTTTTTTTTTCAAAGATATTTAAATTTAATATAGTAAATTTTATAAATATATTAATAATAACCATTACATTTAATGTATTTCCATTTTCTTTCATAACTACCTGGTATCTATAGATATTTTAAGCACAGATAAATTTGATCTTGATATTTATATTATAATTTTTATTAGCTCAACATTAAGGTTTATGCTTAAAAATATATTGTTAACTTAATCTAATCTAATAGAATTATAAATATAACCTTAAAAAGGCTTTGATATTGAATATACATATACAATTTAAATTGAAATTTTAAAACCATTTTTTTTATAATAATTTTCTTATTTAAAATGTACAACTAATGGTCAAATAAAATTTTTTATTATAATCAAATATAATTTTACTGTGCGGTATGTAAAATTATTTAGATTTAAAAAAAAAAAATAAACAAAAATGTTTAGTCAAATTAAATAAAAAAAAAAAATTATCCTGTTTTACAGCTCAATTAATACATTTTTATTAAATAAAAGCTATTTTTATATAATTCATACATTAATTACACATATACATAAAATACATATACATAAAAGGTACAATTTTGACTTAAAAATTATTTTTGGTTTTTTATGATTTCAATTTTTAATTGAATAATTTAGTTCTTATTATATTTTGTTTTTTTCTTTTTTTTTAACAGTGTGTCTTACGAGTAAAAATTTTCACCACCGCAAACAATTTTATGTAAATTTTTATTTTTCAGTTTTTTATAATACAGTTTCTTAAAACTAAACGCTTTTATCTCACCTCTTGTTTTTCTAATTCGATTTTTACCTAGAAGACGTCTTATCAAAATTCAATATGAAATCTAAAAAAATTATTAAGTTAAAGACTATTTTATGGCGCTACGAAACAAGTTCGAAAGAAAAACTAAAATAATTTTGAGAAAAAATTTTGATTTTTTTCTCGAATTTATCTCGAATTTATCTAAAATAAGTTCGACAAAATTAAAATTGAAATAAAGTGAAAGATAAAGGCGATTTCTAAATTTTAAAATTGGTGATAAAATTTAGAAACAGAAATCCATAAATAAAAATTCAAAAGGCATAATTGACAAAAAAAAAAATTCATAAATTCAAAATCCAACTATAAAATTCGCTCTAGTTTAGAACCAGAAATATACATATACGCATATTCTGGAAAAAGCAAATTACCCTGATTTTGTATCCAACTTTAAAATCTGTCTTAATTATTTTTGTTACATAAGCATTTCAACAACAAAGCAATTTAAAAATTGAAAATCTATCTTAAATATTTTTTGTTACATATACATATCAACAATAAACTACTTTAAATTGTGGGAGCCCCAAACCTCCGCTGAACATGTTATTGAAACCCTGATTTTGTATCCAACTTTAAAGTCTGTCTTAATTATTTTTGTTACATAAGCATTTCAACAACAAAGCAATTTAAAAATTGAAAATCTCTCTTAAATATTTTTGTTACTTATTCATATCAACAATAAACTACTTTAAATTATGCGAGCCCCAAATCTCCGCTGAACATGTTATTGAAACCCTGATTTTGTATCCAACTTTAAAGTCTGTCTTAATTATTTTTGTTACATAAGCATTTCAACAACAAAGCAATTTAAAAATTGAAAATCTATCTTAAATATTTTTTGTTACATATACATATCAACAATAAACTACTTTAAATTATGGGAGCCCCAAACCTCCGCTGAACATGTTATTGAAACCCTGATTTTGTATCCAACTTTAAAGTCTGTCTTAATTATTTTTGTTACATAAGCAATTCAACAACAAAGCAATTTAAAAATTGAAAATCTCTCTTAAATATTTTTGTTACTTATTCATATCAACAATAAACTACTTTAAATTATGCGAGCCCCAAATCTCTGCTGAATATGTTATTGAAACCCTGATTTTGTATCCAAATTTAAAGTCTGTCTTAATTATTTTTGTTACATAAGCAATTCAACAACAAAGCAATTTAAAAATTGAAAATCTCTCTTAAATATTTTTGTTACTTATTCATATCAACAATAAACTACTTTAAATTATGCGAGCCCCAAATCTCCGCTGAACATGTTATTGAAACCCTGATTTTGTATCCAACTTTAAAGTCTGTCTTAATTATTTTTGTTACATAAGCATTTCAACAACAAAGCAATTTAAAAATTGAAAATCTCTCTTAATTATTTTTGTTACTTATTCATATCAACAATAAACTACTTTAAATTATGCGAGCCCCAAATCTCCGCTGAACATGTTATTGAAACTCTGATTTTGTATCCAATTTTAATATCCTTGCTAATTATTTTTGTTATTTTATAGAATTTATTTCATTTTTAATTTATTGAACTTATTTTGTAGCGTCCCATTTTTCATTTTAATTTTATGTTTATAATATTACTGTCTTTTAATTCCTTGATTCTAATAAAAATGTAAGTAGTATTTAGAATCGTATTTTTAACTTTGTTATTAGTAAATCTTTCTAATGCTGAAAAGTTAATGCAAAGCATACTACTATCTGTTCAAAAAAAAAACCTGATTATTATTAGTATTATTAGCTTGTAAAGAGACCTTAACTATTAACCCTCTTAACTTTATTCTAGTGGATGAATCTTTAATCGTGTGACTCTCTGTATATATTAATTTTTTTTTTTGAATAAAAATATAATAAAATTAAAGTATTTTAAAAAGTATGTATATAGATATATATAATAATATTTAATTTTTTTTTTTTTCAAACAACCTTCATTTAATTCAAATTACACTTCATATTCCTGATCTTAATTTCTTTTTTTTTTGGATTCATGAAAGTTTTTATGTATTTAAACCATAATCCAATGTTTCAATATTGGTACGTAAACGATTTTCATCACTACGTTTCCTTTTTGAATCACCATAACAGGCACCATTTCTTAAACGTTTAATACAATCTCTAATAAATGAATATTTTGTACGACTTATAACATAAATGTATGGATCTGATGTAAAATGTATTGCCATTAAAATGTCAGCTATCCTAAAGAACCAATGTGTATTTGGTAAACGTTTTGACATCAAAGCTAATGGAATTGAGATCTGTATTCAAAATAAATAGAAAATAAAAAAATAAATGTTATATTTTTTTTATATAAAATATAAATATGTCAGTTAATAACATGGAGGGGAAATGAAATAAGTTTTATTTATTTTACAATTTTCTTTTTTGATTTTACTTTTTTACTGTTTATGTTAACTAAACATTTAACTACTAAAAATACTATAAAATCGAGAATTTATAGTATAGATAAATAAAATAAATTTGTATATAAATATTTGTAGTTTATATTTGCCATAGCAGTATTTTTTTTTATTTATTTATTGATATTAGTATCTATTACAAATCACATTAAGGGATAACATTATTTTATTTCTCAAAAGAAGTCTCCTAAAAATATGCAATTGTTCTATTTTATTTTTTTTAAACAACTACCAAATTTTAATAAGTAAGGGGCTTCGGTAGCCTAGTGGGTAGGCGTGTGGCGTATTAACCGAAGGAGTGCGGGTTCGATCCCTGCACAGGTCGTAAGTGTTTTTTTCTTTACATTCCCCCCTTACGACCAAATATAATGTAAATATATAGTATATAATATAAACAAAATAAATAATATTAGTATATAATTTAATAATAGTATAAAAACCTATAATGGCCTTAGTAGCCGATGGTTCAATAATATTGCATTACATTTATGTATGTAATATTAATATAAATAAATAAATAAATAATAAGTAGTTTTGCCAATTTACTTACTTTAATTCCTATTATTATCACCTATTATTATAATTTAGCCAAATATAAACATTTAATTTTTTTAGTCATATTCATATTTATGTTTTCTTGCATTTTAATACAATGTAACGTGTTCGTATATATTCTAAATCTGGCCTGACAATAAAATTGTTCTGTTTATTTTGTACTTGTACTTTAAATTTGCTTATTTCTAATAGCCTTAATTAGGTTAATCCGTTTCACACGTATGACTTTAAATTTATTTCATATTATATAGTGTTATATATAGTAACATCACATATAAGAAGGTCGCGAGAAGGTTTCCTTAAGAAAAATTATTTTTTCAGTAATTTTCTTTCCAATTAAAAATTCTGTCGACCGAATACACTCGGTTAATACGCAATGTGTTTAACAACTCGGCCATTAAGGCATTAACAACATGTACTTAACTATAGATTACCATAATTATCAAATATTAAATTAATTAAAAATCAGTTAAAATTTAGTTTTCAATGTTTAATATCTACTTACAAAATATCATATAAACAGTGAGATTAATAGAAAGCTGAACAGGATGAACAAAAATTCAAAAATGTTATAATTTTCTTCTTTTTTTTAAACTACTTTACTGGTAAAAAATAGTAAATTTCATCGTAATCTATACAAGAACTATAAATAGAAAAAAATAAAAAAGTTTTAAAACATCACCCAAACAATTTTAAAATCTATCTAGATTAAAAAAAAAATAAATTGTCATTAATCCTTTTTTATCAAAAAAAAAAACATATTACATGACCCATGTTTTAATAGTTTTTAACTGATGAACAAATGAACACAGATGTCAAAATTGGATTTGTTTTTTACATATACAATCATATACAAATTTTATCTATTTCAAAATCGAATTTCACCCTTATGACATATACAGAAATAAAAAAAATGCATTAAGAACATTAAGGTTATATATAGAAGGGTATCTGATTCTTATATACAAATACATATCCTGAAATAGCCACCCCATCTAAACTCAATGCAGAACATTAAAGACAAAACAAAATAAAACTAAACCATTTTCAGTTGAATTGGATAAGGATTGGACAAAAAAAAAAAAAAAACATATTAACATTATATTCTCCAACTAAGGATAATAAACATTGTTGTATTTCAAATGGAAATTTGATTCACTTTTCTTTACATTATTCTTTCCCGTTTTTTTTCATAATATTCGTAAGTCATAAATTCAATCGGAAAAGAGGGAGAAGAAAAAGTTATTGCACTAATATAATTCAATTTATTTTCGAAGTATTTTAAGAGTAAAAAAAAAACTGCAAATAAATTAAATCAAGTATAAAATAATGAAACATTGACTTGTAATACTTGAATATTTATATGGATTTTAGATTTTTAAATGACTATGATATCAAACGAAAAAAATATAATTAATTCATCTCATGTTTTTCTCTCTAATACTACTTTACATTGACAATAACATTTAAAGTAGATTAGATACATTATTAAAGTTCATTCATTATACATAAATACAATGCATTAACCTTTAGTAAACCTGCAGTAACCTATATACATTCTGGGATTTATGATGAGAACATACATTGAACTGAAAGATAAACTACTGTAATTATAAATACATTGCATCATTTATAGGTATATCGCCTTGGATATATGATGAGAACATACTTTGGAACTGCAAGATGAACTCCCGTCGAACAGAAAATTGTAAAATACAATTTCATTCGCTGCACTTATTAACACTCATTTAATATCCTTCAATAATTAAAAACTGAAGTTCTAAGATACAGTAGTGTGGCATGAAATTATTTTATTTTGTAAAATATTAAATAAATCTAATTCATAAACGACAGAAATATAAATTGTAGATCTTTTTATAGGAGCTTTTTATTTTTAGTTTCTATTTTGAAAGTATGAACATTTAAAAAAAAATTTAAATCCTAACACTCGAATTAAAAGAACATTTAATGAAACCAAGTCAATAGGTTTGGTTAATTTTGTCTTAAAATATTTTTAGTTCTTCTGCGCAATTGTTTGCAATAAACTCTAAAATATTAAATATGTAACATTTTTTTCAAACTATTTAAATGATTTACTGTCTTATTATATAATATCTAACTATTTTTAAAACTCCTGTTTTACAAATTACATTTTATGTAACATTATCTGACTCATGGGGCAGTGATTAAATCGCTAGTCTTTCAATTGTAGGGTTTTGGGTTCAAATCCCGGTCAGGTCATATAAAAAAATATGAATAATGTATATCGTATAACTAATAATCAAAATAATAATACTAGCTGCTACAGTAGAGCTATCTTTGGTTACATCATGCAGGAAGGCGATATATTTACTACTGCACTTTGTAATCACGGATGGCCCTAACTCTGTAGTGGTTCTGTATTGCATGTTGTAACTGTTGATGGCTATAGTAAATGTGGAGAAAATATTAATAATGGTAGGCGGATTTATGGTTCCCTTACAGTTCTACTCCCAATTCAATGTTTCTGCATCTTTGTCCTATCCTTTCCGACCGCGACTCTCTAGCCAGTGTATACTGCATTAATAGGTAGGGGTTTAATTTTTTTATATTGCCTAAAGAGGGAGATGGGTTTAGCCAGTAAGAATATAACAAGACCAAGAGTGAACTCTTGGTGTCTTTGTACGATTCCCACCTCTCGCTTAAGAAAAAAAAAACATTTAAAAAATTAAAAAGAGGTGAGGTCTCAGTGGCCAAGTGGTTAAGTACGTGGCTTACTGGAACCCAAGGAAGTACGGGTTCAAATCCTGCACAAGTAGCAAGTTTTATTAATTGAAAACAAATCCCACTTGCTCTCAAATATAGCGTAAATATAAAATATATAATATAACCAAAATACATAATATTGGTGTATAACTTAATGATAGTGTTCGACCTATAATGGCCTTACTAGCAGATGGTTTTGTAATATTGCAATATTCTATGTTATTTGTAATATTAATATAAATAAATAAAAAATAAAAAGCGGTTTTATGATTTGGCTACAAATTTGGTGCTTTAATAATTTATTTAGTACGGATATTAAATAATATTTTTTTTAATACTATATTTTTATGGTATTATAAAAATAAAAATTAATGGTTGTAGAGTTGTAGAGTTGTTTACACCTACACAATCAAATTAAAACTGATATTTTAAAACTTTCTATATTTAAACTTTGAAAACTAAATAAAAAATAGAAACCAAAAGAAAAACTAATATTAAAATAATTTTCAGATTTACGTAAAACATCTAATTAAGGATACCGTGATGTACGTACATTGCATTCAAATATATCTAATGATTTTATTTTTTCTTATAATATACTAGGAGAGTACCCGGCGTTGCCCGGAGTATTTTATTGGCTTTATAGAATAAAAATTATTAACTTTTATTTCTGCGTTAATATAATTTAATTAATATAGTTAATTTATTACTACGAATTTACGAATTCTGGTGTTTAATATTCTATTTTTATTACATTTAGTTAAATTGAATAAACAGAGCCAAGAATTAGAGACAATTCTTTTACAAAAATTTTTTAAAGGAATCAATAATCTATTGAGTACACAATCACGGCGAAGTGAATTTCCACAATATATTCTTTAATACCGAAACATAAAATCGCATTTCAATTAAAAAATACCATAATATAATACATTTTTTTCGTAAGTAATGTCACTTCATGTTTTTGTGAATTATCCTTTTAAGCACAGTTTGAAAAATTTGCTATTAGGTTAGGTCTGCATAGGTCTGCCTTATGCATAGGTCTCTTAAAAGAATAATGTTGTAGAACAACTTTTTTATGTAACCTCACCGTTGGAGATCCTGGAGCACCCACAGCTCTTCAAATTTTGAAAAATCTTCTTTTTAATGCATACATCTTAGGTTCTCTTTAACATATTTTCAATATAAAAAATGCATGATTGTTTTTTACCTTTATAAATAAACCAGAAATTTTTTACTTTTTCTAATTATGTTTTCAAATTGATTGGCTAAAAATATGTGTAAAAATTGTATATGGATAAGGATGTAAGGTTTTCTGTTCTTTAAATATATATGTACTCATTTTTTATTAAATACTGTACAGAAATGTGATATATAGTATTTTTAAATATACGCATATTATACATACTATATGTACATATTTCAATGATATTTTATGGGAAATATGTTATACACATGCATCTTATGTAGGTAGACCACATGTAAGTAATGCATTTCTGAATGATGACATAATGATTGTCGTATGTAGGAAATTATTTCTGTTTTTTAACAACAGCCGAAAATGTTACGTTGTTAAGACTTAAATACAGTATTCTTAAGATACTTAATAAGGTTATTTTAATTACTGTTATATATTAGAAATTTGCACTGAAAGGTTTTTATGGAATATTAAAAACAGTATATATAAAAGGAAAGAGTGTTGGAAATATCTTTTTAATAATAATAATAACAATACAAAAAATTAGGCAAAATATTTTTAATAGATGTTCGTTCGGAAATGGGTTAACAAACGTTAACAAACATTTTGTCACAGACTTTATTTATAACCATAAATTCATCCTGCCAAATTAGACACAAATTAGAAACAAGACAGTCTATCGTAAAGAAATGTGTTAATTTTTTTTGACAGTCTATCGTGACGAAATGTGTTAATGAATCACGAAAAAATTTATTGAATGAGTTTGTGTGCCAAAGTGCAATATTTGTGCAAATTTTCAATTGGTCAAATCGTTTAAGTACAACAACAAAAAATGAGAAACTTCATGGTCTGAAGCCTGATGGTAAATCGGGTTAATGTATCGTAATCAAATCAACTCAGGAAGCTTTTGTGATAAAGACATATACTTTTTTTTAATTTTCAACTCAATTGGTCAAACCGTTTAAGTGCGACAACAAAGAAATTAAAACACTTCATTGAGCCCTGGTGCCGAAACGGGTTAATGGATCGTAACCAAATCAACTCAGTGAGCCCCTGTGACAAAGAGCTACACTTTGGTAAATGTTAAACTCAATTGATCAAACTATTTTAGCGCGATAACAAAGTAAATTACAAAACTTCACTGACCCCTGGGGCCGAAACGGGTAAATGGATCGTAACCAAATTAACCTAGTGAGCTTTTCTGCTAAAGAGCAAGAATTTTACGAATTTTCAAATCAATTGATTAAAACGTAAAAACGGACGTTAAACGGACAACGAAAAAACTTTAAATGGCTATCGGGCCGCAATTGTTTAATGATAATATAGCCTATAACACTTTCCAGGGTCGTAGAAATATTCCTGCAAAATTTGGTTGCAATCGGACTGGTGGTTTTTACGTAAAAAGGGCACAAGCAAACAAACACACAAACAAACAAACAGAATTTCTTCTTTATATACTAGAAGATAGAAGATGTACATAATAGATTTATACATTTTAAGAAATGACTCTCATAATTTATAGTATTAAAATCTCTATGAAAAATACATACATTTAAATTTCGAATATAAAACAAGGAAAGAATTTTAATAAATCTTTATTAGCACCAGGTTTGAGTTATATTATACGTATATCATATACCTGCATCTTTTTAGATTATATTAAAAAAAAAACTTAAACATTTTTATCTTCAAATTACCCATTACTATTAATTTATATTGATTTCAAATAATTTTAAATAATCCATTAATTTTTTTTTTTTTTTACTTTTCTAACACATTACATTACTTACCATTTGTGGCATCCAACATATAACAAATGAAATGCTAAGAAATGTCATTAATTTTGCAAAATTTTTCTCTGTATTTGATATGCTATTCTGATGATATAATGATCCATGACCATTACTACTAGCATTACTTTTTGCTCTCGTAATAGCTTCACGTTTTGATCCAAAACTACTACAACTACTTGACATTGTATTTTGTGTATGACATGAACTTAATGATGGTGCATGATATGCATTAAAACCATTACCACCTATAACACCACCACTAGTTGTATTTTTATTATCCAAAGTTGTATTACCAATAAGTGCATCATTTACATTATTTGAATGCAAATTCATAGCTATTGTTGTTGATGTACTAGCTGCTGTTGAATTTGTAAGTGTTGTACTGTTGCTACCATTAAAATTACGTTCTCTATTAACCAAACTATAATGTATTGAAGATTTTTTCGATTTGTGATATCCAATATAACATAAAACACGTACAACGAATAGATTACAAACAACAATAATAGTGCATAATAAAGTACCTGTCAATTAGAAAAAAAAAATAAATAAATAAAATAAAAATAAATGAAGTAAACGAATGAAACAGAATTAAATGTTGGGGATTTTATACATTTTTTTTTTATTTAAACAATATTAAACATTATTTTAGATAAAGAGAAAAAGAAACTTTTCCATTCTTTTTACACGTCACTAAAATTAAAAAAAAAAAAACACAAAAATACTTTGAAATTTATTAATTTATCATTTGAAATAGGATTTGTTACATGTACATATACATATATATGCTGTTAAAGATTAACTTTTGATAGATTTTCTTTCTATGTACAATAAAAGTATTATTGTATCCACGTCAATCTTTATATGTGAAAATTATCTATGACACGTATAAATAACGCATTTAATAAATTTTATCAGTTTCTATGCATAAAAATATAATATTTAATTTTGTAACAATCAATCATTTCAAAATAAAAATAACAAAGCAAATTGTAAACGAACGGTTTTTTAAAGACACACATTTTCCAAAAGACAGTAGAAACTGTTTAGAATTGTGACTTGAACCAAAATTTAAAAATATTCTTAGAATTTCATATAATAAGAAAAAAAATGTGAAAAATAAAGAGACATTTTCATCAATTTTAAGGGAACTCCACATGATTGAAAAAAACCATTAACACATGTACAATTATAAAATTGAAGCTTTAATTTTTTGTCTTTTATTTTGAAAAAATGTTTACAGGTGCCCAAGTTACAGGTTTTTAAAAATAGCAAAATTTCAATTTTTAAGCTCTAATACTTCTACCACCCACAGCTCTAACAAACAAATTTTGTGAGACATCTTACACTAATACTAAAAGATCTTTCTTCTCTTAAAATTTTAACGTTCTAACGAAAAGTACGCCGGAGTTATGAAGGAAGAAATATCTTGCAAAATTTTAAAAATAAGACTTTTAGCCCATTCAAAAAACGTGAAATGAAAAAGGTCTTGTACAACATTAATTTTTTTATGAGGCCTCCCCATGGTTAAAATTTCATAATTCTATCTTTAATGGTGGAGAAGTTTTGTAAACAGACGGACAAAGTGAAACTAATAAGACATTTTTTCAACATTTTTTTTTAAAATGTGCTAAAAATATATATGTAATTGATGCGATCAAAATATATAAATTTTAAAAGAAATTAAATAAAAGTGAAAAACTTCGTAAAATACAACTTTTTAGTAAATTCCTTGTGAATAAACCAAAAATAGTGACCTTTTTAGTTTTTTCTAATATTTAGATTATAGAACACTGCCTCTCTTAGTTGCATTATAGAAACTACAAAAACAAACTTCTTTTACCAGATATAAAATGCCATCGAATGTAAACAAAAATGGTAATAACTGAGGTGTGGATAGAAAAGACGAAATGCTGATATAAATCCAAAAAAAAAAAAAATAAGATGGTAAAAATTGAAAATTTTGTGCAGAAAATTAAAAGCTTGTATTTATAAAAATATTAATTTAAAACAATGCTTTCAGATAGTAAAACATCAAGAAATATACTTATTTTGAAAAGTACAAGATAAAATTAATGAATTTGTAAGATTCTAATCTAATTTAAAATCAAAAAGTCATATTTTTCATTTAAATTCAAAATATTTCACCACTTTAGTCATTAAGTCTTTAAAATTAAAAATGATTTCATAATTAAATTTAATTTTTTTTTTTTTTTTTCATTTTGTTAAAAACATTTAACAAACAAAGTTTTTTTCTTTTTTAATTTTCACGTTATTAGAAAATTTAATCATCGTTAGAACGAAAACGACACAAAAAGAAAAAAATATTAACAAAATAAAATAAATTTTTCTTCAGTTAATATTATAATAAAAAGAAAAATGTCTGCGAAAATCAAAACTTGGAATTTTTCATAATTTGTTTTTTCTTTTTATTTTATTTTTGTTTTTGTTTTTGTTTTTTTTTTTTGGAAAATTAAGAAAAAGTTTTAAAAGGTGTTGAAAAAATGTACTCATATGATGTCTTGTTTCAGTTGAATTGGGAATGTAAAGAAATAATGCATTACAGTTCAATGCTTTGCCACTCAAAGTTATACTTAGTTTAAATTTATTTTGTAAAAACTTTTTAATTTTTATCAACAGTATATAATGAGTATATCAAATCCACAACTTTTTTTTTTATTTAATCCTTAAAAAATGACTGTTTATTAACGGTAACGTAGTGATTAAGTATAACTTAACTTTACATTTAGAATTTCTTAATTAAACATTTTTTACATAATAATTTTAATAAATTCTGAAAAAAAAAAAAAAATAAATAAAATTTAAAATTTATTTAAAGTTCTTAAATTGAATTTCTTAATGATATTTTCGTCTGTAAAGGCAACTGAAATTAATAATGTTCACAACGTCAGATAGTTTTCTTGAGAAATATGTTAACTTTTATACAGTTAACCTTGCTATTTTAAAGAAAATATTTACGATAGTCATAGAAATTGATTACATTTAAAGTAAAGTCTCATAGCTACCATGTTTTTTAAAAAGTTAATAAACTGTATTTAGTTCTTAATTTGATGAGTCTTCAAAATATCAGAACTTACAAACAAAAAAGTATTCACAGTGTTATCTGATATATTTATCGGGGAACCGTTCAGTTGGCAACTCTCATTTGACAACTGGACATTTGATCAGTGGAGATTTCGCAAAAAAAGACACTTAAAAAAACATATTTAACATTTAGCAAAATGAACAGTTAGCAAAAAGACATTTAACAACTTTCATAACTGGACACTTGGTAACTTGATGCTTAACAATTTTTACAAGTGGACATTTCGCAGATTTTTAGTTTAAAATAAATTTGTGGAAAAATGACAAAAAAAAATTGTAAAAATAATTGTTATTTTGCATTGCCTTAATATTTATGGAGGCTGTCAGCGCTGAGTGCTTGCAATGCAATTTGCCAAATGTCTTTTTGTTAAGTGTCAATTTTGTGAAATGTCCACTGATCAAATGTCCAGTTACTAAATGAAAGTTGCCAAATGTACCGTACCACTTTATCGACGCTTCAAAAATAGCTTTGTGCTGTAATTTTTTAGAGTTCCACATTTTATCCACAATATTTGAAACTTGGTGCCTAATAAATCTTTTTCCTATTATCCTTTAAAATATATTTACATATAACTTCGATTTTTATCACATTTTTCAAACAATTTTTGATATATTTATTTACTAGTTCCATTTTCTCCGTTTGTATGTTTACAAAACTTCTACACCGTTCAACATGGAGCAATAAAAATGTAACCGTGTATAGGTCTTATATAAAATTAATGTTGTCAAATAATTGTTTCATGTAGTCCCATCCCATCAATTACGGAGTTGTAACCGCTTAAAGTTGGGAAAACTCCTATTTTCAAATAGGAGTTTTATCTCAAGATCTGTTTAATATTTTTTTCAATCTAAACACGTCAAATGATAAAAAATTTATATAAGCTTTATACATCAATATAAAAACTATATAATTTTTTGCAATTTAGCATTTAAATCTGCCTTAATTTTGGAAAATCTTGCTTCTCCTGTATGGTATACTTTTAACCAAAGCCTTGATATTTTGACACCTGTGAAAATTTGTCGTATGTAAGCCGTAAAAATTAAAGCTTTAATATTATATTTTTACATGTGTTAACGGCTTTTCTTAAAAATATATAGGGTTTTCTTAAAATTAAAGAACATTACTTTTGATTTTTCATAATATTTTTTTACATAAAAAATTTTATGAAAAATTTAAATTAAAAAAAGTACAATTCTAATACATATTATATTTTTATTGTCTTTTTAAAAACGTGCGCCTTTATTTTTACTTGTTTCAAAAAGGAACATAAGTTTTCTTTGTCATCTGAAGTCAGCCTACCAATATAACAGATTGATCCTTAAATTGATTCAACCAACACATTATATGAAATCTTTGAAACCTTAAAAACAATTCAAAACTCATAAATCACCATGATATTCTAGACCTTGATAATTATAATTTGTTTGATTTATTTTGTTTAGATTTTAATTTATCAAAGACATACTCTGAATTTTAATATTCTCTCTCATGTTGAAATCAATAAATAAATAAAAATATAAGTTATATTTAATTCAAATCCAAAATATTTATTTTTATAAATTTGCAATCTTTAGAACAATTGACAAGGGAATTGTTAAAAAAGTTTTTTATAAAATCAAATTTAAATTGACTTTGAAATAATTGTAAACAGCGAAATTTTTTTTTTTTGTGATTTATTCAAAAATATTTATTGAAAAAGTTTTTGAATTTTTTCTTTAAACAAAAACAAAAGATTTAAAAATAACCTTGTCAATTGAATTTAAATAATATTCAACGTTGCCATTAAAAAAATACTTTTAAGAATAAATATGGAAATAGAAATTTCTAAAAGATTCAATTGTACCAATTTCGTTTATTAAAAAAAAATAAAATATAATACAAAACTTTAATAAATAAAAAAAAGTACTCTTTAAATATTTATATTGAAACAGGGTTCTTAATATTCTTCTGTCAAATCAAGGTTCTCACAAGATTATGCTTTAGTTTTTCAATTTAAATACACTTAGGTGTAGTAGCAGAACAATACGGCTTTCTTTAAATTCCCTGTTTAGTTTTTTTATATGTTTTATTATATAAAAAAAAAACTTGTATAATGAATAATAAAACTATAGTTATATATTTTAGAAGCTTCTCTTGGAAATTTTAACAAAACTCTTGTATCGCAACGGTTTAACTCGAAATCGAAAAAGCTTTTTCAAAACTTGTCTTTTGTTTCAATGCATCCCTGTTCATGCCCAGATTAACCCGTTCATGCTCAGATCCATTATGCCGAGATTCACTTACACAAATTTTAAATGTCGTGCTGAAAAAAGTTTATGAATTCTAATTTTTTTATTATTCAGTCAATTCCACTGTCAAGGGGTAACACATGTGCAAACCGTTAAATCAATCAGTCAACCCGTTTTTAATAAAAAAACTACCGAAAAAATGAAAACATTTCTGAAAAGTTCTTCTGGTAATGAATCCAACAACTTTGTTCAAACGAACTTGTGAAATTAACCAGACATCAGTATACCGTTTAGTTAGAGAACAACAAATTGATATTGAGAAAAATAAACATGAATTTAGCTTTAATTAAATAATTGATAATGTATTCAAAATTAAATCAATGTATTACAGTTCATAAAGCTTAGTTATAATATTTTACTTACGACACTGATGCAAATTTTAGTCTTCAGTTTAATCGTTGTTATGATCTTCATTTTAAGCGCATAAATAAATTAATAAGTAATATAAAAAAAAAATTTAAATATTTATAACATTATTCTCTTTAAAATATTATTTTCAATTTATATTAAGTCATTTATCATATTTTGACAGCTATCATAACGGAAACGGTTGATTATTCTCGATACAATGATCTAACAAATATTTGATTCTAGAAATATTCAAAAAATGTCTAAATATCCAAATCAATCAATATGAAAACAAAATCATTTAACTTTATATTAGATATCATTTACAATATCATATCACATCCTACATAATAATATTGACATTGATGTTAAATATTGACTGAATATGAATTTTTTTACATAACATCAGTAATAATTGTATATTCTTGAAATAAAATACATATTGCTTTCCTTTATTTCTGGTAATCTGCCCACTTATTAAGACAAAAGTACAAATTACATTAAGCATACACAACTGAATTCGATATTTCGTATAGGCTTATTTAATATAGGCTTTGAAGTATGATAAAAATTGATTTTTTTTTACATCGTCTGTAAGTTCCTTAATTAAATATTTTTATATTTTACAGTTATTTATTAATTAAAAAAAATGGGAATGTCAAAACGTCACTGTTAAATTTATCTATATTAAAAAATAAAATTTTGTTTTATTTCACTTCTAAAAAAATTTTCACTTGTGAGAATCTAAATTGAAATAGCATAGATGTAAATTAACTTATATTCAATGATAATTTTTAATGTCAAGCCTGTATATAAAAGAATAAAAAGAATACAAAAGAAAAAAATTGTGAAAATCAGGGTACATCTTCTTCTGTTTTAAACAAACCCTAAATAATTCAGAATAACGGTTTAAGCATGTGAAGTTATAATATTAAAGTTTCCATTTTTGCATAATAATTTGCAAAGATTTGTACAGGTGCCTAAATTACAGATATCTGAAAATAGCAAATTTTTAGTTTTTGATCCCTAATAGTAGAGGGTGATACTAACACATGTTCTGAGGTAACTTATAATAATTGCAAAAGATCTTTGTTCTCTCAATAAAAAGAAAGCAAAATCTTGTAACATCTTATTTTAGCAAAACAGATATTGAAATTATTGGTATTTTTTAAACATTGATTTGTATTGTTGATAAAATATCTTGTTATTTGATGCCTCTATCTTGGAATAATAATAAGCATAACTTGAAATATAAATATTTGATTTGGGATTCAGCTCCATAACCACTTATAAATAAGCTATTAACACATATAAAAATATAGTATCGATACTTTAATTTTTACGTCGCACTTTGAGAAAATCTGCACAGGTGTTTAAAAATAGCCAATTAACATTTTTTGATTCCTATTATCTTTTCAACATGGGGGTGGTACAAAAAAAATCAGAAGCGGCTTATACTAACTCTATAAGATTTTTCTTCTCTAAAAAGTGTAAGGTTCTAACTAAAACCATTTTGGAGATATGAAAGAAGCAAAATCTTGAAAAATTTTCTTTTCACATAACAATAAATTTGAATACTTAATTTAAAAAGAATATATAATTTTCCTTTTTTGATTGAAAAAAAATAAGCATAGCCTGAGATAAGTCCTACTTATAGTTAATTAGTCCTATCCATTGTTAAAATTGAATAACTCTATCTTTAAGGGTGTAAAAGTTTTGTAAACAGACAGACAGACAGTTACATGGTCAGAGTGAAACTAATAAGAAAATTTTTCAAAAAATTTTTAAAAATGTAACAATAATTAATAATTTAAATAGGTATCTCAAAAAAAAATAATTGGATTATATTAATGACAGTAATGAAATTTCTTACAGTTAAAATAAGCATTAAATAAGCAACTTCAAATAATTAAGCGGAGCGGTTCTTTTAACCAAAAATGACATTTTAATAACAGTTTTAATAAAATATTTTATTTTAGGGATTTTTTTCATACTAAACTGCTATTAAACGAACTGAAACTAATAAATTAATAGGTATAAAAAAAATGTTCTCTTTACTGGAACTAAGTTAATTTAAAACTTTTAAAATAAATCACATGATTAATTTTAATTACATAATTAAGAATCATTTAATTATTTTTTATCTTATCGTTCATTTTTGTTTTTGTTTTTTAACCTATAGAGGTGGAACACCTTTAATTCATAGAGATGGTCATAGACTTAGATTTTATTATTAAATTTTTATCAAAAGAACTTTTAAAAAAAACGTGATTTTTCATTTGAAGAAATTTTCTAAGCACATGAACTTAATTTTTTTAAAGTAATATCGCAAAAGGTTATCTAATATATTTTAGGTTATAATTCTAAAAAAAAAGTTTCAACAATTTTTTAACCTACACAACAAAACATTAAAAATTATTGTGAAATATATGAATGTAATCTTAAAAAGAATTTTCTTAATAAATATATTTTATAAAATGTTTTTTTAAATTTATAATAATAAAGTTTTCAACAGATTTAAGTCACCAAGTTTTTGATTTTTTAAGGTAGATATTTCTCAAAAAAAAAAGGAACAAGAGAATTCAACATATCCTTAAATTGTTTAAAATACAAAATAAATTTTTACAACTTTTGAATGTAAAATAAACTTTATAAATTAATTTAAACTTTGACAAACATTTGGTAGCTAAAATTTATTACAAAAGAACAGTTATTTATCTAATTCATACATATATGTATAATAAAAAAATAATATTACTACAAATGACAACTTTTGAAGACAAAACCACCAAAAAGAACCTTTATAAATTTTCGTATACCCAAATAAAAATAATTTTGCAAATTTTTGATTAGAATTTAATAAATTACACTAATCCAAAAATTTTCATTAAATAAAGAATTTAAATTTTTTTTTTTTTTGGTTATAATATACCTACTTTGGCATAATTTAAGTCAACTATTAAAAATTAAATAAACTAAAAATATATTACAAACAAATCATTTAAATGACAAATGTCACCCAAAAAAAAATTTTTTTTTTCTTTCTTTTAATTCTTTTTACAGATAAAAATGAACAGAAACATTTTGAACACATAATTATTATGTTCTAGGTCAGAGATTATATTCAAAACAATTATTTAGGCTCACATTATCTCGGTTATAATAATGTTAAAACTAACCCTATTATTTTTTAAATGTCAATTCTAAATGTTGTTTTTTTTTTTTTTCATTGCCTCACTTCTATGATTTTCTATTGTTTTCTATTGTTAATTTTTTCCTTTTGTTTCATTTTGTGGTCGTCTGAACAGCAATTACGAAGAAAAAGGATTTTGCAAAGAATGACCTGCTGTTAACACTATTATCAGACAAAAAAAAATAACACAAACTTCTTTAAAAATTAAAGAAAAAAGAATAAAATGTATTCTCATAACAACACTTCAAAATTTAAAAATCAAAGGAAGTCCGTCAATATAATCAAAATTGAACAAAAAAAATTCTTAGAAGAAATAAGTCAAACAACCGATAAAATTTGATAGGATAAGAACTCAATTTTGATAGAATAAGAATAAAACTGAAAGGAAATGGAAACTTTAAAAAGAAAATCCGTCCCACAGTTTAATTTCGAAAGTCATAAACTCAATTTTGATAGAATAAAAATAAAACTGAAAGGAAATGGTACTTTAAACAGAAAATCCGTCCCACAGTTTAATTTCGAAAGTCATAAACTTTTTATACTTTTAAATTTAAACTTTATAAATGTCGCTATAATAAATAATATAAAATACAAAACTCATTATAAAATAAGGTGCCGTGAAATATATTAATATCAACCTAATATATCAACCTCTATAAAATTATCATGAATGTATTAAATATGCAAAAATAAAACTTCATAATAAGTATTACACTTAAAAGAAACTGTCACTTTCCTTTTTAAATATGTATATTTGTGTTTTTGATTTCCAAAAAGTTAACAAAATTTCCAAACGAAAATAAATAAAACTAAGTAAAAAGAAAACTTTTCTTTCAGTCTATGAAATTTAAAGAACTAAACTCTTAAATTTATTCAGAGATATTTAAAGAGTCATTTCTTAAAAAAGGAAAAAAGAAGTGCTAAAGTATGTACAAAAAAAAAAATTAGTGAAACCTTTTTTTTTTTTAGTATTTTGTTTTCTTCTATTATCAAGAAGCTGGTTTTCATCACTTGATTTGATCTACTTCTCTCTCTCTTTCTCTTTCTTTTTTTTTTTGTTTTTTTTTCATTAGAAATGAAACCGAATTTTTTTGTTTTGAAATTGTTTTTGCTTTCTTTTGGTAAATTTTTTTTTTTTCAATGTTAAAGAAACATTGAAAAAGTGTCGCAAAACCCAAAAGACAATAAAAATAAAACCAATTTAACCAAACATAATATACGTACATACATATATAAAGTAACACAAACCTTAATTTTTTTTTAACTTTGAGTATATAAAATTCCTTGGAACCTCGAATTTAACTTATAAAAAACTTTTTTTTATTTTTTTATTTTTGTGTAAAAATGTTTAAATTAATAAATCGGGATTCTGCTCCACTTTAGATACTTTTTATTTTAGTTATACATAAATGAATACATATTATAATGAGAAATAAAATTGGATGAAAATATTAAAGTACAATAATAAATAAGAAGCTAGGCTGTTTGGAATAAAAAAATTCAGGTGTCAGAAATATAAAACTATCAATTTTCAAATTACTTTTAAAGTTAAAATTTTGTAATTGTTTGAATAACTCTGTTTTATGATTGATCCGTTCGTGAAGGATTTATGAGTTTCATACAAACAGTTAATCCAGCTTTTTATCACGTTCCCTACACAGATCTCCTTACAACAGCAATTTAAAATTTCACTTTTTTGACAGGTTTCAAAATGACATTTGACAGTCAGTAACCATAAACAAAATAATTTAAACGAAATTTGAAATTTTTTGGAATAAACATTTGGAATAAAACATTCAGAATAGTTTTTAAAAAATTAACAAATTATGGCCGAGAAAGCAAATCCGTAAATTACTATACAAATTATATACATTTTAATATTCATTTTGTTAAAAACAAAAATAAAGTTACTTATATTCAAATCCAATTTTTTCATATTTATGTTTGCAACTGTCAAAAAAAATTTCAAAATCGAGTTAATTTACATAATATATATATGTATGTATGTACATATGTCAAAAAAAAATCCCTTATCTCTTTTTTATTGATGCGTAAACCATAGGCATAAACTTAGTAATACAAAAAGGCAACTTGTATAAAATATAAATAAAAAAAAAATAAATATAAATAATTATAAATAAGTTCTAGTTGTAAAAAGGAAAGCTTTCCGAATCAAACTAAAATTTTAAAACATGTTATGTAGAAGGTCCAAACTATTCTAGTTTCATCGAAATATCACGAGAGCAATAAACTCTTCTGTTCTTATTATAGTTCTAGAACAAGGCAAAAATGGAAAAAATCATGAATAGTATCGTAATTTTTTCTTGTTCTTATCGCATAATTTTTTCTCCTTAAAATTATTTTTTTCTATATTTTTTCAAAATTGTTTTTCATATGACAAAATGATAGATAAACTGAGGAAGTATTAAAGTGAAAATGAAAAGAGGAGGAAATATTAAAGTGAAAATGAAAGAAAACAATTTTAGGTATTTTAAAAGTGGAAAATTTTTTTTGTTTCATTGTAGTCTGTAGTCTATACAAATAGAACCAACTAAAGAAAATTGGTATGACATATGACCAAAATAAATAAACAAATAAAGAAATTCCAAAAGTGCTATTATAAAGAAAAAAAACAACCTGTTTTGACATTATTTGATTTTTTTAAAAAGAACCAAGAAAAAAGAATAAGAAAAACCTTTCATTATTTTAATAATATGAAACATTTTGATTTTTATTGTTTCAAAAATTTTTTGATTAAATTGTCAAAGAACAATAAATAAAAAAAAATATTCAATTTAACATTTCAATTTTTAAGTCATGGACACTTTAAAATAATTATACACATGTTTTGAAATCTATTACGACAAAATAAATCATTAGGTTTTTTCGTGCATTTAAAAAAAAAAAAAAATTATTCTATGTTTTATGAACTTTATAAAACATTGGAAATTTTAAGATTATATTAACAGTTTTTGAATTTATACAAAATCTTATTTGGTCTTTATCAGTAAATAAAATTAAAACGAAAATGAAAATACATTTTAAAATTTATCTACTGGATCAAAATAAATTTTAAAAATGATTTTTGTTTTTGTAAAGTAAAAAATCTTCAGCTATTTTTTGACTTACAAACTTAGTAAAGAAATTTAAGCTATAATATAAATTAATATAACAAAAGTAAGAATGAAATGTAAATAACAGACATAACAAAACTTAATACTTTTCATTCTCTATAGGCTTTTAAGTTTATGTTACAACTTAAAGAAAGTTAATGTAAGTAAACTATCTGGCTTAAGTCATTTGACAGTCACAAATTTGACAGTAGAAATATTAATTTCACTTTTAAATTTGAAAATGTTTAAAAACGATTTTTAAAAAATTTATTTATTTGGTATCGTTTATGTTATATTAAAATTTATTAATTATGCTTCACTCATAACAAAAATTAAATGTTATTTTCTTAATTACTTAAGTTTTGCACAAATTTGTTCGTACATGCTAAAGTTGTACGAAAAATAAAATTTTTAATGAAAACTCAAATTATATTGACATAAGTATGTTTGGGTATATCTAAATGCATGCGCATAAAAGTGTGTAAAATTTTTACTATTACTTAAGTTGCTTAAAAGAAAGGCTAGTTAGACCCAGTATTATGCAGAATATTTTCCGTTTATTTTAGTATTGGTTAGTAAATTTCATAGGTTCATTAGTTCTCTGCTAATTATATATACCTATCTTAATAAATATCTGAGCTTATCAAAGAAATTTTTACTTAATTTAAATATTTTCAAATATTATATGGTTCAATAAAGATAAAGGTCTTTTATTTATAATTTTTTATTTGAAATATTATATAAAAAGATAACGAACATGAATAAAACTTTAAACAATTACATAGAAATGAAATTCATTAAAAAAAAATTTAGCAATAATTCAACAAAAAAAAAAAAAGTATTTTTTTTACAATATTTCTAAGTCTGTAATTTACAACCACTTAAATTTTATACAATAATATTAAAAGAAAATCTGCTTTAACTGTAGATATTTTATAAAAAATAAAATGTCTAGAATATATCTTTTAAAAAAAAACTTTTGAGGTCACTAAATTATTTTGTTTCTAACGATTTGCAGGCTTTTTATAACCTATAAAAATATTATTATTACAAGTAGATATTATATAAGATTCATATTATTTATCTTAAAATATATTTTCATTTATATAATAATCATAATAATATTATGTTAAATATATGATAATGTATAATAAAATGGCAATCATATAGATTATCTCTTACCAAAAATCATAAAAATATAAGCATAAGTAATATCCCAAAATGTTTTTGCATCACGATAACGTAAACATTGATTTTTTTCTTCATCATAATAAACACCAAATCCAAGTAATGGTAAAAATGTAATAATAGTTGCCATTGATACTAACATTTGAATTGTTTTCTTTACAACATTGTATGTAATATGCTAAAAAAAAAAAAAAAAAAAAAATTGATATACATATATATAAATATTTTATTTTTTATCATAAAAACTAGAAAATCCGTTGTGCAATTTAACACAATTAAAAACTAAAAATTAAAAAAACATATATAAATTTCCTAAACTTTTGATTTTTACATCAGCACCAGTAAAAAACACATTAATCGTCAGAGAAGAAATCATTTGGAAGATTATTATTTGAAACAGACACATTTTGCAATTATGGCACCAATTAGAACTAGTCCCTTTCTTATATCTTAATATCTTACAATATTTACATTCCTAAGAAAAACCACCCAAATTGGGGTTTCTTCGGCTTTGAAAATTTTAATTCTGGTTTTAAAAAAAATTTCTTCTTCTAGGTAAGCCGATATGTGTAAAATAATATTTTCCTTTAGATCCCTTTATTCCTAATTAAAAAATCACTTACTTGAATTCGGAATCAGTTACTTGATCTAACAATTCTAAACAGAGTAAAAAACAAAAAAAAAAACTAGGTACTACTTTTCTAGGCATAGTACTACTAGGTATAGTTTATTATTTTTTACTTTTTTTGTTTATCAAAAATTCTGCTTACAAATCAAAATTCCAACTTAATAATGAAAGGAGCTTTTATCAGCTTTTATATAATAGTGAAAACAGATTTTATAGTAGAAAAATAGATGGAGTATTTTTTTTTTCAATATTGATATTTTTAAATTAAACTGTAAATATTTTTTTTAATTTTAATATAATCAGAAATGATGACGTAGAAAAATGAAATTTAAAGACCATCTTTTGACGAAATTAGAAAAAATTAGTATTTTTCGAATTATATAGATTATCAGGATTATAGGATAACATCAGCCTATTATTTTTTTCTAATAAATATTAGGCTTACTATTAAAATTTAATCTCTTTATTTTCAGGCCTTTTAACATTGTTAAGAATTTTTTTTTTTTTTTTTCCAAAACAAAGAAATCGTTTGAAAACTGACAAAAAAAAGGTTTGTTTAATTATTAATTTATTTTTAAGGCTGCGATCAATATTCATCATAATGGATTCAAATTAATAAATTAAAAATTTGCTAAATTTATTTGTACTGAAAATTTATCTGTACTGTACTTTACTAACTGTACCTATTACGAACTGTACTGATACTGTATCTTTTTAACTGCACCTATTGGGGCCTCAATAGCTAAGAGGTTAAGAGCGTATGAAATACGTTGTAAAAACTGGGATTAAGTTTAAATCCCACACATGTTGTAAGAATATTTCCGTCCTACGATATTTACAGTCACGCCTGAAAAGGAAAGGCTGTATAATTCCTTTCGACATTTATGTAGCAAGGGAATAAACTATAAAAAAAAATACTGTACCTACTTTTAATGAAGTTGCGTCTCTGTGGTGAATATTTTTAAATGAAAGATTTCTGTCTATAGTAATACTTTTAGTAAAAGTTTGTGTCTTTGATAATACAATTTGCTAAATTTATTTGTATTTACTGGTAATTATTAAAAAATTATACAGAACTATCATCATTACCAGTTTAATTTATATGAAGTAGTGGTTCTGTGTGAAGTAAGTTCTATAATAAAAATAAATTTTTTTTAAATTTTTAATATGTATGTCGCAAGGTATTTCGCCAAGTTTTTGTGTATTATATATGTATATATATAAACAATAAAATCGTATTATACTCGTAATATAATTTTCATTTTGTATTACATTAAAATTATTTTAAAATTATATATGTACATACATTATTTTTATTAAAATTTTCTAATAACATGATGCAATTTAAAGCATTATGTCATTCAATTATAAGAAATTTTTTGTTCATATACATACACCTCTACAAATTACCAATAGATCATTGTAATAATAATTTTAATGAATTAATTCCGAATCTTTAATGTTTAATTACTTTTGCAATAAAGAAAAGACTTAAAATGAAAGCAATTAAATTCTAAAATAAATTTCCTTGAATTCTAAAAATTCTAAATTAAAGTTATTCAAGTTAAAGACTACTAAATTAATTGAAAATTTAATGAATCAAAAAATATTGATTATTTTCCTATATGTTTTGTCATTCGTTAATTTTATAAGGTCAACTCTATCTTTCAATTCTTATCTTTCTATTAGCCTTGTCATCCTTTTTTTTTTTTTTATGTAATACTCCAATAAGTAATGTATGTTGTATTACGAAGTATTAAATTTTGAAATTAACAGATACATTAATTCTTCTTTCAGCTTACAATATTTATTTATGTCTACAATCAAAAAAAAACAAGCAATAAAAAAATCTTTAATTTAAAATCATATTTCTGTAAGTTGTGGTTTTTTTTATTATAATATTACCTTATGATATGTAAAAGGTCTGGCTAAAGCCATCCATCTTTCAGCTGCCATAACAACAGCAATACAACCAGAACTTAAACCAAAAAATCTCCATACCACACGAGCAATACAATTCGATTTAACAAACGCATTTATTATTGGTACATAACTTGTCAGAATCAATTGGAACAGCATTCCCATCAAACCAATCAAATTGTTTGTTGTTAAACACCTATAAACAAAAAAAAAAAAATATATAAATATTTAAATTAAATACAAAAAGACATATTGTGGTTTTTAGCACATTTTCAAAAAAATTTTGAAAAAATGTGACTATTAGTTTCACTCTGTCCATCCCTATATTTACAAAACTTCTACACTGTTAAAGATATGATAGAGAAAAAATATTTTAACCATAGTTAGGTGTCATAAAAAAATTAATGTTGTAGAACAACTGTTTCATGTATCCCCATCCGTTACGGAGCTACAGCCCCCTCAAATTTAAAAAAAAGCAATATTTTCAGATGTACATATCTCAAGCTCAGGGTAGTAATTTTACAATCTAATAGCGCTATAAGTCCGGACATTTTTTTACCTCTATAAAATAATATGAAAACTATGCAATATTTGTAATTTAATATTTAAATTTACCGTTTGGTTTTCAATTTTGCAAGATTTTTCTACCTTCATAACTCCGGCACCTTTCTAGATAGGTATCTGAAATTTTGAGACAAGAAAGAACTTTTAGAATTAATATGAGTTTCCTCAGAAAATTTTTTTTAAAAGGGCAGTGGTATGTTTAAGAGCTATTCGCGTTCAAAAGTTGAATATCTGTTTTATTTAGACACCTGTAGATACTAATTTTTCTTCGGCAAAATATAAAAATTAAAACTTCATTAACATATTTTTATGTGTGTTAACGGTTTTTCTTAGTTATATAGGTTTCCGTACTTACAGCCCCTTAAAATTGTATTTACATTTTTTCTTATATGAAATTTTCAAATTTCGGTGGAAGTCACAATTCTAAACAGTTTGTATTATCTTTTGGAAATGTGTGCTTTTAAAAATCATTGGTTTACATTCTGTCTTGCTTTTTTTTTATTTTAAAGTACATCACCGGACTTTCATTGTAATAATAAAACCTTTGTTTTTTTTAATTTAACACCATACTGGGGGGTATTTTCTTTTTTACAATCTGACCTAGATAATAACAGTACAACAATATTTTTTTTATTTTTTTTTTTTCATTTTTATCAATCCTACAAAAAGTTATTGTTCTTTAATTGATTTCTAATTAAATTATTTTGATGCTATAATTTAAAATGTGTCCTTGCTGTTAATATCGTATTATACATATTAGTCCTCATTGATGCTTTATATATACACAATATCTATATATAGAAAAGTATTTATTAGAAAATTCTAAGAAATAAAAAAAACTTTTTATGATCAAAAATTGCTGATTGTGGGTTAACAATTAAATATAATTTTAAAATTTTTAAGACTATATAACATAACCTCATAATTTAAATTTTCTTTTATTCTTTCAGGACGTTGACATTGACAGTTAAAACTGAAAAGTTTTATTTTTAGAAAATAAATATGAATTTTAATTAAGTGAGAAACTATGATTAAAAATAATTGAAAATTTTAATTAAAATTATGGTTTGAACAATCGTTTACATTTTCTTTCATTAATGTAAAATAACAGAGACGTAACAAATATTGCTTAAATTTTAAAACAGATACTGCTTTAAATATTTATTATATATAAAAAAGATTAATAGGAATCTGTATACTAACTGCAACAATAATTCTTATATATACAAAATATATTTTTTCTATACAAAAACCTAAGAAACGAGTTCCGATAAATAATAGATGTAAGTATCTAAAGATTTTAACTATATAATTGCGTTTTTGGCAATTTAACACTATTTAATTTATTTATTTATTTATTCATTATTATTGCATATCATAAATAAATATACAGTAATATTTTGGCCAGTTGCCTTAAAGGCACGTGGGCCAAATATGAAAATTAATAATATTTTACAGTTCAGGTGCGAAATATAATTTTTTTTTTGCATATAATATTTCCACATCCACTTACATATTTTGCTTAAGTGGCATAATTTAAAATATTATCGCGTTATCCTCTCACTCTAAAACCTTTAATTTTTTACTTTTGTGATAATTACCTTACATTAAAGAAAACACAAATAATTTAAAGATTACAAAACTAAAAAAGGACACATGAGTTTTATAAAAAATCCTTTTGTTTTATTGATGAATACAAAATTCCTAAACTAAAAACAAAAATATCGGAATGTGTCGAAATTGAATTATATGAACAAAAACTTAAAAATGATTTTAAAAATTTTGATTTCAAAATCAAATTGAACTTCCGAAACTTTAAAACAGAATTTAAAACTGTCTCCTCCACTGATTTTCTTTTTTTTTTTCTTATATTATTACCATAAAACTATTTTTTTCTTGTCCAATATTTCCGATATTAAAAATAAATCTTTGACCACATCTTGAATAAAATTTAAATTTTCTTTAAAAAAGAAAAGATAATCATAAAAATAGGAAAATCTGAAAAAGGAAAATAAAGTGAATAACCTCATTTATTAAAGAAAATTTTTGTTGAAAAAGAAAAAATATGTTATTCAGCATATTAAACAATTTTTATACCCTACACATTAAGTATAGGGTATATTAACTTTGGTATGGTGTTTGTAACCACCAAAAGGAAGCGAGTTAGGTATAGACATGTATATATATTCTGAATCAGAATCACCGCCGGAGTCGATTTAGCGATGTCCGTCCGTCCGTCCGTACGCACGATAACTCAAAAAATAATGATGCTAGTTTGATGAAATTTATACTGTAGGTTAACAATGACTAAGGTAAGGCGCGGATTGTAAATGGGCGAAATCGGACCATGCGTTCGAGTACCTCCCATACAACTTCCAAAACCTTATACGCATATTTTCGAAATTAATAAAGATAGAAACTTAAAATTTTGTACGAGGGTGTGTTTTTCTGAATCCCTGATATCCCCAAAATTTGAGATTAAGTGGAGTGGTTGTTCGGATACCTCCCATACAACTCCCAAAACCGAACATGTATATCTTCGAAATTAATAAAGATAGGAACTTCATATTTGATAGGAGGGTGCTGTTTCCTAAATCCCTGATTTATCTAAAATTTCAGAGGAATTGGAGTGGCCGTTCGGGTACCTCCCATACAACTCCCGAAACCGAACAACCATATCTACGAAATTAATAAAGACAGAAACTTCAAATTTGGTACTAGGGTGTTGTTTCCTGAATCCCTGATTTGTCCAAAATTTGAGATGAATTGGTGGAGCTGTTCGGGTACCTCCCATACAACTCCCAAAACCGAACATGCATATCTTCGAAATTAATAAAGATAGGAACTTAAAATTTGATACGAGGGTGCTGTTTCCTAAATCCCTGATTTGCCTAAAATTTGAGATGAATTGGAGTGGTCGTTCGGGTACCTCCCATACAACTCCCAAAACCGAACAAGCATATCTTCGAAAATAATATAGACAGAAACTTCAAATTTGGTACAAGGGTGTTGTTTCCTGAATCCCTGATTTGTCCAAAATTTAAGATGAATTAGAATGGTTATTCGGGTATCTGCCACACAACTCCTAAGACGAAACAAGCATATCTTCGAAATTAATAAATATATAAACTTGAAATTTGATATAAGAATGTTCTACCCTGTTGATGTCTCTAAAATTTGAGATGAATTGGGGTGGTGGTCTGCGTGCCTTCACACACTTCCCAAGACCTAACAATCATATTTTCGAATTTAATAAAGATAGAAATCTGAAATTTTGTACAAAGGATGTAACAGAATTTATTTTTTTTAGCTTGTATTAAATACCTAACTAAAATAACTTATGGGTTTTTAATTTAATTTGAATGTTTTAGGTGTAGGGTATAAATAAGTCGGTTGCATCGACTTACTGTTATTTTTACTTGTTTAAATTCATTTAAGTAAAATTTTGCCTTTATTGTCTCATGACTCACAAATAATTATTATAACTTATATATAAATATATTGTTATAATCATTTTTGAACGGTTCGAAATAATAAAAAAAACAAGACAGTATTTTTAAAGATGCACATTTTTAAAACGACAATAATTGTTACTATTACTAATAATTATTACTATGGAATTGTTACTACTTTTGCATTAAAATTTTGAATTTTTCGTAAGAATTATGAAAAATCAAAGGACACCTTCTTCAATTTTAAGTAAAACTTATTCATAGTTAAGAAAGGCTCTTAACACATGTAATAATATAATATTGTAGCTTTAATTTTGTATGTCTTAATAGCTTACTTATGACAAATTTGCATATAGGTCTTCAAGTGAGAGATGTCTGAAACCAGAAGACAAAGATGAGAAAGAAATTAGATCAGGTGTCCAATAGTGCATAAACAGGTGGAAGTATAAATATTTTTTCTATATCATAATTCTTTATGATAATTCTAAAAAGTTCTTTCTCTGCTCTTTCTAACTGACAGCGCAAAATAACTTAACCAGAGATTGAAGTACAAATTATTGAAAATAGGACATTTTCCAACATAAAGCGGTACAACTCCACTCCATAATGAGTGAAGCTACATAAAAAAAAAGTTTCCACAATATTCAATTTTTTATTAGACCTATCCATAGACTATGGTTAATATTGCATTTCTTCACCTTAAACGGTGTAGAAGTTTGGTAAACAGACGGACAATTAGACATAATGAAATAAATTTTTTTTGAAATATATTTTTTGGAAACCATTTTAGAGACCGTTTTGCATATACTAAAAAAAATTGATTTTCGTAATTTAGGAAAATAATACTCTTTTTGGTTAAAAATTTTTAATATTTGTTTTTAAAATCGTGGATGTTAGGGAATATTATATTATAACATAAACCCGGAAGCATTAATAAAATTTAACAAGGTAGAATGTAAAACAACGAGTTTTAAAAACACATATTTCCAAAAGACAATACAAACTGTTTAGAATTGTGACTTGCACAAAAATTAGAAAATTTAAAAAATAAAATTTAATAAATTTTTTGTAATAAGACTTTTCTGGAATTTTGAGGGGCTGTAAGTCCGGAACACTATATAACTAAAAAAAACGGTTAACACACATAAAAATATATTACTGGAGCTTTAATTTTTATGTGCTATCGAAGATAAATTTGTACAGGTGCTTAAGTTACAGGTGCCTAAAACTAGCAAATTTTCAATTTTTCAGCCGTAATAGCTCTTAAACACGGAGGGATCCAAAAAAATGTTCTGAGCAAACTTATAGTTATTCTAAAAGTTCTTTCTGCTCTCAAAATTTCAAGTCGCTACTTAAAAGCGTTCCGGAGTTATGAGGGTAGAAAAATTATGCAAAATTTGGTTTTCACATAACGGTAAATTTAAATACTAAATTTAAAAAAATTGTATAATTCTCATATTGATTTACAAAATCTACAAGAATTTAAAAATCTTAAGCAGAACACGAGATATATGCATTTAAAAATAGGGCTTTTTCAAAGTTTGAGGGGCTGTAGCTCCGTAATGGATGGGGCTACATGAAAAAGTTGTTCCACAAAATTAATTTTTTTATGAGATCTACCCATGGTTAAAAATTGTTTTCTCTATCTTTAACGGTGTAGAAGTTTTGTAAACAGACGGACGGATGGACGGACGGACAGAGTGAAACAAATAAGCACATTTTTTCAAATTTTTTTTGGAAATGTGCTAAAAAAGAACAACATAGATTTTTTATTTTATAGAATTTTGATATATATGTTCTATACTGAACCCTTTTCGAGATATGAAGGATTAAAGATGTTTTAGCGACTTTTCATAAAAAAATCTATAACGTTTGAACGGCTTGCTATAGAGAGCTAAAAAAAATGTGTTTTGTAGAGTAAGTTGTCAGCTTTAATTATACCCGTACGATAGGATCGGGTATAATAAAATTACTCCTCCGTTTGTAACACCTCGAAATAAGCGAGCTAGATATACCTTCAAAGGTATGGATCGAATCAGAATCAAATTCTGAGTCGATTAAGCCATGTACGTCCGTTCGTCAGCACGCTAACTCAAAAACTAAGAAATCTAGAATCTTGAAATTTACACAAAATATTCTGAGAGCAATTTGTAAGTTCCCATTTTTTTTGGTTGAGTTCCGACCAAAACTTCGGGTAGCTCCCAAACAACTAACTTTTAGATCTCCACAATTTTTTTGAAATAGAGCCATGAAATTTTAACTGCTGATAGATATCATAAAAATATTAATTTTATGTTAATATTAATTTTTCTGTAGTCCCACCCGTTAAGGAGCTGCAGCCCCCCAAAGCCCCCAAATCTCTATGTTTAAATTGTTATAACACAAGTTCTATAAGGTATATCTTCAATTTGAAAATTCGAAACGATAGGTGATATTATGAGCTTTACAAACATGTATATAATAAATATATACTTGTGCTATATGGTGTCTTAATTTACCGTTATGCGAAACTGAATTATTGCAAAATCCTTTAAACCTTCTATCTTCTAAATGGTTTAAGTTGGAAACTTGAAATTTTGACAGAAGTTAGATCTTTGAAAATAGGTATGAGTCATTTCAGAAATTGTTTTTGTAACCCCCCGTTTTTTAAACACCTATAACTTGAACATCTGTTAAAATTTTTTTGAAGTAATACATAAAAATTAAAGCTTCAACATTATACTCTTATTTCTGTTAACAACTTTTTTTAATAACATAGGGTTACTTTATAATTTGCGAAAGTGTTTCTAACAAATTTCTTTAACGAATTTTTTGCATTTTGTTTTACTCGATAATTTGAAATTGTTGAAGATATAATGCGTAGTACAAAAAAATGTAAATAAATAAACAGCATAACGGTTGCTTGAAGAATTTTTATTTATATGATATTGATATACATACATACTTATATAATATCATGTTTATTTACATATCGTATATGTCACTGATGAATGAATGATAAGAGATGTATATTATATAGCGCCGTATTTATTGTACTTATAAGAAATTAGTCTATGAATGGAAATATTTTTAAAAAAATATTGCAATGTATGGCGATATACTTATAACAATATAAATATACTATGTGCGCATTAATATAATATAATTTTTAAAATTATATTTACTATTTTGTACTAAGTAAAATTAATATAAATTTACCGCTTAGTATTAAATGGTACTATAAAATATTTGAAAAAGTTTTGGATTGATAATCGTTATGTGGAAGGTTAAAATCTGCTTTTGAAGAATATATAAACATATAGTTTGAATATATGTACAACCCATACTTTTAGAAATTATAAAATTCACCCAAATTATTTTAAAATACTAAAATATTAAAAAAATAATATTGTAATTATTTTTATTACTAAAACACTTTTAACCCCTCGCATCTCAAATCTCCAATTTGAAATTTTGAAATTTTCTCCAATCTCTTCAACAAAAATTTATTTTTCTACCACAAATTAAGATAAATCTTAATCAACAACCAACATAAACATTTTTTGTTTATTATTTAAAGTTAAATCCCTAATTTCTCCCAAAAAAACAAAATCAGATACATATTTCAATTAAAAAAATATTTACTTAAAGAAATTCCCTTGAAACCATAGCGGTTAAAATTCTTACAAAGTAAATTTTGTCCTTCGATGTTTTTTAACATATGTTTTAAAAATAATTTGAACAATTTGCTTATTAGTTTTCCTCTGTTCATAAGTCCGTCTGTCTGTTTGTTTATAAAACTTCTTATCTTAAAAAAATTAATGTTGTACAACTTTTTTATGTAGCTCCATCCATTATACCGCTTCAGCTCTTCAATGTTTTAAAAGCTTTATTTTGAAATGTGTATATGTCCGGTTCTGCTGAATACCTTTTCAATCTAAAAACGACAAGCGACAAAGCTTTTTTTACCTTTATAAATCAATATCTAAATTATGCAATTTTTCAAAATTTAGTATTTAAATTTACCGTTAGGTATGTAAAAACAAAAGTTTGTAAGTTTTTCTTATTTCTCTGCAACACTCTAATTTTTTCTAATTTTTTCAAATTTTTGTGCAAATCACAAAACTGTTATTATTATGTTTTGGAAAATGTGAACATTTAAAAACCTTTGGTTTTGCTTTCTGTCTTTTGTTTTTAAATATTTTTTTTTATCCTCTATGGGCCATTCCACACGAGTAGTGTCCTCTTTCGTTATTTTTTACTTTTACCTTCGTTTCATTCCGCCTTGCCTATGAACTAAATTTGTGGTGGGAATTTTTAGGAGTAATTTTTTAAACCAAAATTTTAGAGTTTAAAAATTTAGTCCACTAACATAAAAAAAACCTCAAATAAAAATATTTTTAGGGTTAAAAAAATTTTATGTGTACATACATTTCATTCTCGTTTTTATTATCTACCTCGCACAACAAATTTTGTTTTAAAATGAAATATTTACACACCCATAAAAAAGTAACGACAATCGGAAAAGTAACGACAACGACGAGAGGAAGAGTGTGGAAATAAAAAAAAGAGGAAAGTAGTCACGAAACGAAAGAGGACACTACTAGTATGGAATAGCTCTATCAATTTTATTATTTATCCTTTATTAATTTTATTTTACAACCAAAAAATCAAATATTTGGAAACAGAGAATATATTAAAAAGGTTTCCGAATTTTGTTAAACATTTGGTTTTTATGTAATTATTTAATTTTTAATTGTATTTTCTTAAATTTTTATTTTCCTTATAGCGTTGCGAAGTTGTGGGTGTTTTGATTTCATATATCCTTAATTTTAGTTTATTTTTATTATACCCTACACTTAAAGTATAGGGTATATTAACTTTGGTATGGTGTTTGTAACCACCAAAAGGAAGCGAGTTTGATATGGACATGTATATATATTCTGAATCAGGATTACCTCCTGAGTCGATTTAGCGATGTCCGTCCGTCCGTCCGTCCGTACGCATGATAACTCAAAAAATAATGATGCTATCTTGATGCAATTTATACCGTAAGTTAACAATGACTAAAGTAAGGCGGGGATTGCAAATGGGCGAAATCGGACCATGGCTTCGGGTACCTCCCATAAAACTCCCAAAACCGAATACGCATATCTTCGAAATTAATAAAGATAGAAACTTAAAATTTTGTACGAGGGTGTGTTTTCCTGAATCCCTGATATCCCTAAATTTTGAGATGAATTGGAGTGGTTGTTCGGATACCTCCCACACAACTTCCAAAACCGAACAAGCATATATGCGAAATTAATAAAGATAGAAACTTCAAATTTGGTACTAGGGTTTTGTTTCCTGAATCCCTGATTCGTCCAAAATTTGAGATGAATTGGAGGAGTTGTTCGGGTACCTCCCACACAACTCCCAAAACCGAACAAGCATATCTTCGAAATTAATAAAGATAGACATTTCAAATTTGATACGAGGGTGCTGTTTCCTGAATCCCTGATTTGCCACACAACTCCCAAGACTAAACAAGCATATCTTCGAAATTAATAAATATTGAAAACTTGAAATTTGATATAAAAGTGTTCTACCCTGTTCTGATGATGTCCCTAAAATTTGAGATGAATTGGGGTGGTCGTCCGCCTGCCTTCACACACTTTCCAAGACCAAACAAGCATATTTTCGAATTTAATAAATATAGAAACCTGAAATTTTGTACAAAGGTTGTAAAAGCATTTATTTTTTTAGCTTATATTAAATACGTAACTAAAATAACTTATGGATTTTTAATTTAATTTGAATTTTTTAGGTGTAGGGTATAAATAAGTCGATTGCATCGACTTACTGTTACTTTTGCTTGTTTTTTTTAAGAAATTTGGTTTAAAACAATAATTACGTATCGCATAAAAGATGTTCTTGAAATAAATTTTGCTTTTTCCCTTGTTTTGTTTTTTTTTTTATATTTGGTAAAAATAAATTTTACTAAAATATTAAAAGTGATAAAATTCAATAAACATTTAAATTATTTACTAAAAGGTTTTTGGTTATAAAAATGGAAAATAACGAAATGATTTATTAACAGTTTTTATTCGTAATTATATTTATATTTATTTGAATTTTAAATAATACAATATTTAATATTCTAGTCTGATAATTTTGAAATATTTATAAACTGATCGTTAATTTAAATATACAGACTAATAAATAAGAATTTTTTTTTTTTTGAGTACCTACATTGTTTTTTATCAAATAAAATGTATAGAAATGAAATTTTAAAACTAAATAAACATTACAGCTTTGTATCTCTGTAGTTTTTTAATTAGGAAAAAAAAAAATCGATAGGTTTAAAGAATCAATTACTATGGTAAATATTATTGGTAAACCAGAATTTTCACAATATCCTTCCATTTGTTCGAGTACGATTCAACAAATGCTAATACAAAATGAATCAACTTACAGTAATTAATAACTAATAAATCAAAAACCTATTAAAAATCTCTGTTATTGTAATGGCAAGATATTGCTTAAAAATAGAAGATATTGCTCTTAGCTCTACTGAAACCGTATATTCGTTCGAACAAAGAAAATAAAATCATCTTGAATTTTCTATTAGAATATTAGCAACGACAGAATGATTGGTAAGTAGTTATATAGGTTTTTAGATTTTTGATAACCCTCTGAATAAAGCCGAGAAATAAATAAATGAAGAAAAAGTTAACAATTTGCAATCATGTGTATAAATTTGAGAATATTTTTAATGTTTAAATTTTTAAATTTTAAGAATTCAATGCCAAAATCTTAAATGTATTGTTAAACTAAATCTAACAGGCAAACTTAAAATTTACCCCATTTTCCATTATCATATATTTTTTTTAATTGTTTTTAAAAACAAAAAAAAACATTTTCAATAATGTTTCTTTTATGTTCATCTCTTTTGTTTTCAATTTAACTTTCACCCTCACATTAAATGAAATTGACACTTGAAAAGAAAAAAAACAATACAAGCATAAGAGTAGTAATAACGATAAGAGGAAGAATTTAATCTAACTTCTTAAACCATATTATCAACCATATTATTTATTTCTTCGGTAAAAAATATTACAAAATTAAAAGAAATATTTTAAGGATAATAACAAAATATGACAATTACAGAAAATTCTTTTTAAACGATAATGGTTTGTTGATTTTTAAAAATTGTGAATGTTAAAGAGAAAACAATACAGGAATTACAAGTAAACTGCAAATCCCATGATATATTAAAATTCTTCAAATGAATTTTGTATTTTATTTTAAAACATTTAATGTTAAATAAACGAGTTAAAGGATGCAGTAAAACTACTATTTTTGAATTTTTTAAAAATACTTATACAAGCTAACATAATGTTAAAAAAAAATAATGTTGAAAATACTATTCAAAATAACTAAAAGAGATCCTTTACGTATAAACAGAAAAAGATTTAGAATTAAAAAAAAAAACTATGACCGGAATATTTGTACATGGAAGCATCTTCAAGATACAAGACATTTTAGCATAGCTGAACAAAACAAAACTAATTCTATGACGTCATTCTTTGTAAAATAAAAAATATTAGCTTCAAACTACACATATATTAACTGTTTTTTTTACTATATAATGAAACTTGAAAAAAACTATGAATTCCCCAATACATTATTCTCTACATTACAAAAAGGATAGCGCCATGATAACTGTTAACCAGTGAAGAAAACCTAAGAAATTTTTATTTAATTAATTTTAGGCCAAAACAACGGTTTCTTTAAGAATACCAAATCGAAAAAATAATATTCTATAAATCATGAAAAATAAATTTTAATAAAGTTTCATAAAACGAACTTCACTGCAATCAATAAATTGTTATATATCCTTTATATGTTACACATCCTTTTTTGTAGAACTCAATTCAAAATATTTGAAAATGAAAAGTTTATACATTTTTAATAGGTTAACAGAAAAATAATAATAATATGTACAAAATATCTTTACATAAATATTTAGAAAATAGTTTTTTTTAAATACATGACATTACAGTTACTATATCGAGTACAAATATATTCATTACAAATACATATAAAATAAAGTTGTAAATAAAAAACAAAACAAAAAATAAAACATTTTCATAAAGTTTATAAAATAAAATGTCTGTTAAATTTACTTAGAGAAATTATTATAAAATAAAGTTTTACCAGTATATTAAAATACTTTTGAACCTTAAACTAACAAAAAAAATTTTTTAAGACATAAAATATGTCTTTTTTTTATTTCTATATCTCTCTCTTTTGTAAAAATCCTTATATTAATTCTTCTAGGGTTAAATATAGATATGTATATAGAAGATAAATAAATCTGTTGAGACAAATGAATGTGTCTTAACTAATTGTCTGTCTTATTAATACAAACGAGGAAGAATACAGTTGACTTTGTCAACTCTTAGATACCCGTACGAACCGTTAGTATGTTCACAGGCTGTCATTCTGCTTACAATATTATTTTTTTAATATTTTAGTATTTTAAAATAAATTGGGTGAATTTTATAATTTCTAGTGCTATGGGTTGTACATATATTCAAACTATATGTTTATATGTACATTCTTCAAAAGCAGATTCTAACCTTCCACATAACGATTATCAATCCAAAACTTTTTCAAATATTCTATAGTACCATTTAATACTAAGCGGTAAATGTATATTAAATTTACTAAGTACAAAACAGTAAATATAATTTTAAATATTATATTATATTATATTTAAATATTCCATTGACAGAATAATTTGTTATAAGTACAATAAAATACATATATGTATGTAAATACGGCGCTATATAATATACATCTATACTCTTATCATTCATTCACTAGTGACATATACGATATGTAAATAAACATGATATTATATAAGTATGTATGTATGTATATCAATATCATATAAATAAAAATTCTTCAAGCAACCGTTATGTTGTTTATTTATTTACATTTTTTTGTACTACGTATTATATCCTCAACAATTTCAAATTATCGAGTAAAACAAATGCAAAAAATTTGTTGAAGAAATTTGTTAGAAAATTTGAAAAAATCAAGTAACACTTTCGTCAATTATAAAGTAACCCTATATTATTAAAAAAAGTTGTTAACAGAAATAAGAGTATAATGTTGAAGATTTAATTTTTGTGTATTACTTCAAAAAAATTTTAACAGGTGTTCAAGTTACAGGTGTTTAAAAATAGGAAATTTTCAGTTTTTGACCCCTTACAGCTCCTAAATCGGGGGTGATACAAAAAAAATTTCTGAATTGACTCATACTTATTTTCAAAGATCTAACTTCTGTCAAAATTTCAAGTTTCCAACTTAAACCGTTTAGAAGATAGAAGGGTTAAAAGATTTTGCAAAATTTTAGTTTCACATAACGGTAAATTAAGACACCGTATGCCACAAATATATATTTATTGTATATATATTTTTAAAGCTAATAAAAGTAGTAATCGTTTGGCGTTTTCAAAATGAAGATATACCTTATACAACTTGTGCTATAACAATTTAAATATAGAGCTTTTATGAACCTTTGGGGAGCTGTAGCTCCGTAACGGGTGGGGCTAGAAAAAAAGTTATTAAAAACAAAATTAATATTTTTGTGAGATCTATCAGCGGTTAAAATTTCATAGCTCTATTTCAAAAAAAATGTGGGGATCTAAAAGTTAGGTGTTCGAGAGCTACCCTAAGTTTTGGTCCAAACTCAACCAAAAAAAATAGGGAACCTACAAATTACTCCCAGAATATTTTGTGTACATTTCAAGATTCTAGCTTTCTTAGTTTTTGAGTTAGCGTGCTGACGGACGGACGGACGGACATGGCTCAAAAGTCTTAGAATTTTTTTCTGATCCTATCCATACCTTTGATGGTATATCTAGCTCGCTTATTTCGAGGTGTTACAAACGGAGGAGTAATTTTATTATACCCGATCCTATCGTACGGGTATAAAAAAATAACAAAAATTTCATGCAACATATATCTTGTTTCATTCTAAACTTGTTATTGCTATTTCTGTCTTTTTCGCCTTTTCTAAATTTTTTTTTTAATTCACACAATATATATTTGTCTCTTACAGAAGAAATATATCACTTTGGAAATGAGACAAATATAATTTTGTTTCAGATGGTTTTTTTTTTCTAAGATTATGGAATTGTTATCCTTTAATATTTTAATGGATTTGGAATGGATTTTCTTAATAATGTTCTTAAATTTTAAGATTTTATTATTTAAGATCATTCTATTTTTTGCTAAGAATTTTTTCAGTTTGTTAATTTTATTAAATTAAAAATAATTTTTTTAATTTATATCCAAATATTTATGAAATTTGTAATTTTTTTAATTTTTCAATCAAAAAAACCATTAAAATACTAAACAGATGCAATGATTAGGTGCGTTTATTAAATTGTCCTAGAACGACTTAGAATAGAAAATTACAGATTTTACCGTTTATTAGTTTTAGTGTTCACAGTGTGTGTTCTTTTTGTCCGAAAGTGTTCTGATTTATGTTCATTAGTTTTTGTTCTAGCCATTTTTAAGAAAAGTACAATTTTGGACAAGGTTTGTTTTTTAATTTTGACATAATGTATATGAATGATTTATTTATTTTCTAGTGAAAAATGGTGAAAATTTTAAATTCTTGAAAAGTGTTTTTAAAATTTTGATAATAAAAACTTAAATAAATTTATAAAACTATTAAAAATGTATCTGAGATATCCGACAAATCTACAATTTTAACAACTGAAAATGTAGAACAAAAATGTAAAAAGAAAAGCGTTCATTAGATTTTGGGTTGTAGTTGTCGTTTAAGTGTTTGACATTTAATTGTATGCTGTTCTGTTCTGTACTAAAAACTAATACTAAACTTTTGTATTTTGAATACTAAACAGAATTTTTTGAAAAAATACCGAATATATTTCTGTTCCGTTTCTTCAATTTGTTTCGATTCTAACACATAACCAGTGTTGCGATATTTGCTCGAATAAAATATGTTAGATTAAGCTAAACACAATACCATTTTATGCTAGATATTAAAAGATTCGTAGTTAAGAAGTAGTAGTTAAGAAAAAGAATGTTTTTGAATATTTATCATATCATATATGTACATATAAATGAATTAAACCATATTAAAATTCACATATCTTTTTTTATTCAATTATAATATAACATAATGCAAAAAATATTACACAAAAATTAAAAATAAATTAACAAAACAAATTCAATATTATTACATTACATAAAATAAATTAACAAAATAAAAAAAAATGTTAAAAACAATAAATAAACTTAACAGAAATATAAATTAAAGATTTTCAGTAATTTAAAGATTTAATTATTACAGAGTTTTAATAAGAATTCGAATCTAAAACATAAAGATTTTGCAAATCTTCCTAATGTACATTTGAAAATAAATTCCTATTTTAATATTTTTCAGAAGATCCTACGTTTTTCAGAATATTTTCAATTAATGCAAAAAATGTTTAAGATTTTTTTAGAAATGTTTTAAATGCTTTTTCTGACGCTATTACATCTGGAATCATTTTTAAAAAACACAGTACAAAATCAAGAACTATTATGCTAGATTTGACATTAAAAATGACAATATCGCAACACTGCACATAACAAATACAGTTAAGATTTGTTATACTATCAAAGCTTTAATAATTTTTTGTCTCTTAAAAAAACGTTCGAATTCTATTTCATCATTCCATTTTCATTTCTGTTTAGTTCATTTTCATTATTTTATTGTTGCAAGTCAATTAAGTTATTTTAAATGAATTGTTATAAATTATTTTTGACTTATGAGGTTTTGACTCGATATTTGAAAGAAGTCTTTTTACACGTTTTCGTTACGGTGAATAAACGTCAGCCGGTTATAACTTATATGCGAATTTTTTTGTTTGACTTTTATCATTAAAGTGAATACGGAAAATTAGTTTTTCCTTTGTCAAATCCTTTAAACTTTTTTTTATCTTGTAAGTATTCGCATAAATATGAATATATCTAAATCAAAAGAATAAAAAATGTTTAAAACATCTAAAATCCTTACATTAAAACTTTGTATAAGTATTTATTGCATAGTTCAAAAAAATAACAACTTTTTCAGCAAAATGAATATAACCAGGTAATTTTTAAAGTTACTTTTAAATTTTAGTAACTATAGTAAAAATTTTAAATTACTTTCATGGTCAATAAAGTTGCAAAAAATAATTGAATGGCGCAGTTTGTGTAATTTCATTTTATGTAAGAGGAGAATAAACTAAATAAAAGTACAAAAACATATTTGGTAGGTCATAAAATTTTCTTATGATCTTATTTAAAAAAACGAAACATCGTATAACTGTTTTTTTACTTTTTTTGTCTATCTAATCCTTAACCTTAAAAATTCAATAAAATTTAAACAAAATCATCCCAAAGATATTTTATATTCTAAATAAAAAATAATATTATAATCGTTGCTCTATATAGCTACGAGTTTCTTAAGACTTTAAGTTATATCTTGTTTTATTAACCAATTCACATATAATTTTTTATTATTGTGTATATAACCAAACAACCGGTTAATATTGAAACCAAACCTAAATGCACTAAACATCATGTTGGAAAAGAAATAGTAAGAGCAGAACTAAAAGTAACATTTTTTACTTTAAAACATAATTCTAAAAGTAAAATTTTCATCTGCCTATAAATAAATTGTACTTTTCAAATAGACAATAATAATATCGATTAATATTAATATTATTAAATAAAAATTTACGAGTAATTTAAGAAATTTTTAGGCGAAATTTGACCAAATATTTATTTGAGACATGAACTGGACATTTTAATAGGAAAACGATGCATGCATTTCATTGTGAAAACTTAACATATTTGCAGCAATATAATATGCATTAGTTACCATACTTTTATTTAGAAATAAATTTATCGCTAAAGTCAAAAATAAATATCTTATAGATATTCTATAAATATTTATTATAAGTCATTTCTTACGAACCAACAGTAATCGAATATTATATTCCATGATTGTTAAATCTAAAATCTAGATCTGGACTAATTTATTTATATGCTTTTATATTAACTCGTCGCTGTCGGTTTATTTATTTATTTATTTATTTATTTATATATTTATTCGTCATTCTGTCACGCTTTTTATTATCTTCGTAATCTGTTAGCAACAATTGTAAGTGTAGTATGGTGCAGAGGATAGTGTACAGGTTTCAAAAGTGGGGATCATGTTGTTCGAATCCAGTTCGCATGCAACGTTTTTTTTTTTTAACTATCTATTCATCAACATTTTTTGAATAAAATATGTATACATTTTTGTATATATCAATTTAAAACTTACATTTTTATCTCTTATTCATGCATACAAACATACACATTATATTTTTGATCTTTCTTGGTGTTTTGTATTGGCATAATTAGCAAAACACAATCCATACATATAATATTTTTATGTATGTTGCTAAGTTATTTTGTTTACAACATTTGTTTAGTATTTAAATCAAAATATTTGCTGTCAACATTCTTTAATGCATATTGAATTAATGCATATATGGTGCAGAGGAAAGTGTACAGGTCTTGAAAGTGAGTGTTAATGTGTGGACTGTGGTTCGAATCCAATTCGTATATATGTATAATTTTTTTTTTTTTTTTTAACTCTATTCATCAATATTTTTTAAATAAAATTTTATGTACCTACATAATATTATTTTTGTACATAGAAAAGAATATAAAATGTAAAGATCATTACAAAATTATGCTTTTGCGCATTACGCATTATGATTTACAAACAAAAAATCTATTACGCATTATGATTTGTCAACACAAAAAATTAAAACTACGTATGTAAATATGTACGTACGTATGTACATAATATTTATTTATTTATTTATATTCAGGTACCGTGGTACATAAATGTGCCAGGTAGCTATAACCCTTGTTTCCTGGTAGGAATGTGTACGTGATATAATGATATATTATAAAGTATTTACATATTGCGATATATGAATTTTTTTTTTTTTTATTTTATAATTATTGTACCCAGCCGGGAATCGAACCCGTGACCTCTCATTCCCTTATGAATGAGAAGCGGTGCGTCAACCACTGCACCAATGGCTGGATACACATAAGATTATGTTAAACTAATTTCCTAAATTATTTTGTTCCGCTCCATTTGTTTATAATTTAAATCAAGATATTTGTCAACATTTTTTACTGCATGATCTTATTAAGCGATTACCTATAAAAAAGAAACACGAACCTCAAATTTCCTAGATTTTTATTTAACTTTATTCCAGCAATTTACTTTTATATTATAACAGTCCAAAATGCTTGCACTAGCAATTCACTTTTATATTATAACAGTCAAAAAAGCTAAAGTTTTGCAATCAATTTTATTTTCTACTTTTTAGGGGGCGAATTTGGTTTTGATAAAAGCATATTTTAAAAAATATTTTTTTTACATATTATTTTATTTTTTGAATGTTAACATATTTGAAAACAAAATCTGGTACAGTAACGAACAAAATTTAATGTATAGCTATTCATTTTTAATTCTTCTTATTTTTATTATTTTATTTTATTATTTTTATAAGTTTACATTAAAAAACATTGCTATTTTATTTAAATAGAGTTTTGTATTGAAAGCATGTTTTAATATATGGTCACTACATTCGTTTAATATACAGATGTATGTAAATTCTTATACCAACCGGAAGTTATTAAAAATTATTGCATATTTTATTTTATATTTAATATTATACAATAATTGAAAATGGAGTCCTTTTCAAATTCGTACAATATTATATTTAATTTTTCTTTTATTTCATAATTAAAATAAAATCCGAAGAAAACTGAATGAAAAAAAAAACAATAATAAATTAAATTGAATATTAAAACTTTTATTATATATTTTTCGTTTATTTTATTTAACAAAAATGGGAAACAATTGTTTTAAAAGTCAAAATGAAATTAGAATTTTTTCCATTTTTGAATTTTAATTGTGTCATTATATAGCTACCATCGTCACCATTAAAATTTACCCTAATTAAAAGGCAAAAAGAGTTTAAACAAACAATAAAAAAAATTTTAATCTAAAAAGGATCTTAGATTTAATAAAAAAAAAATATTAATATTCATAATATGATACGAATTTAATGTATACATATATACACAAAGTATTTATGATTGGTTCAATTTTTACATATACCGCACATTGTGCATATTCAAGTCGCGTTAAAATTATAGACAGGTACAATATGTAATGACCCCATTTATTATACACATATATAATATATAATAAAATAAAATATTAAATTTAGTACGTGATGGAATTTTGGGTAAGGTACATTTTATCAAAATAAATATCGCAGAAATCTTGGTTCCCAAAAAAGATACTTTACAATTTTTCGATTTGAAAATTAGATATTTTGCAGTTGTTTAAGAAAAAGATGATTTAACAAGATTATAAAACGAATGAAAGATATTTTTCTGTTTGGAAAAAAAAATTAAATTTTTGGGAAAAGCGTTTTATGAAATGGATTTTTTGATAAATTACTGATATACTGTTTGTTTAAAAGTCTTTTGATAAAACGTCCTTTTGTAAAACGATTTCTGTGTTGTGTTGATTTCCTAGAAATTTTTGTTCACTAAAATATATGAACAAAACTTTGAATTGTATAAGAACTAGTTACATATTCATAAAAAGTTACCAATTCACTTCATGAATAGTTTAATTTCAAATACTCATTTTATAACTCTCCTGTCTAGTTTCACCGATCTTTTCTGTTTAAAATATAATAAACCAATTGTTAATTTTATAGAATCTACAACTATCATTTTTGGCTAGTATTGCTTTCTTAACTGCCATTGTAATTTAGACTGATTATAGCATATATGTATTTACAGTCTTATGACTTAAATATAAATGTCTAAAGTCATCTGATAGTCTAAACTTGAAAAAATTTATTACAGTAAATTTATGTTTCTACATGTTATAAATTAATACAAAAATTCCTTTTAATAATTATCAAGGGCACGAGCATTTCACCAATAAAATTCCTATAATACCTATAAGAAAACCTAAAAATAATATTTAAGGGTTACATTGGTTTTTACAACCAAAATAAGCCAATAAAATTAAGTATAAAAGAAAAACAAAAAAGAATCACAAAACCATCGCCACATCAAAAAATAGAAAAAGTAAAACAAGTATTAAAATTGTAAAAATGTATTAAAAAAAAACAAATATGTATTAAAAATACAAACAAAATAAACAAATAAACGGGGATCATTTTAGCTTCCAAAAATAATATTTTCTTTCGGATGGAATGCGATCTCTTTCTTCGCTGGTATATTAGTATAAAATAAATGACGACTGTATTTTGACAAATTAATTTTTTATTTAATTTTCAACATTTTCATAAATATTTTATAATAAATAAAAAGAAAGAAAATATTTGGTCTAAAAATAGTAGGATAATACCACTGAAAGTTACAAAGAGTATTAAATGGTGATTTTGTTTCATCTTCAATTAAATATATAGTATATCCAATGTTTCTAATTTCATTTAAGGCAACAAGACATATCCGAACATATTTTGTAAGTCATATTTTAGGCTAGCATTCTAAATTTCTTAAATACTGCCAAGCTAAAAAAAGTCCTTTTTTTGAAACATTTTCTTTTCTTATGAATCATATTTCTTCCTTTTGTACTCCCAAGTTTATCCCATGAGAATTTATTCCATTGTTCTAGCTACAGTGATGGTAAGGATAGTGGTAGATACTACTTAAGATTTCTTGATGTTTTGAAGATTTCCATCCACCCCTAGAGAAAAAAATTCTAACACATCTCTAGAATTAGATTTAATTAAATCTAGATGTTTTTAGAACGATTATCTGAATAGATCATAACTAAATCACATCTCACCTCACTTATATTCTTAGCAGATTTCATTGTATCTTAGTCATTTTCATAGTTAATTATATAATTAAAATGTTCTAACTGAATATACTGAATATACTAACTGAATATAAAGTTCCATAATAGCGGTTTTTATTAACTTTTATAATAATCTTTTGGTATAAATAATATACCCATTAAGGTTGGACCCTTTTCATTTCGAATGTTGGCTTATTAAATCAAAGTTTTGATTTGATTTTAAATCATAATATTTAATCTGTAAATGACAGACATTTAAAACCATTTTACTCAATGATTTACCAACCAACTTCCATTTTTTTCTTTTTAAATGATAAATATTCAGTATAGCCATCTTACAAAATTAATATTTTTCCAAAATTTTCTGATTTTCATTAATAATTTTCCATTTTTATAAAAATCCCATGTAAAGTATATACATATGTATCATATAGTATGTATAATCTATACCTATAATATACATATTCAAAAACGACGCTCTTTTATTCCGTTGAATTTTAAATTTTGTTTTGTTGTTTTTGCTTTTTGTTTTTTTTCTAAAAACATAAAAAAAATTTTAAAATATAGTTTGCATGGTGGGAAATAGAAATTTCACAATATAATTGAATATAAACGTCAAAACTTCAGTGGGGAGTTTGGTGCAGTGGTTGAGTGGCCGCTTCTTAAACTTTAGAAGTCTTCAGTTTCGATTCTATTAGTGTGGGGTTATTAATAGTTGCTTTTAGATTTTGCAAGTTCGATTCAGTTCTGTTTTTCATAATATTTATCATAATATTTAATCTGTATTAATAGATATTTAAAACTCTTTTACTCAATGATTTACCATCTTAGGCTTCTTATAATATATACATATATAATAGGTATATATTGAGTTTCCAATACTCAATAAATCAAGGGCAACTTCTAAAAGATAATAATAATCGTGTTTTTACAAAAAATATCATTTAATTAGCTTTAATTATTGAAAATTGTATTTTTACATTTTAAATAAAATCATAAAGAAACTATACTGTATATATTGTATTGTAATTGCTAATTAAAACACCTCGAATTTCGAGGGGCGGGCGAATACTAGTATGAAATTTAATTTGAAATTTTACCTAAATTTAACCTAAAAGGAATGTTTTAAATTTTAATCAATTTTAACATAAAGAGTGATGACATGAAATATTTTAAACGAAGAATCAAATCTTGAATACACATATCATTATCAATCATCTTAAACAAAATTTAGCATCCAAATTTATGCATATACATTCCATATAATAAAAATGTGTATATTAAAATGTACATTTTAACAAATTGAACCGTTAATACTAAATAAATTGTTCTTAGAACAACATAATGTTATTTTTATTGATTTCTTTGTTTTTGTTTTTTTATTTTTTTGAGATTAAAAAAATTATTTTGATCAAATTGAATTCAAAACTAACCAGAAAAGTGTAATAAAACAGCACGAGCATACAATTTTCATCAAAAATTAAAGAAATATTACAATTTTGATCCATACCATTAATGAAAATAACATTTAAAAAAAGAATGTATGTATATATGTAATACATATATATATTCATATGTATAAAATTTACTTTTATTGTTGAATATATTATTAGATATTGTGTTTTCTTTAGAAAATGAAATACTTTATACATTCGTGTTAAAAATTAAATTCAGAATGTTCTGTATCATATATTTTTTATTTCTGTCAATAATTTTACAAGGCTTATAAGGAAAATAAGAATAAATATTTAACAAAGCTTTTAATATTCAGATAAACGATTGAAAAACTTTTTAGCTTCAATGATATTAATAAGTTTATCCGTAGATTTATACATAATAGGAAAATGACCTGTATATTTAGCAAGATTACACCCGTAAAATATTCAAAAAAAATTGTATAGAACATGTATAGAAACCATAACATAAGGGTCCTTCATATTAAATTGGATTCATTTACGAATAAAAAAAAAGGAAAAAATTGAATTATTTAAAACGAATAAAAATATCGAATGTTTAAAAACTTTTTAATATTGCAAAGTTGAAAGGTTAGATACATAGAATTTATGGTCAAAAATTTGTGACACGTAATATACCAATTATTTTAAAAGAATCATTTAAACTAAATATCCTAAACATTCTATTAGAATCAATTGAGTCGTTGCCCTTGTCATCTCTTTACACCCGTATGAATTTATGTTCAATATTATAATAAATTTGCGTCCGTAAGGGAATCTATGTTCAATGTTATAACAAATTTGCGGTTGTGGTTGTACTCAGTCCTCACGTTAACTCGAAAAATACAGGAACTAGGAGGCTGAAATTTTTTTATTCGTCACTTTTGCAAAATTTTTAGTTTCTCTATTTAAATCTAGCAAATGGAAATAACTCAGTCTGTATAGAAGCTGGGTATCTGAAATTTTGCAAAATAGTGTCGAGTTACAGGCCAGCAGCACGTGCGTCCTGGTCCGACAGGTTCGGGTAGTGCCATACAACTTCTCTTTTTAAATGAACATAACTTGTTCATAACAGTGTCTATTGAAGCTAGGAATCTGAAATTTAGTGAAAAGGGAAAAGGAAACGAAAAGGTTCGGGTAGCTGCCATTCAACTTCTTTTTTTAAATGAAAATAACTCCGAGTCTATTGAAGCAAGGTATCTGAAATTTTGTAAAAAGATGTCGAATTGTATGCGAACAATTTCTGTAAAATTTGGTTGGGCTAGAGCAACAGATTCAGGTAGCTTGCACATCTTGGAAGTTAATGAAGCTAGGCATCAGAAATCTTACAAAAGACGATAAAGTTTTTAGACAGTAACTGTAAAATTTGGTTGTGGTGGTGCAACGTATGCGATTGTCATACAATTTCATGCTGTCATACAATTCCAAAATTTACATAAATATATCTCGAGATTTAATGTCAGTACTAAAACATCTGTAATTTTATAAAAGATGATCAAGTTTTATGGAAACAGCATATATTAAGTTCATACGGGTATCCGAGAGTTGACACAGTTACTCTAATGCACTCTTCCTCGTTTTTTATTCTTTTTTGTTAATTTTAAGTTCTTTTCAATTTTATTTTTATTTTCTTTTTTTTTTGTTATTTATTGTGTACAAAATTAATTATTTATAACTAAACAAAATTACAAATTATAGTCAAATAAATATGGTTTTCTCTTATTTAACTCCTTCACTTTCTAATTTTCTACCAAAAAAAAAAAAACCAATTGTTATTAGTTCTGGAAAAATTATCCTTTATAAATGAAATTAATTTCTATCTATCTGCAAAATACTTAAACAGGATATACGAGTGATTTTGATTAACCAGAAAAGAACACAGTGCTAATTTATTTCTTTTACCAGTGCTTCTGTGTGTATGCATGAATTTGTAAATGTGGTATTTCTTAAGGATATTCCATTTGTCAAAAAAAAAACTAAGTCATGAAAATCTACAGGATGTAAACAAAATGTTAAACAAAACTTTTTTTAATCTTTATATTTTGTTTGATGTATATATCTTTGTTCAAAAGTTATGTTCATATAAATTTGCTCGCATTATAGTACTTTAAGCATTACCACCAACTAGTTTGAATGGTGAGCATTGTGATTAAAAAAAAAATCTTGGTTGAGTCCGCCAAAAAACATTGTAGCAGAAAAAAAATATCATACTTTAAAAGCTAATATTAAATATTATGACAGTTACCATTATTATTGGATATGTATGGGTAAGTGCAATGGACATTTTTATATAATGAAACTCGGACACTTAAACCAATTCCTTTAAGTGACTTTTTCGGTTAAGTACTTCAGAGATATGTGCATATTTAGAAAGGTACTGAAGCGGGATTCACTATATTAGATATTTACACTAATATTTGGTAGAAAGGGAGAATTTGTTATAAAAAACTACTTTTTTAATCCTTTAGTCCTTACAATTAAAAACACTTGCTACCTCTGAAGGATTTGAACCCGCACTTCATACGATTAATAAGTCACGTGCTTAACAACTAGCCCACCGACATAATCATAAAAGCAAAGGACTGTACTTACGCAAGATGTATACTAATAATGATTCAAATATAAAAAAAACAAGGCAAAATGTAAACCATCGGTTTTTAAAAGCGCACATTTCCAAAGGACAATACAAACTGCTTAGAATTGTGACTTGCACCAAAATTTGAAAATTTCTTATAATAAGCAAAAAATGTAAAAATATGACTTTTTTGCAATTTTGAGGTGCTGAAGTCGGGAGTCATATATAACTAAGAAAAACCGTTAAACACACGTAAAAATATATTACTGAAGCTTTAATTTTTATGTCTTGTCGAAAAAAAATTTGTTGCAGTTGTCTAAAAATAGCAAATTTTCAATTTTTGAGCCCTAATAGATCTTAAACAGGAGGTGGTACAAAAAAAATTTGAGGAAACTTATACTAATTCTAAAAGTTCTTTCTTATCTCAAAATTCCCAGTTCCTATCTAAAAGCGTGCCGGAGTTATGAAGGTAGAAATATTATGCAGATTTTGGTTTTCGAATAACGGCAAATTTATATACTAAATTAAAAAAATTATATAATTTTGACATTTAGAAAGGAAAAACAAAATTCCTGTCGAATGACGTTTCCAGATTGAAGAAATGTTAAGTAGAACATGAGATATACACATTTAAAAATAGGGTTTTTTCAAAGTTTGAGGGGCTGTATCAATATATATGATATAAAATCTTCGTATAAATATATTTGAAAAAGTTGTTCTACAACATTAATGTTTTTAAGAGACCTACCTATGATTAAATTTTTTTTTCTTTATATTTAACAGTGAAGAAGTTTTGCAAACGAACGGACGGACGAACAAACGTAAGGAGAGAGAGAAGCTAATTGGCACATTTTTTCAAAATATTTTTGGAAATGCGCTAAAAACGTATTCAAATGTCAAGATTCTATAAAATTGTAAAAATAAGGAAATACAAAAAAGACTTTGGACGGTTAAAACTTTGTAAGATTGTAACGGAGACTATATGAAAATTTCCACTATGGAATATTATGTAGAAAAAATTTTATTTTGGGAAACTAAACGATTTAGTATGGCTGCTGTCTATTTACACCCTTTTATTACAATCTGTACCACATAACTGATTATTCATTAATATAATGTTATTTACTATCGTAATATATACAAAGATCTAATAAATAATATGTAAAAAAACTTGTGAAATTTAATAATAATCCTTTTCAATAAATAGTAAATGAGTAAATAATTATTACAGATTAATATTGACTTTAACGTAAAATAAATTTAATATTAATTTTATTTATGAGTTCTAAGGATAAAACAGCTCGAATAATTTTCAATTTTATTATCACATATGATACTACAAAAGTATTTTGGTAAAAAAAAACAAACGGATGAAGAAAATGATTTCCGGGAAATATTATATTATTTTTAGGTGAATAACCTATATAATATATTTCTAATAGATTACATTTTGCAATTTGGAAATATTTATAATAAAGCACATTTTCTTTCAAATTGTACTAAAAGCTTGATATGAAAATGAAAATATATATAAGAAATTGAAATATGTAATTTCTTATTTATATTTAACTTTCGCAAAGTAATATGTGATAATAGGTTTAAAATTTTCTGATCTGAAATTATTAAAAATAAAATCTCCTAAAAAATATCTGCTGTGAAATCGTTTTAATTTATTTATTTTTATTTATTCATGTGATCAATAATCCAACCATTACGTTCTAATAAAAATTTTAAATAACCTATTCAAACTTCTAACTTTAAAGATAAATAGCTAAACTGAAATAATTTTTAATAATTAAAATTAAAAATATGTATGGGGTCCTTCAATTAAACGGCAAATTTAGAAAATAAGAAGAAAACAACTGTCGCGACCAAGTAATATTTTGCTGCAGCAGAAAACTTCAATCTTAACTAAAACCTATGCATTTTCCCAAAGAAAAAAATTACAGTGTATCTAAAATAATATAAAGAAAAACGAGGAAGAGGCAGTGAGTAGACTTTCTCAACTCTACGATATCCGTATAAACATAATAATTTATACTGTTTCTATAAAACTTGATTATCTTTTATAAAATTTCAGATGTTTTACTTAATTAAATACATAGATATATTTATGTTGTGCTCTAGCCGAACCAAATTTTACAGAAGTTATTGTCATGCAACTATAGACATGTCTTCACCAAATTTCATAAATCTAGCTTCAATAAAAGACTGAATTATTTATATATAAAGAAAGTATTTCTATGGCAATTACTAAAAAACGCCTGGAGAAATTGCTAGATTTAAGTAGCGAAACTATCAATTTTACAAAAGTAACGTAGTAAAAATTTCAGAATAGCTTCTAGCTTCTTTATTGTTTGAATTATCGTGAGAATTTGACGGTCGGACGAATTTGATTCTGAGCCGATCCATTCACTTGACTCCATATATTGCTCGGGTCCTTTAAGGTGTCACAAGTACGTGATCCCTTAAACACCGTAATTAGTACAAGTACTAATAATATGAAATTTTAAAATTTATATATACATACATAACTAAGATCGTTATTTTTTCATAAATATATACAAGCAATAATTATTATTATTTATTAACATACTAGCACGTATTTCAAAAAATAGTTTTAATATAATATAATAATAAATTTAAACACCATCATTTATATTAAAATTCCAAACATATACAATTTTCATGCATAATTACGATTATTTTTATAAACAATCTGGTAATGCTGAAATTTAAATGTACTAGCTGGAAATATCATTTTGTATGAAATATCAAAAAAAATATTCAGAAACGAAGAAAACTATATTCCGAAGAAGGAAATTGTAGAGAATTTATTTAGATATAGATATAAAATATATAGATATAATTAAAATAGGATTTTAGAATTAAAACAAAATATTAAAAATGCAATATATATTAAACCCTATAGTCCCAGTAATAGTTGTATTTTTACTTTTAGATAAACAATATTTTATTGTATAAGGCTTAATTATCATTGTTAATAATATATAATTATAATTATATATAAAATATAATATATAATTATATTATTGTTAATAATAATATGTAGTATGAAGATTACTTGTCAATAATAATTTATGAAAGTGTTTATGTACGCATCGAGCAATTTCAACCAAGTTTTATATTCTTAAGACCCTGGAAGGTGTTATATGTTATGTCACGGTTCACTTTTTTAACTGGTTCCGGGTCGAAATCCATTTTGTTTCCGACTGATTTGACCGATTGCATTTAAAATATACGCAAGAGATGCTCCGAGTCTTTAACAGTTCTTAGTTTTTTTCTTGCAGAAATAATTTACGTGATTGAATTAAAAATTTTCCAAAAATTTTCCTAAATAATTTTAATCAAGATTCGTTTACGCATTCCGATATGTCAATACCTCAATATTTTTTTTTTGCAAGCATTCTGCTAAATTTAGATTACACAGGAGTGAGGTGGTTTCTATGTTCATACATAACATCCCCGAAAAATTTTAGTTGATAACAATGTAGGTATTCTTTATTTTGATTTAGAAACTTTCAAACTGAAATTAGAGTTCAACGTAAAAATAGTAGGAACGACACATGATGTCTGATATACTGCCTGTCAATAAATTAATGATACTGATTTGTTATTAGGCGGTTATAGGCATATTTGGTGTTTAAAAAAAATTAAATTACCACTGTTAGAACAGAAAACTAAAGAACAAACGTCAAGTAATTTTTTTTTCAAAATATAAAAAAATAAAATCGCAAGGATTTCCAGTTTTCCCGGGAAAAGCCACTTGCATAAAATAAAAATCGTTTAAGAAAATTTTGATCTAACTAAATAAAATTTGGCATACTTGCTCTAAATAAAAAACTAAACGTTATTAAGACTACAGAAGGCTATATTATGTGTTACAGTTTCCTGATATAAAAGTAGTATTTCAAATTTAAAAGGAAAAATTTTTTTAGATTTTAATTTTACTTTAAAATAAATTGTTAGGCTAACCAATGTACACTAAAAATAGACAGAAACTAACAATGTTAAATTTACTTGTCTTAATTCAGTTTTACCTTCACTTACACTGAAATTTAACGATTATAATTTTCAACTTTCATCCCCAACTTATTAAAAAAAACAATTAATTTATATTTCATTTATTAAAATTGATTCCAGACTTTCTTGCAATTTAGTATTACTAATCTTAGCCTATCCCAAAAATAGTATGTCAAAAACAAAAACAAAAAGCAAACATAAATAATGCAGATCAAATTATTGATGTTCTTCAAAATAAATAGATCTAAATTAAAAAGGATTATCTTTTTTTCTATTAAGCAGAACTAATTATCATAATAACAAAAACAAATTAAATATCATATTTCAAAAATTTGCAAAAATCCTACAACGCAAAATAAAAACAACTAAATATTAATTGATAATAGGCACGCACAATTTCTATGTATAAAATATTTTAGAACTTTATAAGAACTATAAATTCAATTCAATCTTGAGTCATAGAACCATGACATCCTTTTTATTTTTTAATCCAAAAATTACAAATAAGCAATAAAAAAAAAAAATTAGTTAGATAATTTGTAAAAATATCAGTCCATTCAATCATAGATATTTTATTCTATAGGAATACGACTCTTATTTTGATAACAAAATATTTTAGTATTATAATCGGAATTCTGTAACAAAATTACAAATTAACTACAAGTTACTAATTACGATTGTATCTATTTTTTATGTTACTCACATATCAATTAATTAAATTAATTAACTATAAAAAAAGTAATAAAACAATACAGACTATATTACTTTTATTAAAGGCTTGTATATATCATATTACTTGTATTATATTAAAATAAATATAATTTAAATTTGATTATGTTGTTATCCATGGTTTTAAAACAAATAACTTGAACAATAACACATTATAATGCATAAATCTGACTACAAGACTATTGGCTTTCTTGAAGTAAAATAACAAAATTAAAATTCTGGTGAAAATCGCAATATTTTTTGTTTTTGCTAAGGCAGGTAGGAATCTTCCAAAGATACCAAGAATTCCCCCTTGGTAATTTCAAATTGTTACTGACTAAATCCACCTCTACTACCTAGCCAATATAATGAGATGACACGCCCTACTTACTAATGCAGTAACTTGACTAGGTAGTAGAGATAGGAAAGGATAAAACAATGATGCGGAAACATTGAATTGGGAGTGAGACTATAAGGGAACAATGAATCCGCTATTATTATATTACTATTTTGTTAACAGTGACTATAGCCATCAACGGTTACAACATGCGTTATTATATTACACCTTGCTAAAAGAGGTAATAATTAAAGGCAACCATACTGTCACTGTAGCAACTATTTGTATTAATATTGGTTTTGAATATTATTATTATTTACTGCAGAGTCAGTACCGTCAGTGGACTACAACGTGCAGTAGTAAATAACACCTTAATGCATGATGTAACCAACGATAGCTTCCACTGTAGCAGCTATTATTATTATCATTATTATTATTTTTATTGTCATTATTATCATTACACGGTTATTATTATTATTGATTATAGGATATACGCATTTTTACGATATAAAATTACTACACATTTTTTTATAAGATCTGACTCCGACCTGAGTTTGAACCCAAGACCTTCAGATTGAAAGGCTGGCGGCTTAACCACTAGGCTATGAGTCAGATCTAAGATTTACAATTAAATGATACACTGCCAGGTACCTAATTTTTGAAAATATGATATTCACGTGATACATTTTAGAAAATTTTATGAACTTTTATGAACACTCCTATAAAAAATTTAAATTAAATTTACAATTGTTTTTTAAAAAAAATTTTAAATATGTACTTCTTCATACTAGGATACCGTGTGTTACAGTTCATTGTAAAGATAGAATAGTATATATATTATATAATTCTTTTCAATTTTAATTTTCTAGGTAGTTCAGTGCATTGTAGGTTCCAATTTAATTTTAAGTCTAAATTTTACTTCCAGATTTTTACTTATAAATTTTACTTATAAATTTTTGTTTTTTTTGGTGATTTCAAACTTTTAAATTTAGTTTGCGTTTTATATCTCTGCGGTGGTGGAACATAAGATCCAAGAGTATTATGGCCCAAGGTCTCGGAACACGTCGCTTAACATTAAGTATTAAAACACTACACAACATTTACCGTACACAACTTTGGTGTAAAATGCAATGTAAATTTACACTTTTGCAATAATAAACCAACGTACCCCCATTTTGTTTTATTTATCATTTATATCTTTTCAAATTTTATTCTTTTATTTATATTATTATATTAAATGAAATATTAAAAGTAAGAATGTATTTAAACAGTAGTTTAAAATTAGTTCCTACTTATTTTTTGTAATAAATTTCTTTAAAAAAAGTAAAAGTAACAGTAAGTCGATGCAACCGACTTATTTATACCCTACACCTAAAAATTTAAAATTAAATTAAAAATCCATAAGTTATTTTAGTTAGGTATTTAATATAACTAAGCTAAAAAAATAAATGCTTTTACAACCTTTGTACAAAATTTCAGATTTTTATCTTTATTAAATTTGAAAATATGCTTGTTAGGTCTTGGGAAGTGTGTGAAGGCACGCGGACCACCACCCCAATTCATCTCAAATTTTAGAGACATCAACAGGGTAGAACATTCTTATATCAAATTTCAAGTTTATATATTTATTAGATATGCGTTTTGCGGTTTTGAGAGTTGTATGGGAGGTACCCGAACAGCTCCTCCAATTCATCTCAAATTTTCGACAAATAAGGGATTCAGGAAACAACACCCTAGTACCAAATTTGAAGTTTCTATCTTTATTAGTTTCGAACATATGCTTATTCGGTTTTGGGATTTGTATGGGAGGTACCCGAACAACCACTCCAATTCATCTCAAATTTTACGGATATCAGGGATTCAGGAAAAACACCCTCGTACAAAATTTTAAGTTTCTATCTGTATTAATTTCGAAGATATGCGTATTCGGTTTTGGGAGTTGTATGGGAGGTACTCGAACGCATGGTCCGATTTCGCCCATTTACAATCCCCGCCTTACCTTAGTCATTGTTAACCTACAGTATAAATTTTATCAAGATAGCATCATTATTTTTTGAGTTATCGTGCGTACGGACGGACGGACATCGCTAAATCGACTCAGGAGGTTGTCCTGATTCAGAATATATATACATGTCTATACCTAATTCGCTTCCTTTTGGTGGTTACAAACACCAAAGCAAAGTTAATATACCCTATACTTAATGTGTAGGGTATAAAAAGGAACTGCAAATTAATTTAGATGTTTTAAAAATGTTGTAAATTTCATTATGTTTTGAAAATGTTGTAAATTTCGCTATTAAAATATGCTTTGGATACTTGAAATGAAATTTGATACCAAATGTTCATCGATGTTTGTTTTTTAAAAAATTTTCTTTTTCTAGTGAGTATAAGAAAAAAAAATTAACAAACAATTAAATATGAAGAGACTTAAAATAACATTGAACTTTATTTTATTAATGATTTAAATTACTGTATAATATTTTTGTTCAAAACAATTAAAATATGATATCATAAAATTAATAAATGAAATAATGAAAAGTCAAAAATTGAATACATTTGGTTACAAAAGAAACCGTACATAACAAGCAATTTAATATAATGAAAATATATGATTTTGAGACAGCTTTAACACTCCAGTATATTAGTTTGCGACAAATAAAATTTTTGTGCAAAACCGATATTACAAAAATGTATACCTCAAAAAAAAAAACTGATTTGAAAGGTCATTAAACAGTGCAAAATATTGATTTGAGAATGTTCTTCAAATAATACTTATTTACTACCTATACATTCTACTTGAACAACTTGATAGACTTGATAGAAGAAAATAAAATTTTAAGTGTAATACCTATTAAGTTATTGTGAATTGGGTGCATTACAAAACTTAAACTTCATAAAAAATTTATTCAAGATTTAACTGTAAGCCGGTTCTACTAGAAAAATTCTATTAGACACAATTACATCCTGACACCACTTATAAGTCATAACTATAGTTAATTCCATTAGAAAATAATTCTACTTTAATAATGTAGCTAGAGGACCTCGGTGGTCTAATGTAGTAAGAGCGTATAAAATACACTGTAAACATCGAGGGAGTGTGGGTTCGAAGTCCGTCGTAGTTTACGTCGATGTAAACTTAATCAAAATTTGATGTCATACTTACGAAAAACTTGTGCAGATGTCCAATTTGCAAGTGTTTAAAAATAGAGGTTTTTCGATTTTTCCTTTCTATACCTTTCTTTTCTATTCCTTTCTATACCCTATATCCTATACCCAAAAACGCTCTTAAAATCGGGGGAAGTAGAAAAATATTTTCTGAGGTAACGTAAACTAATTCTTAATGATTTTCCTTCTCTAAAAATCTTAAGTTCTAGTTAAAAGCTTAAGATCGTAGTTTTAAACACAAATAGGATGTAATAAAATTTAATTAAAAGTGATCATATACATATTATGATTTTTTCTTGAAAAAAGATTAAAAAAAAACTTGTTTTCAAAAAAACTACTTTATAGAAAGTGGTTATACGGAAATAACATTTTTTAATTAGTCTTATACTTCGCAGATAATTTTGATAAAATTTCATATAACTGTAAGAATAATCGAAAACTTTCAATCAGGAGGACAATACAGCATTAGAAGACCTATTGAAGAGTCGCAGTAATGTAATAGGACGAAACACTTATAAAATTTATATGTATGTCATATTTAAGATATTTTTTTAGTTACTTCTCCTTTGATTTAACCAATGCAATCTTTAATCGATTTAAAACGATTATTTTCTTCTTCATGCCGAAATTTGCAAATACATAGAACATAAAATATTATATAAAATATTTCTGAATATAAAATTTAAAAAAAAAATAATTTTTTAATATAATCAAGGAGTGTTTTGCTTTTTCTCATCAGAGCAGAGTCAGAGCTGTCAAGCAAAAAAATTTTGTTTTTTTTTATACTTTACTGAAATTATCCAAATTATCCATTTTGTGTGTTCTTTTTTAACTCGGAGTCACCTCAGAGCGTGATATGTGAGGTCGTAAAAATTTCTCAGATTTCAAAGAGTTGTCAAAAAATGAAACGTCAAATTAAGAATAAAATAATAAAAACGTCATTAAAAAAAAATCTCGTACATAGATATAAACATTTTTTTTAAGGTTTTATTTTTAATTTTGTTAAATGAAATTTTACATAAATTAACTTTGTTTTATATTTTATTTCTTAAATAAATTCCTTTTAGTTTTTACAACTATATTTTACATTTAAAATAAAAAATAATGACATTGGAAAATAATATGAATAAAAATTAACAATTAGTGCTCTGAGCATTTCTTTCTTAATTCGCAGCGGTCAGAGTTCAGATAAAAATTTGCTCTAAGCGCTCGATATCTGATCTGACCATTTATCTGATGAGAAGAAGAAAAACGCCAAGATTTGAAGTTTTATCCAGAATCCCAACTTTATTATTTAACTTATAAATTTCAAATTAATTTCTTACAAATACTCGTAATTAATATAATTTAATTTTTAAATAAAAAAAAAACTTACCTTAGCATTAATGTATATTTTGAATTTTTCGTATTTTTCTTTTTCGATAATATAACTAATGCCAAAAAATTACCAAATGCACCAAATATAAAAAATATCATAACAATATTTAAACAAAAATTCGATTTAGAAACTGTTATTTCAGGATTTTTGTAATCAATTATAGTTGGAGCTTCTAATGCAGATAAATTGTTTTGATTAGAAAGGATAGTTTGTAGTTCCATTTTAAATGTTCTTTTCTTTTTTTACCTTTAAGATTTTGTAAATTTTTTAACACCAATTTAATAATTATTATTCAATTTTTCACAGGCTTAACAATTACTCTTAATTATATAATATATACTGTTCAATTTATTTACACCTTTATTTTAGCACAACGACATGTTTACGAACATTATTTACAAAACAATATAAATAAATAACATTTACAAAATATAAAATAATATATTTATTTTTCTTAAATATTTAATTCTTTAAATTTTTTCGTAAATAAATTTTAATGCGTTTTTTTTTTTTTTTTAGAACGAAACAAACTCTTATCCTGCTAGCAACATACTAAAACTAAATATTACTAACTATTTAAAATTTCAACCACAAAAAAAAAAAAAAGACTGTTTCTAGCATCCCCTAGAAATGAAATAAAACTTTGAAAACATTTAAAGTGTGAATGAAAAAAAAAAAAAACAACAATAAATAGAAACCAAAATAAAAAGCGCCAAAAAAAAAAAAAACTTTCGCGGAAAAAATAAAAGCTATTGAAAAAAAAGAATAAGTATAAGTAGAAATAATATTATTTTATACAATCTATAAAGTTTTGGAACAATCTAATTTATTTTATATTAAACAGGATAGGATCATATTGCTAGAAAGGATCTGTCTAATCCGAAAAAAAATTTATTTTAAAAATTTATTTTCAACAAAATTTATAAAATTTACTTTTTTGTTTTTCTTTACAATAAAACCATAGTATGTTTAAAAGGACTGTATATTATTTTTTGGGTAAAAATTTAGCTAAATAGCATGTTTTTAGCACATTTTGAAAAACTATGCTTATTTGTTTCACTATGTCCGTTTGTCCGTTTTGGTGTTTGCAAAACTTCTACACCGTTTGAAATAAAGCAAAGAAATTTTAACTACGGATAGGCATCGCGAAAAAACTAATATTGTAGAACAACTTTTTTCGGTAGTCCCACCTGTTACGGAGTTACAGCCCTACAAAGTTCGAATAAGCCCTATCTTTAAATTGTTATAACACAGCTGGTTGTATAAGGCATATTTTCAATCTGAAATTACCAAACTTTATAAATATAAATAAATATATGTAAAATAAATATGTGACTTTGCCAAGGGGTATTTTAATATAGCGTTGTGAAACTGAATTTTTGCAAAAAATATGGACTTTTCAAACTTTTTAATTTAGAAGCTTGAAATTTTGAGAGGAATTAGATCTTTGGAAATTAGTTGAGTTATTTCAGAAAACTTTTTTGTGTCGCCTCCCATTTAGGAGCTGCAAGGAGTGAAAAATTGAAGATTCTCTATTTTTGGGCATCTGTAATTTGGGCACCTCTCCAAATTTTTTTGAAGTAATATACAAAAATTAAAGCTACAACATTTTATATATTTTTTCATTTTATATTTTGTGTTGAAATGACAGTCAACGCTGTTTATAATTGATTCAGCATTTCAGTTTTAATTCACGTTTGCGGAATTGAAGTCATGGTGCAAATTCAAACTGTTGGTGGGAATGAAAAAAATTTGCATTTGCTCCAAAAAAACTTTAGACCGTTGCGGAATCCGGCACCAGAGGTCTGCCAACAGACATATTTATAGAACTTTCTCTCCTAATACAGTAAAAAATATATAGAAAAATTATTTCGGAAAAACATATGGTATCAATAAAATATCTGAAAACAATTTGTTTTATATTTAGAGAAATACGTTAACTTTTACTTTTGAGTAACGCTCAGGAACATATTATGTATTTGACCTAAAAAATTAATATGAGAGAAAATATCATTCCGTTTCGCTGCAGTACAATATACAATCTTTTTTGATGTAAAACAAAAAAAAATATTGATTAATATGAATAAATTAATGATTGCCCCGAAAATATTTTCTATATTTAGAAGATACATTATGACTTTTATTTAATGTAATTAGCCATTTTTTTTTTTTTTTTGTAAGCATTAATTTTCAACAAAATAGACGGTGGTCCTGTTTTATTTTTACTAATACATAAATAGTCATTCATAATCATATTATATACATAGGTATACAAATAAAATATATATAAGTATGTATAAAAAATTACATTAATAATAAATAATAATAAAAAAATAATGTAATAAATATATCTGTAACGCACAAGTATATATTTAGAAAGACATTAAAAGGAAAATAGATAAAAAAAAAGTTGAGAACCAACTGTTGCCTAATTATTTTTCTTTTCCTCTATTTGTATGTGTTTTAGTTTTTCTTCTTGTTTTGATTATTTGATGGCGCAGTGTTTTTTTTTTTATAATAAAAATAGTTTTAATAATATTAGAAAAAAAACAAAATAGTTTTGTATATGTATTAACTATTAATTTTTTATAATTTTTTTTTTTTTTGTTTATTTTTGAACTTTTAAGGATAAAAAATGAATTAAAGATTTTGAGGTTAAATATATTGAGCTAATTTATTTTAATGCTATTTTTAGTTCACCCTTTTAGCAGATAATTTTTTTTTCCTCTTAATAGAGACTATAATGTTAATTAGTATTCAGTAATAAGATCTATTTTATTATTTTTGTGTTCATTCTGATATCACGTATTTATTTTCAGATCCTTTAAAAAAATCGCATATACAAATTGATTTTAAATATATATGTACATATATGTACATATGCTATCTCAAATCAATCCTATAAATGATATTTTAATTTACCTTTTAATTAATTTGATTAATTTTAAATAAAACCAAAAAATCCTTTTTTTTGTTATTTTCATTCATAATTAATTTCTGAGTTTTATTACACTTTTTTGCCAAAAATTATTTTTAAATGTGAAGATTTTTATTATGATGTCATAATATATCATAATCGAAAATAATTTTTTTGCATACATCATTCTTAACATGACCTAACCTCCTTATTTTTCAATAGTTAAGAAAGGTGCACAACCTGTTAGCATAAAAAAGAAGTGTAATATTAAAATTAATTTGAAAAATAATACAATAAGGGTTTTTATGTAAAAGTGTCAAATCATTTTGCATTGCGTCGTTCACGTAATGTATAGCATTTTTGGATTTTATTTTTCTTCGATGCACTGAACGTCTTGGAGAAGTTTTTAATATAAAATGTCAAACTATAGTTAATGCTAAAGTTTCAAGATACATTTACATGACCAAAAATTGTTTTATTACATTCCATATCACCTCGCCATTTCCGATAATCTTTTATAATCAACAATGCGTTTTAAATGTGTTTTAAAGCCTTAATGAAAACACTATTTATTACATTACAAACTTTATTAAGCATTTTAATAACTGAAATACAATACTTCGCTTCTTTTTATATACAAAACGAATAAGTAATGAAAACAAAATAAACGTTTAATGAGAATATTCACAGCATGTTGTCCTAAATATAATTTAAACATTTCTACAAAAATATATTTTTATATGTATTATACATAATGTATATATACTCAAAATATAACATGGCCCATTAACAAAAAAAAAAAAACTTTTCATTAATCATTTTTTGACGCGTCAACAGGTAAAAATATTAATTTTTGTTCTCATTTATTATTCTTTTATGTTTTGTCCTACAACTAGGACAAATTTTTAAAAGTTAACTATTTCTGTTAAATTTTCCGTACAAAAATATCAAGTTACAGAATAATAAATAAATAATAACTTTGTTTTAAATTCTTAACTTTATTATTTATCAACTAAGACTAATAAAATCGTATTACCTAAAAGTTCAAAATTTGAAATTAAATGCAATTGAAATTCAAAACAAAAACGATGTTTTTTGGATCTGTAAGATGAAATAATTTTTCATTGTTTCATAAAAGTCCAAAAAAACAACAAATAAAATTACCTTTAATAAAGAATTAAAATTGACCGTTAATAAACGTTTTCAGTTGTGGGTCTATAAATAATTATTATACTCCCACTCGTTATCTACTCGTTATCTATATAATTATTACCTTAACTACATAAGTGGTTTCTAGTTATTTTTCCAAAATTATTATTTATTAATATGTAATTTGATAACGTCATAAAAACCGCCTGATCAATTCTTCTACCAAACTTAACAATATCTGTTTAAAATAAGGAAGAATACACTGGTCCTTGACAGCTATATAAAATATCCGTAAGAATCTATTACAGTTTTTAAAATATATAATGGCTCCTGTTACCATTACCACTATAAAGTGAATGAAAGCAAAAATAAGTGATAGAGACTTATCGGTGTTATGAATATCATTAAATGAACGAACATTCATTGTGAATGAATGAACTGTCATTTTAGTTCTCAAGTAGGTTTTTTTTTACTTTCTATATTTATTTATACGTTGTTTTAGTGTGTTCTGCTGTTGTTGTAAAATTTTTTTAAAAAGTATAAGTTACAATAAATTAAATAGTTTATTTAACAAAAAAGTTTTTACTGCAAATATATTTTCAGGAGGAAAATTAGCAATAAATACCAGATTAACCAGATAATATTATTTCTTTGACGATTTTCCTCATCACTACTGCTACTTTCAGTAAAATAAAAATCCACATTCATTTCCTATTTAAAAGTACCCTTCTATTATAATTTTTATAAATAATTTTTATTTTAAACTTATTTTTGATCACTTTTATTTAAAACTAAACTTATTTTTTATTACTTTTGTTTAAAATATTAAAAATTCTTTTATGTTTTTTGAAATCAACTGAAACAAATAGTACTTTTCACCAAATAAAAAATAAGTGAATGATAAACAGATATATCATTCACTTTTCTCGATTCACAACACCGAAATTTTTTCCACATAAAATGCAGTATACAATGGCAACTATTTTTGGCAGTTAATTTTTTAATGTTAACACAAAAAGCGAATGATACATTCATAAAAATGTGAATGATAAAAACAATGATAACAGGGTCCAATATTCTACATTCCTTCCACCTTCCGCTTATAATAATATAAATAACCATTACCACCTGATCAATTCATCTACAAAGCCAGTGTTCCAGGTTTGTAAACTGTGTCCAGAAAATATCTATAGCGGCTAATAATTTCAATCTTTCAAAATGCACTTGCCCTGTTACTTTACTTATTTATTTTCAACTTAAACTTTATAGTCTTATTGTATAAATTGTGAATATAGAAGATATTATATAAATTGAGTCTAAAAATTGTATGGAAACTAACCAAAGACAAAATCTACAAAACATCTCATAACTTTTTTTTGATTTTTAAAAAATTGTCATGTTGACAAACATATGGACAAACAGACGCACATCGACGCAAATAAGTAGGTATATTCATTTTTCGATACTGATCCAATTCATACACTAGATTTAACTTCTATATATAATGTCTAGTACTGTACATTATAAACGGAAGAGGAAATTTATTTAATCCATGAACTATTGCTTTTACACCTATAAAAAAGCTTTTGAGAAAAAAATAATTATGATACAATTTACCTCAATAAAATTCAAATAGGTAATATTAAATGTAAATAATAAATAAAATATGAAGAACTATTAAATAGGCGCCACATAAATTCTTTCTTGTTTTTTTTTTTTTTTTGCAATTTCTATTATGGCAAATATAAATTTTACCACTATTTTTCATTCATATTTTCTTTTTATTTTATTATAATTAAAGTTATAAATAATGACTAATTAAGAAAATTGCAAGACATAAAATATAATCGAAGAAATTCATAAAATAATTATGGATCAAAAACCCTATATACAAATTAAAATAAAAAAAAAAATTTCAAAAAATGAAAAAATAAAAACAAAACAAACAACGTCACATATATTGTTATGCAAATAACAGTAGCAAAATAGAACCAATTTTTTAAAATCAATTAAAATATGGTAAAAAAGGATAAAGATAAAAAGTGAAGCAATATAAAAATAAATACGTAGATAATTTTTTGCGTACTAATACAAAATGTGAAATACACAAAAGGTGGCGGTGAACAACAGATCACAGAGCATGGGTGTAAGGATAGACAACTATACGCAAAAAATGATCTACTACTAATACAAAATGTGAAATACACAAAAGGTGGCGGTGAACATAGGAATAGGTCACAGAGCCTGGTTATAAGTATTGTTTTCTATTCGCCCTAACACGCAATACAAAATTATAATTAACTGCTGTAAGCATATATTGGCCTCAACTTTTCCACTTTGTTCCACAGGACTTCAATGGTCGAGTGGTTAATATGGTGCTTATACTTTGGTTAAGTATTAGCATAAGTGGTTAATATGGTGCTTATACTTTGGTTAAGTATAAGCATAAGTGGTTAATACGCTGCTTATACTTTGTATTTGTATGTGGCATATGGTATTAATCGAAGAAAAACGGGCGCAAATCCTTCAAAGTTACTAGAAAAATAAAAAAGAAAATTTTTATTGTCATTATTCTAAGACATAATTATAAAATAATGTATCGTTTTACTTATTATTGGCTTTACTTTACTTATTTTATATTTTTAAGTAAATTAAGTAAGGCAATTTACATTTCCTCTTAGTTTTTACATTTTATTATCTGTTTCGTATTCTTATAGCCTCCTAAAAGAAAATTATTAGTTCGTTAGCCTTCTAAAATTATGATAAATGAGATAACGAAAGGACGATACATTCGATTGAACTGAATTAAGATTAATTTTACAATTAAAAAAAAAAATGTTTGAAGTAAAATTAGACAAATAGTTAAACAAACAATTACTTAATAGGTGATTAAATTAATTAATAGTTTCTGGAAAAACTTTAATTTGAAAATTTATTAATTGTAAATTAAATTCAATTAAATCGATTAAACCATCAAATGGATAATTACCATAACGTGACCAAAGTAAATAGAAAAATTAACTAAAAATATAAATTATTTATTATTAACGTTTAAAGTATCTTAAATTTGACAGTGTTTTTTTTTTTTTTTTTTTAAAGAATAGTAAATAAATAGCAATTACTAAAATATATTAATTACTAAATTTAAAAATAAAATTTTGTATTTTTCTTTATTCACAGGTTCAAAAAAGCGCTTAGCACTTGTGACAAACCCTAATTCTTATATTACAATATTTATAGGAAATATAAATTGGTTATAAAGTATAGTTTACATATAATATAAAGTATATATAGTCAAAGATATACATATATTATATCTACATATTATTGTTTGTAGAATAATTATATCTAAAATGATTTACTGATTTTTTTTTTTTATCCTTTAAAAATCATTACGTATATTTTAATTAAAATAAACAGAAATATTGAAAATTGTTTCCAAAAAATTTTGAAAATATAAAAACAAAATAAGAAAAGTTCAATTAACTACGAAATAATTTAATTGCTGCACCTTTTTTAAACCATTTTCCAATAATTAAAAGATTAAACAAATTCCATGTAAATCCTTTTTAGCACATTTCCAAAAAAATTTTGAAAAAATATGCGTATTAGTTTCACTCTGTCCGTCCGTCCGTCTATCCGTTCATCTGTTAACAAAACTTCTTACACCGTTAAAGATAAAGAAAAAAAATTAATTTTAACCATGGGTAGGTCTCATAAAAAAAATAATTTTGTGGAAAAGCCCCATTTTCAGAAGTATATATCTCAGGCTGTGCGTAATAGTTTTGCAATCTAAAACCGCTAGAAGACCGAAAATTTTATTATTTACATAAAGCAATATTAAAATTATGCAATATTTTGTAATTTACTATATCAATTTACCGTTATGTGAAACCCTTATTTTACATGAAATTTCTTTTTTCATAACTCCGGCACGCCTTTGGATTGGAACCTGAAATTTTGAGACAAGAAAGAATTTTTAGAATAAGTTTTCTTAGAAAATTTTTAAGAGGTATTAGGGCTGAAAAATTGAAAATTTGCTGTTTTTAGGCACCTGTACAAATTTTTCTTCGGCAAACGTAAAAATTAAAGCTTCAGTAATATATTTTTACGTGTGTTAACGGTTTTTTTTAGTTATATAGGGTTCCAGACTTACAGCCCCTCAAAATTCCAGAAAAGTCCGATTTTCACATATTTTCTTATTACAAAAAATTAAATTTTATTTTTTAAAATTTCAAATTTTTGTGCAAGTCACAATTCTAAACAGTTTGAGTATTGAAAATGTGCTTTTAAAAATAGTTGGTTTACATTCTACCTTGTTTATAAATTAGTTATAAAAATTATGTTTGAAAGAAAAAAACTAAAAAAGTCTTTAACTCTTTAACTTTTCATTTATATAATGAAAAGTACTGTGCATTTATAGACGTGTAGCTAAACTTTACGAGATAGATATATATTAGATATAAATGTGGGTAGATTCCGGCGAAGGTGAATCAGTTTTAAAACAATTTTTAAACAGACAAAATTATTAATAATTTACATAAGATATACTGAACAGTAAATACCCTTCAAAACATGCAACGTAAATGCAAGAGAAGCTTTGAACCTCCAATATTTATATTGTCATATATTTCAGTTTTGTCCACACTATAAAAAAAAATTACGTAATTCACATGTATTGGACATAATCTCAGAAACTTCAAAACTTAAAAAAACAAAAACAAGGCAAAATGTGAAACCAAGGGAATTTAAAGACGCACATGTTCCAAAAGACAATAAAAACAAAACAGTTCAAAATTGTGAATTCCACCAAAATTTGTAATTTTTCTTCAAGTTTATGTATTTTTAAGGAAATCCTATATAATTAAGCTGTTAACACATGTAAAATCTTGAATCCATAATAGCTCTTAACTTTTGTACCACCTCCTGTTGGTACAAAAAATTTTTTTGATCTAACTTAAATGAAAAAAAATTGTACGATATATAAAGCTAAAAATTGTACGAATATATAAAAGCTTTAGTTTGAAAAAATAACATTTACTTTGCAACTAAACATTTAGCAACTTCCACTTACGAAAAAATTTATTTAGCAAAGAGAACACAATATATTAAATGGATATTTGAATTTTGGACATTTAGCAATATTTTAGAACGGGCTACAAGAATTGAATATTTAAAGTGATAGTAAAATTTTTATGTATAACAAAGTCATTAGAAATTTTAGAATTGGTTAAAAAATCAGGGTTATACGTTTCTCGTGAAAATTCGCGATTTCGGCTTTATTCCCGCATAGAAAAGAATTAGGGGCATTATTTCCGAACATCTTTTTTCAGGAATGAGTTTATAAATGTATATTCGAGATTTTTAATTAGAAGGAATTTTATAGTTGCTTATAAAATCAAAGTTTCAAGAATTTGTTTAGTAGAGGTTTCAGCACGGCATCCTACATTCTTTAAAGTGCTTTTTATATATAAACTGCAGTTGAAATATGTGTGGTAACAAAGTAATTAAGAGGGATATTAGATTTAGTTACAAATCAGTTATATGTCTTTTCTAGAAAATATAAATATATAAATGTTTAGGGGGTTTCAGTGTCCTAATGCGTAAGTGCTTATGAAATGCGTTATAAACACCGAAGGAGTGTGGGTTCGAATCTCATACACGTCGTAAGAATAATTTCCTCTTCCGACATTTACAGCCACGCCTGAAAAGGCTGTTTAATTTTTCTTGTCACATTTATGTGAATAGTTAAATAGTATCCGAAATTTTGAATTAGAAGAAATTTTATAGTTGGTCGCAAAATGATGGTTCCTATAAATTGCATATAGCGTGGGTAAATAGCGGTAGGCTTTTCTTCGCTGTTAGTTATTCAACTTTAAGCATCAATAAAACATGATTTTCAATAACAAGAATTTAATTTTATAATATTATGTTAGACGAACTTCTTGTGCTAATTTTTCAATTATTTTTATTTTTAAATACCAAATTTTGGTTTATTTGGTTTACTTTACTTTAAATTTCGGTTTTTTTTTTTCTATTTTGATCGTTTGAAAAATGAAATAAATCATTCACACTTGAAAGTGAAATAATTCTAATTTCACTTTATTTCATTCGGCCTTAAAAGCTTTTAGGACCTTTATTTAAAAATTCCCCAATTAATTTTTTTACTTAATAACCATAAAAATGATAGGAAACCATCTCGATTCACGAACTACAAAACACATTAAAAATTTGTTTTGTCTTCAACATAAAGCAGATTCAGTAATATATGCCCAGCATAAAACATTCCACTATTTATGGAAAAAAAAATGTTTCTTTATGTTAATGTTTATATTTATATGTTAAAATTAAGTATTTTACATTTTATGCATATGCGATGCGTATCATTGTATTTATCCATATAGAATTAACATTTTATATTTATTTTTAATTCACTTCCATTTTCTGAAATTCTTTATTATGTTTTTATTTATTGAACATTTTTTTTTTTATTTTTCATTTCAATTAATTTTATTCTCTCTCTTCTTTGCTATTGCCTATTATTTAATATTCAATACAATACATCCACTATAATATATATAAAGCATTTTTTTAAAAAGTTAAAAAACATCGGTTTAGGAATTTAATGCAATAAGGATGCGATATTCTTGCAAGAGATGTATTAGACCCAAACCAAACCTTAATTTTTATACTATTGAAGGAAATCAAATTAACTGCTATATAAAATAAGGAAACATTTAAAAACAAAAATGTATATCAATACTTTTTAATGTATAATAACTAAAGCTTTTAATACATTTTTTAACAGATTCAAACAATTTGACGAAATTTTTCAAAACTTGATCTAAAATATTACTTAACATTCAACTTACTTAACATACTTAACATACAATCAATTCAAAATTTTTTTTTGAATGAAATAATTTCTTTTACTCCTTTTTTTTTGAATTTAATTACCATTTTTTGCGATATAAAACGAATTTACCTAGTAAATGAAACAATATGATTCTCCACGTAGGAGTGCCACCTGGCCTTCCGTCGTAGGATCGAAAAGGATCGGTGGAAATTTTATGCAAATATGCAACGATTTATCTTAGACTAAAATAATCCAAGACCTCAACCTTATTGCATATTCTAAATATTTACTATTGCTAAAAGATACCAATCAAACACGTCTGGAAAGATACTAATAAACTTTAATTCTCTAAGCCAATCAACATTTCTGTCATCTGTAAATATTTTACTTTGCCATTTACATTTTGCATTGAGCCATTTAATGTGGCATTTTTATTTTCCTTCGATTCACTTTTACGTGAATATCTTTAATAATTAAGTACTCGTAGTCTAGACTAACATTATTAATTTACAGATAATTTATAAATTCTGCAGCACTAAGATTTAAAGTTTAAAGAAAATTAATTAAAATTTTATGAAAATTCAATTTACACAAACAATTACGTTAAAGTTAATTTAGAAGTAGCAAAATTGGGTATAGCGCAATTGAGCAAAACTCACATTGCAAACATGACATTGCAAAAAATCACTTGGTAAAAAAATTGTTTCGCAAAACTTCATTTGTCAAAAAGCGTAGATGCCAAATTTTTAAAAATTGCAAAATGTCTGTTTGACAAATTTTCAAATAACATCAAATAACATAAGTATATGCATATGGGGGACATTCAGTACACATATTCTGCAAAAGGCGTATAATCCTAACCAACTCTAAAATCCCCCCTAATCCAAAATTTCGCATATACATATTTATAAGTATTCTGGAAAAAGGAGAAACCCTGATTTTGAATTTCTTCTAATTAATTTTGTAACCACTTCTGAACAAATTATTGAAATCCTGATTTTGATATCTTTCCTAATTATTTTGTACATACATATTTCAACAAGGAAGCATTTAAAATAGGAGGGACTGCCGCTCCAAACCCCTGCTAAACAATTTATTGAAATCCTGATTTTATAACCAAAAATAACTTAAAACAACAAATTTTCAAGAGTATTAACACATTAATTTACTATACAAAGACTTTGATAAAGAGGCATTTTTTTTAGTTTCTCGTCGAATGGATATTTGCGAATTGTGAGAAATTTGCTTAATGATTTTTTGCACTGTAAATTTTTTGGTAAGTGAACTGAGACGAAGTAGATGTTTGTCATCCGAGTTTTGTTAAGTGTTACGCCCCGATTAAAATTCTATAAAAAACCAAAATTTTTTTTTATTTGTTTATTGTTTATTATTTATTTCTCCAACTGTTCTATATTTTAATTTGCAATTTCCAATGCACATTAATTTCTTTAAGTTATTAATCCGAAGTTTCAATTTATTTTCTGAAAGTTCAATAAATAAAAATAAAATAAAAAATAATTACTTACCATTATCGCCATGAATTTTAATTTTTTTTATTTAATTCTCAGCAATTGTTATGCCATCTATAGAAAATAAATGAAATAAATTACAATTGCATTTGAAGTCAATGCATGTCCACCAATTTTTTTTTTTTTTTTTTTTGTTGTATGCCTTAATAATTTTGATTTGTGTTTAAATATATATGTATGTATTATAAGTGTATATGTATGTAACGTTCAGTAATATTTTTAAGACTGATTTGCATTGCAAAGTTCATCCATTATTTAGAATAATTTCTATAGAGGGAACTTTTACTTTTTAAATTGAAAACGAAAATAAAAATATTAAATTAATTTATTCATTATTGTAATCATATCAATTTTAATTTTTTAATGCTTTTGAATCCCATTTCTTAATTTATTTTAGCCAATTTTAGATAATTACGAAAATGCATTAAGAACTTTATGCATATAAGTATATTTTATAATTAAAAAAAAAACATGTATTTTTCTTATTTAATTTTCTTTGTTAAAGGAGTATAGTGTCAATATAATAGAGCATAATGAGATTTCTTTTGGATATTAAAAAATTTTCATTTATTTTTGAAAAAATGTGCCATTAGATTCACTCTGTCCGACCGTCCGTTTGTTTGTCCAAAACTTGTACATCGTTAAACATAAAGCCATGAAATATTAACCATGGTCTTATAAACAATTAATGTTGTATAAAACAACTTTATCATGTAGCCCCATCTATTACGGAACAACAGCCTCTCAAACTTTTAAAAAAGCCCTATTTTTAAATGTTTACATCTCAAATTCTGCAAAACATTTTTTCAATTTAAAAACGCCGTTTCAGGACTTTTTTTTGTCTTTATAAATCAATATCATAATTTTACAATTAGGACACAAAAATTGAAATTTTCCTATTTCTAAACACCTGCAACTTAAGTACCTATACAATTTTTTCCAAAATAAAAAGCCTTAAAATTGATGTAAATATCTCTTTATTTTTAACATTTTTTCTTATTATATGAAATTCTAAAAAAATGATCGTGCAATTCACATCTACACAATTTGTACTTTTGGAAATGTGTGTCTGTAAAAATCATTGGGTTATATAGTGCCTTGTTTTAATTTTCTTATGAAAAATGTCCTTTTTGCTACAAAAACATATTTTTTAAGGAAAATCTTGAAAAAAACTTTCGAGGGCCTTTACAAAATGCAAGTTTTACTAAAATATATAGCGAAATGTATAATAAAATTTAAAAAAAAATCATAAAAAAAATAATTCGAAAAACAAACTTTCAGAAAAAGAATTTTTAAAATAAAATTTCGCGATAACCCCAAAATCAATGATTAAATATTAGGTTTAATTTTATACTATAAAAAAAATTACTAAATTGCTTTGAAAAATTACGAAAGTGAATTAAATTAAGGACTCATTTAGAGAGAACTTATCATTTATAACATTTCTAGGCAAATCTTTTTCTGTAGCTGTTCTTATTTTAAGTTTTCCACAATATATAATAACATAATCATTTATTTCAATTTCTTTTACATCATGGGATTTTCCTCAAAACATGGGGTGTTTAAATGATAATAAAATGAAAGAGACTGAAAAAATTAATAAATAAATATTTACGTAACTTAAATGTAACTTAGTAATTTAAAAAATTGTATTTAATATCTGCTCCTTACCTTAAAAAAAAATAATTAAAAAATAAGAAAAATTATTTGATTAAAACAGATTATAAGTAAATAACAAAAAAAAAAAGGTCAGACAAAACCAAATCCAAATAATATACTTGAAATATTTTTCTTATTTTTTCATTTGTTCATTAAAAATTTCTAAAAGATTTAAGTTAATGCGATTCTTAGTTTATCTTTTGGTAGAAGTAAAGAAAATACCTTAAAAATTCAATTAATAAAAAATTAAAAAAAGAAAAATAAATTAATCTTTTACCTTTTATCTTTTTTCTCTCTTTTTTTCTCTCTCTCTCTCTATCGCTGTCTCTCTCATAAATAGTTTTATTTTATATTTTTTATTAAAAACAATAAAATTTTACAGACAATAATTAAAATTGTAAATATTTGTTATAAATATAAAATTTTAAAAAGGGGCCTCGGTGGCCTAGTGGATGAGCGTATAAAATACGCTGCAAAAACCGTGGGAGTGTGAGTTCGAATCCTACAATCGTCGTAAGAGTTATTCCCCCTTAAGACATTTACAGCAACGCTTGAACAGGAAAGGCTGTAAAAAAAAAGAATTAAAAAAATGAAGATATGAAGATAAAAGACGATATGATATTTAAAATGTATATTTTATTTTGAAATTAATTAATTTTTTTAAGAATTTAATAATTTATAGCCACAATTTAAAGAAGGGGTTTAACAAATGAACGTTTTCACTATGGTGCAAAGTTATAAATTTTAACTTTCTAACTTCATAATCTTGATTTTGTAGCCCAACTTTAATCATAACTAAAATGTAACGATTATTGAAACTACAGTTCGTTTGATGAGACTATAGACTTGTTTGACAAAAAAAAACTTTTCTAAACATAGACATTGTGACTGTCCTTACTTTTATAAACTTGAAACATTATGCCAAAAAGCATTTTAGCTCATACGAATTAAAGTAGAAAAATCATAAATGAATTAAAATAGAAAAAAAATTTTCGACTTTAGTTCATTTTTAATATTTTCATTTTTAGTTTATACGAATTAAAATAGAATATTTTCGACTTTAGTTTATTTTCTTAAATAAGATGACTTTATATATTTTGTAAATTTTAATGTGAAGAAAAATTGTCTTCCCCTTATTTTTTATTAATTATTAACCTTGTACCAGAGTTAAACGGAAACGAAAAATAGTAGTTATGTTTGAGAATTTAATTAATGTCGCAAAATTTCTACTTTAATTGATATGAACTTAAAACGAACATATAACAAGGTAGAATGTAAACCAACGGTTTTTAAAAGCGCACATTTCCAAAACTCAATACAAACTGTTTAGAATTGTGACTTGCACAAAAATTTGAAAATTTCATGTAATACGAAAAAACGTGAAAATAGGACATTTTTGAAATTTTCAGGGGCCGTAAGTCCGGAATCCTATATAACTAAGAAAAGCCTTTAACACGCGTAAAAATATATTATTGAACCTTTAATTTTCATGCCTCGCCGAAGAAAAATTTTTACAGGTTCCTAAGTTACAGGTGTCTAAAAATAACAAATTTTCAATTTTTGAGGCGTAATAACTCTTAAAGAGGAGCTGCTACCAAAAAATTTTCTGAGGAAACTTATACTAATTCTAAAAGTTCTTTCTTGTCTCAAAATTTCAGGTTCCTATCTAAAGGGCTGCCGGAGTTATGAAAAAAGAAATTTCATGCAAAATGTGGTTTTCACATAACGGTAAATTTAAATAGTAAATTACAAAATATTACATAATTTTGATATTGTTTTATATAGATAATAAAATTTTCGATCTTCTGGGGGTTTTAGATTGCAAAATTATTATGCAGAGCCCGAGATATATACATCTGAAAATGGGGCTTTTCCGCAATTTTGAAGAGCTGCAACTTTGGAACCCTTTACAATTAAAATAAACCTTTAACACATGTAAAAATATATTATTGTAGCTTTAATTTTTATATCTTGCAGAAGTAAAATGTGTGCAGGTTCCTAAGTTACAGATGTTTAAAAATAGCAAATTTTCAATTTTTAAGCCCTAATAGCTTATAAACAGGGGGTGGTCCGAAAAAATTTTCTGAGCAAACTTATACTAATTCTAAAAGTTCTTTCTTGTCTCAAAATTTCAAGCTTCTATCTAGAAGCGTGCCGAAGTTATGAATGTAGAAAAATCATGCAAAATTTGGTTTTCACATAACGGTAAATTTAAATACTAAATTTAAAAAAATTGTATAATTTTGATATTAATTTACAAAGTTAAAAAAAATACCTGTCGAATGACGTTTTCAAATTGAAAAAATCTTAAGCAGAACATAAGATATATGCATTTAAAAATAGGGCTTTTTCAAAGTTTGAGGGGGTGTAGCTCCGTAATGGGGGGGCTACATGAAAAAGTTGTTCCACAAAATTATTTTTTTTATGCGACCTACCTATGGTTAAAATTTTTTTTCTCTATCTTTAACGGTGTAGAAGTTTTGTAAACAGACGGACGGACGGACGGACGGACGGACAGAGTGAAACTAATAAGCACATTTTTTCAAAATTTTTTTGGAAATGTGCTAAAAATAGCTAAAGTCTATTTTAAGGACTTTATTGTGACATAATTATTACGTAACATGAAATATGTATGCAAAAAAAAATAATTAGGCGGGATTTTAGAATTGATTTCAAAAGCAGGGTATTCCCTTTCTCCAGAATATTTATATATATCTGTATGTGTGAGATTGCTAATTAGGAGAAAGTTTTGAGTTGGTTAAAAAATCATGATGAAACTAATTTCTGTTAATAAAATTGAAAAAGATATGTTTGTTTTTTATTAAGTTTTATTAAATAATAATTTTAAATAAAATAAAAAAAAAAATAAAAAATTATTTTGAAGGCAACATTTTGTTCAAGTCAACATTTTATCCAAGTCGACATATTGGAAGTGGTCATTTTGTACAAGTCGACATTTTGAAATCGGCATTTTGGCAGCCGGAATTTTGCGAGTCAATATTTTGAAAATCGATATAAATTCCCGACCAATTATTTACGTATAATTATATATAAAAATTTCCAAAAAAGTCTATAGTCGTGACAAACGGACTATAATTGCTTATATAAAAACAGCTAATCCTTTGAATAAATTTTGTTTAATCTCACAAAAGTAGTAACTTAACATGATTCTAACCTTGCTTAGTTCTTATAATACTTACTTAGTTACTGTCAACATGGTTAAGTAATATCAGTTCCACATCCTAATATAAAAATATGACTGTCCATTTCAATAAAATTATATGAATGCTATTGTTTTTAAAATCTAAAATAAATTTTTATCTGTTATAAATAAAAAAAAAAAAAAAAAGATACAAAATACAAAATATATTAAATTTTAAAGATTTTTATTGAATATATTATATAATATTATGTTATTTATAATATTATATTTATAATATTATAATGTAAACTTTTTTTCAAAATATTTTTGTTTTTTTATAAAGTTTTATTTTATTCCAGAATACATTATATTTTTAACAAGAAATATATATTTTTTTTTTTTATTAAATATGTGTATAAATTAAATAAATTAATAAAATATTTTCTATATTTAGTTATTAATGATTTTTTAATATAAAATCTGTTTCGTAATTATAGCACACCACCATGTAAATTTCTATTTCATTATATATTAAAAAAAAAACTGCCAAAATATTATTTATAATATGTCAAAATAATTAAAATTTTTAATAAATAATCAAAAATCAACTGTTATTTTTTAAAATTTAAAAAATTTAATTTTCTAATTATGTATATATTTAATTATTATTTTTACATTTAATGTTCAATATTATTTACAATTATTATAGCATAACTTTATTTTCGAAACAAAACATTATAATGTTAAATAAAAACTAAAATTTTTGACAGTGATACTATAAATTATGAAACTTTGACTTTTGATTTGTTAAAATCAATAAAAATTTGTTTTACAATATTTTTGTTTAATTTCAAAAAATAAACTTTTTGTTTTTTTGTTTAAATTTATTAAATTTATATTTTTGAAATTAAATAAGGATTTCAAAATTTAATTATTATTGAAACTTAGGTATTATTATTTCTTCTAATTTTTGTTTCCAAAGCACATGCATGTAAACGCAAGCTTAAATCGGATTAATTTTTATTGTTTTTATATCAAAAAAAAAAAAATTTTATATAATAATTTAAATTTTTTTTTTTTTTTTTTTTATTAAAATAAACAGAGATAGGCAGTATAAAAAACTGGTATAAATCTCTAAACTTATATTCTAATACAATATATTAAGATATTGTTTAATATAACACATTATAATACATTTTAAAATTATCTTTACATTTCAATTTAAATTTTTATTTTTTTCTTACTTTTTTTTTTTCTTTTTAATTTTTTTTTTTTTTAATTAACTTGAGTAAGTAATGCTTTCAATCGTTTTTTAAATACTCTTATGTTTGGGGCATATTTTATATTGTTAGGAAGACTGTTGAAAACTTTTAGACTGTTGAATATAACATATCTTTTACCCTTTTCCGTCCTGGGAGCTCCGAGTCGAAAATGCTCTGCACTCCTTGTGTTATAATTATAATTAGATTTTTATTTCTTTGATTTTATTTTATTTCTTTGAGAATTTAGAAATTAAATTTTATACCAAAATCTTATTTCAAATAAATATTAAATTAAATTAAAAAAAAAAACAAATTATAATTTTCTCTTTTTGATAGAAAATTTAAGTAAAAATAGAAATAAATTAATATTGTTACAAAAAATTTTTATTACTTAAATTTGTATTGTTTTTTTTAACATAATAAAAATTAATATTTAATAATATACAAAAAATAAAAAAAAAATATTAAAAAATAATAAAAAAATAAATTTAAATTACATAATATATAATATAAAGAAGCCTTAATTTATTTATTATTTAATAATTATTAGTTATTTACATTAATAATTTTTAATTATTATATTTTATTATAGTTAAACTATTTAAACTTCAAAATTGTCATGTTCTTTTGTATTATTATATTTTAAGAAATTTTCTTTTTATTTCTATATTATGTATATATGTATATTGTCTATTTATTTAATCCATTACACATTACTGCCTAATATTTATTTATTAATTTATATTTGATTAATTAATTTTTTTTATCTTAAATATTTTGTTTATTTATTTATATAACTATATTTTGTTTTTTTTTTGTTATTTATTTATAATAAAAATAATATGAAAATAAAAAAGAATTAAAAATATTAACTCTTAAAGATATATTTTTTATGTTAAAGAATGGTATTTTGTAAAGTTTAATTTTGTATATCATAACTCACATTAAATATTATATTAAATTAATCTAATCTAATAATCCAATTTTTTTTTGTTTATAATAATGAATTAATTTATAGTTTAATATCTAGAGTTCAGTTTATATATAATAATTTAACACAAGTACAAAAACACCCATTAAGAGTAGAAGAAGACATATTTAAATTAAAACGTAATAGAATGGAAATGAATTTAAATTAGTACGGAAAAAATTTAACGTATAACGGTTATAATATTAAATAACCTTATTGTTACTTATAAATTTAAATACAAGATAAAGATAAAAAGAAAAAGTTAACTTATTTTATTATTGTAAAGATTGTAGAAAAATCTTTTTATCTATAGTTATTGCACCACCATTTGATATTCCCACAAACCTTAATATTACGAATTATGCTATACCACTAAATTGCCCACAATAAAAATAATTTTACCAAAAATCCTCAAATCACATTTCTTTAAACTGATCTTCACACATGTGATTCATTGTGTGGTCGTTTGCTTCAAAGAATATTAACCCAAATTATCCCACTATCCTATATATAGAACAGTACAGCTCGATTCCATAGCCCTACATATAGGATAGATATACATACGTTAAATCATGATTTTAAGATTTAAATTTTTTGACAAAGTTAGCCATGATGTGTTACTTTATGATATTATAATAAATTAAAAATAATCTAATTTTTTTTGTTTATAATAATGAATTAATTTATAGTTTAATCTCTAGAGTTCAGTTTATATAATACAATAAATTGGTAACTAATATAAACAAAATAAGTATTGATGATGTGAACAAATTCTAAAATGATTTAATGGGTATTATAATTTTTTCAAAGATGAACAGCAATATATAAACAATATATAAAAGAAAAACAATCAAAAATTTGGTATTAAGTTATTCGAATTGTCTTCTAGATGGATATATTCTTAATATTGAAATACCTATATATCAAAGGAAGGATGTTGCATTAGAAAACACTGAAAACCCTAAAACAAAAGAGATGAAATTGTTTTAAGATTAATGAACAAATACCTAAATAAAGGTAGAAATCTGTTTATGGACAATTTTGTTTTGGGACAACAACAACTGTTATCGGAAAATTAATTGAGCAAACTTATGCCGCAGGTACACTTAGAAGCAACAGAAAAGTTAATCCTAAAGATATTACATACTACTGCAAATTAAAGAAAAGGCGAGCAAATCTGGAAAAGAAAGGGAAAAATTTACGTATCAAAGTGGAAGGATAAATGTTATATTTTAACAATCACAATAGCTCATCATCCTCAACTTATACAAGTACACAACAAATATAACCAAGCAAATATAACCTAATATTATAGTAGATTATAATATACACATGTCTGGTGTTGATCGATCTGATAAAATTATATCGTACTATTTATCACTTCGCAAACCGAACGAAATTTTTCTTTTGCTGGGCATATGTGTTTGGAATTCCTAATTCTTATACAAAAAATTTCACCAAAAAATAAAATTTCTGACATTTAGAGATATGCTTATTACATCAATGTTACATCTTTCATCACAGTTATCTAGTGGTAAAAATTAAGTAAATTGCCACTTAATACTATACTGCCACCATTAAATACTGTGCAACACTTCTTAGAAAAAATACCAATTCCAGCTGAATTTAAACCAAAAACTTATTTTTAGCGTTACAGAATATTTTCCGCTAAAAGTGTTAGAAACGAAACATTTTGTCGTTGTAAAACGTGACTTACATAATATTATGTTGACATAATGTAGCATGAAATATGTGTTGCCATAATGTAGCATGATACATCACGTTGACACAACTTAATATAATGTTGCATGGTATTGTGTTAGCATAATATAATAACTCATTCACCTTTTTTTAAACATTTTTATATTTTCACAATAACAGGAATTCAATTAGCATTCCTGGTTAATTGATTTTATTAATAAATTTTAAAAACAACATTATTTTTGATGATCTTAGCATTAAGTTAATTTAAGCATATAAACTTTGTAAAATAACTTTGTATAACTTTGTAAAATAAAAATCAGTCTTAAGACCAAACTAAAAACGAAATGTTTTACTTTCTTAAATAAAAACATAATTCGTGTGAGAAGAAACCTCCAATGTGTCAAGCATGTTTTGAGCTATACCATAAAAAAAAGAAATAAAAAGAAACATAAATCTCTCAGTCTTATCTGTACAGTTTTCTATACAAAAACTGAATTTGTAACATGCAATAGTTTTTCTAAGAAATGTTTTCACGAAATCTTCCTAAACGCTCCTAGAGAATCTCTCAGTCTTATCTGTACAGTTTTCTATACAAAAACTGAATTTGTAACATGCAATAGTTTTTGTAAGAAATGTTTTCACGAAATCTTGCTAGAGGGTGGTATTCTACGTTAGCACCCTAAATGCTGCTAGAGGGTGGTATTCTACGTTCCTCTCTCCGTATTTTGTTTTTGAAACATGCTTGAATTATCACTCCAGTATCAGTTTACTCTGTAATCTTGTGGAGATAACATTACTGATTTCAATCGCATAAATATTGTTTTACCCGCAAACTAATATATAATAATATTTTATAATTAATTTAACTATTAGTTAATTCATTAATTTTATGTTTTTGGAATTGAATATAAAATAATTTTCTTTTTTAATCTATAAAAACAAATTGTAGAAATTGTAAAAAAAAAAGAATAATATAAGCTAAAATGACACCTTGTAGAGTTTGTGAAAATAAAGTCAAGAGAATGCAATTCTACAATGTAGTTGCTGTAAAAATATACTACATGCTCCTTGTGCTAACAAATCTGATATCGATGTGAAAAGTATATTAAAAAATCGACAGCCGTTTGAATGCTATTTATGTTTACAAAACTGCAATACTAAAACAGCATCGTCAATCGAAGTCTCAAATATCTCAGCAACACAGAGTATCAGCAGAGAAAACGTTTTTCTATCTCCTCGTAGTTTCTCTTCTAGTAGCGCTAGTTATAATGCAACATTAGAAGAAAAAAAAATTTCGACTTCTAACATTGAAGAAAAGTTATAAAACTTATATAAACTGAACTTAGAAATGAAAAAAATTATTGCAAATAACACTGTTGAATTATTGCAAATAACACTGTGAAATTAAAGCCTTATTAAAAGAGAGATTGCAATTTATTAACAGAGTAACATCACTTGTGAATACTGTTAACACTTTAAAGCAGAAGGAGAAAGAAAACTTTATTGAGATCACTGGTTTGGATAACATAATAAACAGTAAAATTGCACTGTAAACAACAAAAAATGTATTGAACTCTGGTATTAATTAAAATATTAATAATGACATAAAAAATTGCTACGTAAAGGAGATTATAATCAAAAAAACTAATATAATAAAAACAACATTAACAACCATTAACAATAATTCTATGAAGTTAAATAAAAACAAGTAAATGTAACAGTAAGTCGATGCAACCGACTTATTAATACCCTACACCTGAATAATTCGAATTAAATTAAAAATCCAAAAGTGTTTTTGGCAGCTGCTTGAACTTCTTCCATTTTCTGTCTTATTCAACTCGAATTTCAAGAACGTAAAAGAGGCATCCGCTTGTGATATGGTTGACACCCTTGTATAAAATTTTAAGTTTCTATCTTAATTATTTTCGAAGATTGGTAGTCCTTGGGAGGTTTGTGTCAGCTACCCGAATTGCCACTCCAATTTATCGAATCCATCTCAGGAACATAAAGAAAACTTGCCAGAACACCATTCTATTAAATTTAAAGGTTCTACTTTTGTTGGTTTTGGAGATATGCTCGTTGCTCTTGTGCTCGTCCGGAAGTTTCCAAAATACGAACCCATGGTTCAAATTCTTTCAAATGTCAGTTTCCAATTTTACAGAAAAGGAAACATAACAGAACACCTTTGTACTAAAAATAAAAGTTCTATCTTTGTTGGTTGTGGAGATATACTCGTTTGCTCTGGGGCTCGTCCGGAAGCTTCCAAGATTTGAACCCATGGACCAAATCCTCACAAATTTCAGAAACATAAATCAAACATGAAGGAACACCATTCTGCCTAATTTAAAGGTTATATCTTTGTTGCATTTGGAGATAATATCATTTGCTCTGAGGCTCGTTCGGAAGCTTTCAAAATCCGAACCCAAGGACCAAATCCTCTCAAATTTCAGAGGCTTAAATCATACATGAAAGAACACCATTCTGCCAAAAGTAAAGATTATATCTTTATTGGTTTTGGAAATAATCTCATTTGCTCTGGGGCTCGTTCGGAAGCTTCCAAAACCAAACCCATGGACCAAATCCTCTTAAATTTCAGAGACATAAATCAAACACGAAAGAACACCATTGTACCAAATTCAAAGGTTCTACCTTTGTTCGTATTGGATATAATCTCATTTGCTCTGCGGCTCGTTCGGAAGCTTCCAAAATTCGAATCCACGGTTCAAATTCTTTCAAATTTAAATCCATGGCCAAATCCTCTCAAATTTCAGAGACCTAAATCAAACATGAAAAAACACCATTCGGCCAAATTTAAAGGTTATATATTTGTTGTTTTTGGAGATAATCTCATTTGCTCTGGGGCTCGTTCGGAAGCTTCCAAAATCCAAACCCTTGGACCACATCCTCTTAAATTTTAGAGACATAAATCAAACTGGAAGAAACATCATTATAAAAAATTTAAAGGTTCTATCTTTATTGGTTTTGGAGATAATCTCGTTTGCTCTGGGGCTCGTTCGGAAGCTTCCAAAACCCGAACCCATGGACCAAATCTTCTCACATTTTAGAGACTTAAATAAAACATGAAAGAACACCACCCTGCCAAATTTAAAGGTTATATCTTTGTTGGTTTTGGAGATAATCTCATTTGCTCTGGTGCTCGTTCGGAAGCTTCCAAATCCAAACCCATGGACCAAATCCTCTTAAATTTAAAAGGCCTACAAAATTTGAAGATTCTATCTTTGTTGCTTTTGGAGATAATCTCGTTTGCTCCGGAATCATTCGGAAGCTTCCAGAATCCGAACCCATGGACGGATTTTGTCCAGATTCGAACTTAGCCTTTCTTTCGTAATTAGTAACCTACTATATAAATTTCATCAAGATAGCATCATTATTTTTTGAGTTATCGTGCGTACGGACGGACGGACGGACATCGCTAAATCGACTCCGGCGGTGATCCTGATTCAGAATATATATACATGTCTATACCTAACTCGCTTCCTTTTGGTGATTACAAACACCATACCAAAGTTAATATACCCTATACTTTAGGTGTAGGGTATAAAAATAGTATGTGTGGAACTTGCATCGAAATGACAGAAAATGGTTTGTGTCATCGAAATGTCAGAAACTGACAATAATACAACGGTAATACAACAACATGGTTCTGACAATAATACAACGGATAAAAAAAATTTTGTAAATAACAGCCTGACCAAATACTATCAAGCACTTTATGCTCAAGCAAGAATAATACAAAAACAAAAAGGTTTTAAATATTTATCTTATAGAAATTTTTTCTTATACAATATGAATAATTATAAGTTTATGGTACAACAAATGAAAATTACTTGGCCTGGTGTTGCCTGTTTTGTTAAAGACTACATAAATTGTAGTTCCTATGACTTTAATCTGAAAAGCTTGTCATATTTTAAAACTAACGTGTAATATAAATATGTGCTCGTATATTTTTATTTGTATTTATAGATTCCACAAATATAATTTTGAATTGTTTTTAGATGAATTGTCAAATTTTTTAATTCATGTGAAGGCAAATAATGTAATACTAGTTGGTGATACAAATTTTGACTTTTTGACTCTTAGTAACGATAAATCTACTTATATAACTTTGATGGCTTCTGTTGGATTTGAATCAATTATTAATGAACCAACAAAAAAATTATCAAGTAAATGCATTGATCATTTATTTATTCGATGTGAAAATTTTCAAATTAAAGATTGCAGTGTATGCATTTCAGATTTCAATATAACAAATCATTATACGATGGATTTTTATCAACATTTTATCAACTTTTATTAACATACAGTTTAGAAAGTCTATTGACTACCAAAAATTAAAAAACGAAAATTCTAATTTAAAAACAACAATTGAACGACTGAGGAAGAAAATATGCTCAGCAAGACAAAACGAAGATAGAAAAAACAGTCCGAAATCAAAAGCAATTGCTAATGTAAAGAATTTTAAGAAAGGAATTTATTATTTTATTTTATTATATTCAATTTCAAAATGTATTAGAGAAAAATATGAAAAGACAAAAGGTTTAGTAGAAAAAAGAAGTCTGAGAGAACTTATAGAAAATAAAATTGTTAAAAGATACAGAATACAGCAGATTTTTACCAATTATTCTATATACCAATGGGATTGAAATTAGTTGTCATAAGTATCATCTCTATGTTTTCTGAACACATTTAGTTTTATATCATTCACGATAACTTTGACATTTTGCATTTCAGTTAGACGATATTACATTTTATAAATTTTTCTTTCTTCTTCATAAACTTTTGAAATATAATTAATGGTAATATTAATTGAATTAATTATTCAATATAATATTGAACTTTATTAACAACTATATTGACTACTTTAATATTTTGAAATAAATTATATGTACTAATTTCATAATTTATTCTGTGATTATTTAAAAGATCCTACATAATTATATAAATAATGGAGCGAAGAGAGTTTTTAACTTTGGATCAATTAGAAGCTGCAGTGAATGAAATTTTAGAGAAAACAGAGAATAACGCAGATATTGTTATTCTGCCACCTGATGTTGCTGAAGTAACAGATGAGGAGGATTTCGATGAAAATGGGCCAGTTTATAACACTTTCCCAGCTGACACTGTTGGGCCATTGAAAATCCATTTTATTCCAAATATAGAAACTGAACCGAAGGAAATTTGCCGAAAAAATTATAATAAGTTAAAATGGGAAAAGTCTGAAACACAATATGATAATTTTCCAAGTGATTTTAAAAGAAAAAATATCGAGAAATTAGAAGAATATTTAGGAAACTTGTCTCCTACTCAGTTATTTGGAAAGTCTTTTGACGAAGAGTGACACAAAGTGAGAAGTTTTTGCTGATTGAAGTGATTGCTACATTGAGAAGTTTTGTAGAAGTTTTACTATTCACAGGATACCAAAAAAAAAGGAAAAAAAACATAATAAAAACTCTAAAAATTATGAAAAAAAAAACATAATAATTTTTAATATTAAATAAATCTACTTTTTTAAAAGTTATTAAAACAATGGGTGGATCAAGGTCCAAGCAGCATACTGAAGGAGATAATAACAACAGCATTATAATTGAAACACTCCAGGATAACCACAATAGCGTTAAAATTTTGATCATCAAAATAACCATAGTAAAAATCGTAGAGCTGGTCAACATAATATACCAACACCACGGGAAAAACATCAAGCAAGTGCCGCAAGTGTATCAAGTTCGAGTGCCGCAGGTAGAATTTTTTAATTTTCCGTATATATTTATTTAAAATATTCAAAAAGAAAATAATTTTACAATTATCAAAATTTTTGTTTTCTTTGTTAAATCAAAATTATCAACTGTAAATTTTAGTAAATAAATAAATGTTTTTAAGTAGATTATAAGTATAGGTATTGTTATATTCAATACGTAAATATTTAAATTCTTTCCAATATGCCTAATTAATAACTGTACTTTAAATAAACAGGAAATGTATACGTTAATTTATTTAACGTATTAATGAACTCGATCTACCTTGCGTAATCAATTGCACAATTACTAGCTTTAATATAATTTAGAATAACATAAAATTGATTACACAAGGAAATTAACCCTTTGTTATTTTTTATGTTAGGTTAATAATTTAAGCAATAACTTTTTAAGTAATAATTAAGAATTGTGACATGTATGCATTTTGTATTTTATAAGGTCTATTTGTAAATTTTAATAAATAATTAATAAAAAAATCAGTTTTAAGAAAAACTCGAAACACAGAGGTTTCATTCCAAAACTATATAATTTCTTAATAAATAATTAAAATTTTGTTTTTTTTACAAAAAAATAATTAAGATATGTTAAATCAATTAAATATATCGTCGTTCCCAACGACAAGTATTACAAGTCAAGTTGTTATTAAATTGAGATAATATTATATTTTCCTTTGTTTTATTGTAATCTATACTTAATCTGTCAAAATTTGGTGACTTAATTCCCAAAAATAACGTTTTTATAAGGCTTTGAAAATTCATTACAACTAAATTTTACTAAATTTTCCTATTACAATAAATACATATAGAGTAGTTGTATTTATATCCCCAAAACTATTTAATAAAAAAATATCTCAAGTCAAATTGTGAATATTTTTAAACTTTTTAATTGTAATTATAAATATTAGCAACTTCTGTTGTTATATTTTTAATTGTTTATCTGTGTGTTCTATTATCATACAACAAGACTTGTAATATTTGTCATCGGAATATTTTAAAAATGAATATCGTTCAACTTGTGTTGTTTATATTGAAAGAATTATAAAAAATCTACGTAAAATACAGTTAAATTTTTTTGTAATATTTGTCAGCGAAATAGTTTAATGAATGTTGCTGAATAACTAATGTTGACATTATATAAAGAGTACCAGTATTTGACGTATAATACAGTTAAATTACTTGTTCGTTTTTTTGCATTGACCGCATTACTGCAATTGATTTTGAATTAACGTGAAGTATAAATTGAGTATTTTTAAAATTATTTTGTTTAAAATAAAAGCTAAAATAAAAACTTATACTGGCTAAAATTTTATTTTACTTATCGTATTTTATTAAAGTAACAAAATTTTTTGCAATAATTTCATATCATTTTTTTTGAAATATAAAGACAAAATTTTAAAGTGCAACATGAATCGATCCAAGTTAATGGTTAATTTAGTTTTGAAAAAAAAGGTAAATATTTTTAAAATTTTAATAAAATTTTAAATAAAATTATAAAGATAATACATTAAAATATATTACATCTAGAATAATATTAAGTTTTTACATTAAATTATATACTGAAAATAAGTTTCTGAAATCGTATACCAACTTCTTAATATATTTAAATATAAAATTGTTACTATAAAATATAAAAGAAAATAATTTTTGTTAAAGCTGATGAACAGATACAGAAGACATCTACTTTTTCTAATCAAAATCCAGTAGAAATCATAACTAATGGTATTAGTATTACTAATTTATAATATTGTACATTGTACTTACTTATTTTCGAATAATTTTTAGATTTTAAGGAAAACTCAAATAACATCATGCGATTGCGTGTCAACCCGGTTCCAAGATTAATAGTGCCCCATACTGAATTGGCTCATTTTCAAGAAATAAATAATGAATTATCTAATACTAGTAAATTTTTTCATTAAAATGTTGTTATTACATTTATGTACTAATAATATTTCAATATTAGGTTCTAAACCCTTTCAAAATAGCGGTAGTGAGTACGAATTAGAAGATGATGACGATTCCACTTCAAGCTCTGAACGTTTAGCTAAAAACCCAAAAAAAAATTGGTGGAGACCAATCGATTCAGTAAATCAGTATCATCAGTAGAAGTATATTCTAGTGATGAAACCAATTATTCTATTGTCGAATGCTCGCAATTGTCTACAATCTCCGGAGCCAGACAAATCAATGCCCCCGACTTTAGTCCGCATACACCTGTTTTGAAAAGAGTTATAGAGTCATCTTTCAAAAAGAATTTAGGTAAAAAACGAAAATCGTTTCCTTCCCAGTGGAAAAGAACAATAGAGAAAATTAAGTTGAATACTGGAAAAGAATGCAAATTGAGAAATGGAAGTATTAGAAATTCAAAATCGGTTAAAAAACCTTGTTCCACAAAATGATGGAACAAAATGATGTCGTCTACGATGCTTTGAAAAATTTTCAGCAATTCAGCGTGAAGAAATATTTCAAAGGTATTGGAATTTGGGAGACAAAACCAGACAATGGCAATTTATTTTAAATAACACAAAAACTCTAGATAAAAAAACACAAAAAATCAATGCAAAATATCAAAGAAATTGTCATCGAGAATATTATTTTTCTATTAGAAATGAAGAAAGTGTAGTAGATATTCGAGTTTGCTCTGAAATGTTTATTAACACATTAGACATAAACAAGCAAGTAATTCAAACAGCACAAAATAAGTTGAATTCCGGAGTTGGTATTTTATCCCCCGATAAAAGAGGACGCCACATTAGGCCTTTAAATCACGTATCCGAGAAAAAAAAGGAATTGATTCGAGATCACATCAATTCAATTCCATTAATCGACTCTCATTACTGTCGAGAAAAATCTACAAGAAAATATATTTCCGAAGAATTGAATATAAAAAAATTGTATTTATTATTTAAGGAAATACTCACAGAGCAAAATATAACAATTGAAATAACGGAACGGCAGTACAGATATGTATTTAATAATGATTTTAATATTTCTTTTCACATTCCTAAAAAGGATCAATGCGATGTGTGCACTGCATTTGAAAACTCTGAACGTCCAACCGGAATAGAACTACTCGAGCATCAAAAACATCTGGAGAGGAAAGATAAAGCCAGAGAATTAAAATATGAAGGAAAACTGGCTGCAAAGGAAAGTAACGGCAGGATACTGGCAATCGTTTATGATTTCCAAAAGCAGCTTTGTACGCCTTGTGGTCTTGAAAGTAGTGCATTTTACTATTATAGACAATATTTGGCATATAATTTCACAATGTACGACTTGGAAAATAAAGATGCATTTTGCTATGTTTGGCACGAAAACATCGCCAAAAAAGGGGCAAACGAAGTTGCCAGTTATATAAGTCATTTTCTATCCTCAAGAGGTATGGACAAAGTAGATGAAATTTTCTTTTATAGCGACAACTGCCCGAGCCAAAATAAGAATCGTATCGTATTCGCCTGCTATGCACAATTAGCAAAAAAATATCAAATTAATATAAATCATATTTATTTAGAAAAGGGGCATACCCAAAATGAGGGTGATTCGGTTCATTCTGTAATTGAAAGGGCTAGAAAAAAAAAGAAAATATATATCCCAAATCAGTGGTACTCACTAATACATTGTGCGAAAAGGACCGGAAACCCTTACAATGTAATTGAAATGAAACAAAAAAATTTTTACAACTTTAAAAAAATTATGCAAGCTTTCTCTTGGGAGTTAAATTGCGACCGAGAAAAAGTTTTTTATAATCGTATAAGATCATTGAAAATTTTAAAAGAGTGTGCTGAAAATTTGCATTACAAATACGAATTCAACGAAAATTTTAAAATTATGAATATGCTCCAGAAAAAAGGAAAAAGAAAAGCTCCATCAAACAAACTTTTAGAAATAGATCCTAAGCACCTTTACAACTCATAGCTACCAATTACAGAGCAAAAATTAAAAGATTTGAAGACATTATGCGAAAAAAATTTAATACCAGAAAATTACCATGAATTTTATATGAATTTAAAATCAACTGCTTCAAATGCTTTTAATGCTTCCACCGATAAAGATGAATAAGCAACAAATTATATTACATACTTTTTTTTTATTCTCAAATTTTTAATTTTTAATTTTAAGAAAAAGTATACTAGAATAACTAACAATATTTAGTTTTTCATTTAAAAAAAATTACTACTGATCTTGTCCTATTTCGATAAAAACATTTTTTTTCTTAAAACAAAACAACTTAAGTTACAGTCTAATTGTTATTTTTCAGTTTTACTTGGAACATTTACAAATTGACTTGATTAATTTCCTACAACAAAGAATTGTTATCATTAAAAAAGCTAAAACTATTTGGCATATCAAATTATTTTTTTTTTCCAATGACAAAAATTACAAATCGAAATGTACAAAAAAAAAGTTTTTCTATATTGCATACATAAATTTTACAACTCTAAATGGTTAATTTCATCATGTGATTATTTTTTACTATAATTATTATAACTCAAGTTATATCAATATTAGCGAATTTATTTTTATATTACAAGTCAAATATCGGTTAAAGTTTAATAAAATTTAATAATTTTTTAATTAGAACTTATTATAATTTAAAAAAAATTTAATTTGATTTTTGTCCGGTAAAAATAAACCTACTAAATCAAAAGTTATACCTTTTACAAAATTGCAAAATTTTCAAATGCTTTTTCTGCAAAACAACGAAAACTGAGTTGTAATAGTTGTTATTGGGAGGGACGATATGAAAATTTTAATTTATACCCCACCAATTTTGAGGAAGTTAAAGAAACTATAAATAAATTAAAATCTTCTGCTGCAACAGGATTTGACCATATCTCTGCTAAATTTATAAAAAAATTCCAATTACAATTCACTCCAATCTTAGTAAAGTTTATAAATATTGCTTTTCAAACTTCAATTTTTCCAAATTCTCTTAAAACAGCAATTGTAACACCAATCTACAAAAGTGGAAATATTGAACTTTGTTCTAATTATCGCCCTATCTCGGTTTTACCTGCTTTTTCCAAAATTTTTGAGTTAGTTATCAAGAATAGATTGCATCATTTCCTCTATCACAACCCTATTCTTAGTCAGGAACAATAAGGATTCGTAAAAAGTTCTAATACAACTGCGGCTTCTATTAACTTAACTGATTTTATTACTAGAGAAATCGATTCGCGTAAATTTGTGGCTTGCGTATTCCTTGATTTGCAAAAAGCGTTCGATTGTGTAGACCATGAAATTCTACTTATCAGATTATCTAATCTAAGTTTTAAACAATAACCAACTCAATCTTTTTAAATCATATCTCTCTAATAGACAACAATTTGTTCGCATCAACTCTTCTCAAAGTTCAACTCTTCTTCAAGCTTTTAATAAAATTAAATTTAAATAAGAATCAATAAGAATATAATAATAATAAATTCATATATTGTTTAATCTATACGACCACACAACTCATGCTAAGGTCTTTAAAATTTTATTATAATCATTATATATACTTAATTAATTCATTGTAAATTTCATATTGCTAATAAAGAAAAAAAAAAAAAGAAAAAAAAGTTTTTCAGTGAAATTTATTTGTGAACCTTTTTAATTTAATTTAAATATACCGTGATTAAACCTATTTCTTCGCAACCTAGAGTGAGGCTGCTCTAGGCACGGTATAAATAATTTATTTGAATATAAAAGAAATCAGTAAAAAATAGAAAATTAATTAATAAAAAAATATATGTAATTAAATAATAAATAAATAGTGAACTTTAAATTTAAACTAAATTAATTAATTAACCAAAAACAAAACATTTTTTTTTTAAATTAATTTTTTATAAAGTGCTAAAACAAAAAAGTTCTAAAGTATTTTTTCCTGAGAATCAAAAGAAGATTTTAAACAACGTGTCGATCCAAACTGGTTAACCCAAGTTAGTGGAGAAGAAACAAGGAGTTAGGTGCCAATGTAGTTCCAAAACGTAACAGCTCATCCAGTTGACTAAAAAGATCACGAGCGGGTTCAATATGAATCTGGCATATTTAATTTTCATGTAACAATTATTAATAATAAGGAAAAAAACCAAAAAAAATATAAAGTAATATCTTTATTGTAATGTCTGATACTGAAGATTTTACCGCCCACTACGTAGAATTGATTGAGCGACTTAAAAAAGAGGAAAAAATAATTCCAATTAAAAATATAAATAAAAAAAAAATGATTGAAAATCAAAATAAAAAAAAACCGAAAATCTAAATTGTTAGAGTTTTTCCGTTAATAAGTATCCGCATCTGTACGGAGAAAAGGAGACTCTAGTTAATTTCATTTAATTGGAAAAATAATAATAATAAATTATCCTAGAGCTGACGGAGAAAGGTAAGACTCTAATAAAACGAAAAAAATTCTAATAAAAGCATTATTGATAATGAACGAATTTTTAAGATTCAATATAAATTAAAAATAATTAAAGAAGAGGTTATAAATATTAAATATTCTGTTCACTGGGCAAAAGTTGGTATAATAAATTCATGTTTACTCTCTAAATTTGAAATTAAATCTGTTACTGATTTATTAGATAAAGAGAATATGCCATATTCTACATCAGAGGAAGCATTAAATTTTTCTAATATTAAAATTATCTCAAACGGCTCTTGCTTATTCTATATTATTGAAATACCTATAACTAAATCTGCAAATTTTAATGTAATTTTAATTAATTTTAATAAAATTTTAATGAATCAAGTAAAAATTTATGGAATATTAAATGAATGTAAAATTGTTAATTCAATAACTATATGTAATAAGAATAATATTGTAGATTTAATAAATACAAATTGTATAATTAATTTAATGAAAGGGAAAAATTCAATGTGCAATGTTACTAACAATCAACACATTCCGGCAGTTGAGGAAATAACAACAGGTACCTTATTACTCAATCAATATAAGGGAGTAATTACAATTGATGGCAACAAACAAAATATTAATGGGACATTCCTGATAATATTTCATAATTCTACAATTGAAGTTGATGAACAAACATTTAGATCAGAAAAAGTTATCGAAGTTAAACCATTACCAGCTATTTTATTTCAGACAAATTCAACTATCGATAAACTGCATGAACATTTATCATTGGAACTACTAAAAGAAATCAACATTAATAATACTAAAGCAATTCAAATAATCGATGATGACAGACAGCAAGTTCAATACTATTACTATGGTTTTACTACAATTATTATAATAATACTACTATTATTTGCAATAATTTTAACTAAACGAAGCAGTAAATTAGTTATTAATGAAGGAAGACAAGAACCAGAGAATAAAATCAATAACGACCAAAATCAATCTACTGTTGTATTTCATCTGAAACCAAATCTGATCATCTTGATTCCAAATCAAGAAATCGGATGAGGACATCCAAATTTAAGAGGGGAAGAGTTAACGGTATTTATAATTTTAGTAACTTATTTACTTCAACAAAATGTTATCAACTAATTTACTTCACCAATGTTTCTCAACAATCTTTACAATACAAATGTTATGATGTTGCTCATTGAAAAAATAATGCAAATAATTTTATAAATCAAATGTATTTGCCTTAGTAAGCATAATTTTATAATTTACGACATAATTTTTATGACGGTTCAATATCAATATCAATTTTAACCGTTAAAATACTACAAATAGTAATTTTTAAAAAATAAGCATTTCTTGTAATAAATTATTTTATATTGATTTTTATGAAAATAAGCATTTCTTTGTAATAATTTCATTTTCTTTGTTTTAAGATTTCGAAATAGGGAAATATAAAATCTTAATGATAATTTTAAATTAAGTAACTAGAAAAACATATTTCGAAATTAAATTATAACTTTGTAAGATAAAGAAATGAAATTAATTTTGAATTTTTGGACTAATTTGTAAAGTATAAATATTGGTAAAATTATAAGAATTTGCAGTATTCTAAGTTAAGAAGTAGAAGAATAAAGTTAATTTAATAAAAGAAAACTATTTTTTTATTTAAAAAAAAAAAATTATTATTTTTTATAATTTTAAATAAAAACGGTAAAGTCGTTTAACTTATATAGAATTATCAATGTTGATGAAACTTGTGTATCGATTGTACAAAGCCAATATCAACAAATTTTGGCGCAAAAAGGCAAATTGGAATAATGACGTCAACAGAACGTGGATCGCTAGTGAGGATAATTACTTGTATGAGTGCTGGAGGTATTTTTGTGCCACCTTTTTTCATTTTCCCTAGAAAAAAACAAAACATGTGCTTACTCAGAAAGGCACCTGCAGATTCTGCTGCAATGTTCCATAAATCGGGTAAGATACAAGAAGATATTTTTACATCATCGTTTCAGCACTTTATTATTATAAGTCTTCCAAAACCGATCCATTTGTGCTAATTTTAAGTAGGCATGTTAGCCACACAAAAAATATTGATGTAATTGAGTTGAGTACGATTTTATCGAGTACGGATCGGAAATTTATTAGTGAATTTTGGAAAAATATATAAAATAGACTATAAAATTGTAGAGGATAAAGCAAAAAAATAATAAATAATTAGTGAAAATTCTTTTAAAATTTTATGAAAAGATAAACTTTTACATAATATTTAAAGTAAAAATATTTAAATAAAAGTGTAGGATTGGAAAAAATCATTATAAAAATATAAATTTGCACGTGGTTTTGTTGCACTCATTAAAGTAGAGTTGCTCTCACAAAAATTATTAATTTAACGTTACTGCAAATCAAATGAGTAAATAAAACAAAAACAACAACATGGCAAGTAGTAGCACGTGTAAAAAATGTAACAGAAGTGTGAGAAGTACATCTTCAATAAAGTGTAATGTCTTTTGTGATGGTATATTTCATACAGCAGTAAATTGCAGTGGAGTAAAAGAATATGAAGAAATAAAAGATTATTTGAACAACAACAATATATTTTTTATGTGTGCGGAATGTAAGGCAAAAATAGAAATGATTAAAATAGGTTTTGAAGGTATTGAAAGTAAATTTGAAAAAATGGATGAAATTAACGAAAAACTTGAGCAGAAAGAGAAGTCATTGAGTATTTTAGAGAAGTCATTGAAAGATATTATTGATAACCTGAGTATTTTAGTTCAAGATAATATTATAAACAATATAGGAAAAATGTCATTGCAAAATGAATCAAATAAGAAGATTCAGACAGTAAATAATAAGAAAACGTTTGCTGATATGATTAAGCAGGACCCACTAGTGGTAATAAAACCAAAAAAATCGCAATCAAGTGTTTTAACTAAAACAGCAGTAAAAAATAATATTTGTCCAGAAAATTTAACAATAAACAAGGTAGCTGAAAAAAGTGGTGGAACAATTGCTATTTACTGTAAAGATGCTAATTCGGTTGGTAAAATAAAAGATAATGTAGAAGAAAAATTGGGAGATGAATATGAAGCTTTTATACCAAAAGAAATTAAACCAAAAATATTAATTAGCGGCATGTCTGAAAGCTATGAGAAGGAAACTATTGTAGAAAAATTAAAAAAGCAGAATACTTGGATCAAAGAGGAGGAATTAAAGTGTGTTAGAGTATATGAAAAAAAAAAAAAAGTTAATAAATTTAATGCAATAGTAGAAATGGGTGTTGAAGATTACAACGAAACCATAAAGAATGGAAAAATCTTAATTGGATGGGATGTGTGCAGAGTGTATGAAAATTTTGATGTAATGAAATGCTATAAATGTTTGAGTTATGGACATAAGAAGGAGAAATGCATTGAGAAAAAGAAAATATGTTTAAAATGTGGCGGTGAACACCTGGTAAAAGAATGTACAGCGAATGAAGAAAGATGTGTAAATTGTGTAAGAGCAAATGAAAAATATAAACTTGGGCTAGATGAAAAACATAATTGTGCAGATAGAAACTGTGAAGTATATATGAGAAAAATTGAAATTAGTCGAAAAAGGATTTTTTTATAAATAATCATAGAAAGGAGGATGAGTTGAGTGGAGTATACTTAAATATACAAGGATTAACTACAAATTATAATGAATTCGAAAATCTTATGTTTAGGAACAAATTTAGTTTTGGATGTCTAAGTGAAACACATATTACAGCGGAAATTGATCAATCTGAAATATTACTTGATGGATATGATGTTTACAGATGCAATTCATATTCAAGAAATACAGGTGGAGTTTTAATTTATATTAAAAAAGGATTAAAAAATAAAATGATTTGCAGTTTATACTGTGAAAATGTATGGATGTTATGGGTAAATATTTGTTTTAAGGGAGAAAATTGGTTAATAGCGTGTATATATAGAAGTAGGCAATGTACGGTAAGCAGGTTTTTAGAAATCATGGGTGAGTGGTGCGATACATACTGTAATAGATCGAGCAATATAATTATAACTGGAGATTTTAATATAAACTTATTAATTAAAGATAATGATGAAAAAAGAATGCGTGAATTTATTTCGGATTATAGTCTTAAGCAACAAATTAATGAGCCAACCAGGAGAACAATTAGATCACAATCTCTGATTGATTATATGTTAACTGATCACATAACAGATGTCCAGGTAAAAGTGGTATCGCAGTTTATTATATCAGATCATGAAACGATTTGTATAAAATTAAAACAAGTGCAATATAGGAATAATAATGACAAAATAACATATTTGAAATATAAAAAAGATGAAATGATAAAAACATTAAATAGAAAACTATTTTTAAATTCATTAAATGATTGCTGCTTAAAATTTACAAATGACTTAAATGATACACTGCAGAGTATGAAAAAAACAATTATCTTAAGAGAAAATTGTAATAAATGGTACAACAATGAGCTAGAACAAATGAACCAAAGAAAAGTAAGTTTATATAATAGGGCTGTAATGCTAAAAAATATGGAAGCATGGAATGAGTACAAAGCTTGCAGAAATATGTATAAATATAAATGTAAAGAAGCCAAAAATAGTTATATAGAAAGCCAAATACAGCAAAGGAGTGGAAACCAAAGGGAAATGTGGAAAACTATAAAGAAACATATTTTAAAAAAGGAAAATACGGTATTACAAAAACTAGAAATAAATGGCATAGAAGTAAATAAACAGGATGAAATTGCAAATATTTTGAATGATTTTTTTGTAGATAGCTTATATGAAATCCATAGCAGTATTACTAATTTACCTTATATAAATACGGATACCAACATTAACAGAGGAGGTAACTTCATATTTCAACTAATTAATAGTGAAATGTTGGACAAAACCATAAAAAAGATGAACAATAAAAATGATTATAATGGGTTAAACAAAAAAATAATAATAGAATGTAGTGAGCTATTTTTCCCAGTGTTAGAATATATAATTAATGAATCTTTCAGGGGTGGAGTTTATCCTGAATGCTGGAGAGATACCGTAGTGGTTCCGGTACCAAAAATAAATAATGGAAAGGCACCAATTGATTATAGACCAATTAACATGCTAACAATATACAAGATTTTAGAAAAAATTGTAGCCGAACAACTAAGTAATTTTTTAAAAGAGAATGAAATAATTTGTGAAGAACAGTCAGGATTCAGACAAGGGCACTCTTGTGAAACTGCTATTAGTTGGGTGATAAATGAATGGAAGAAGGAAACGGATGGAAAAAATATAATTGTGGCTGTGTTCATTGATTTGAAACGGGCTTTCGAGACTATTGATAGAGATATTCTGTTAAGAAAATTAGAAAAAATTGGTATATTAGGAGCAGAGTTAAATTGGTTTAAGCAATATTTGAAGGATAGAAAACAAAGAACAAGAGTTGGACCAGTTTTGTCAGCTTTAAAAAATATAGAAATAGGTGTACCTCAAGGGTCCGTGTTGGGTGTTTTACTATTCCTGATATATATAAATGATATGAAATCGGTCATAAAATATGCTAAGCTTGTGCTCTTTGCGGATGATGCATTGTTATATATCAAAGCGAAAACAATAGAAGAATGCAGAGATCTACTAAGTAAAGACCTAGAAAATTTGTACAAATGGTTGTGTATGAATAAATTAAAATTAAATGTCAGTAAAACCAAAAGTATGGTCATAAATGGAGGAAACAGCAACGTAACGCTCTTTCTGGATAATGAAGAGATAGAAGGTGTAGCAGATATTAAATATTTAGGGGTATACATTGATAATAAATTAAAGTTTAACTTACATGCTGATTATGTATGTAAAAAGATTTCAAAAAAAATTGGTTTTTTTGCACGCATTAGGGACAAGTTATCTTATGATTGTGCAGTCACTTTATATAATACACTTATCTTGCCACATTATAATTATTGTTCGTCAGTATTATTTATGTGTGCTATGGGAGATATAAATAGACTTCAATTATTACAAAACAAAGCCATGAGGATAATTCTGAAATGTGACCGATATACAAATATACAAAACATGCTAAGATCATTAAAATGGATGAATGTACAACAATATATAAAGTTTAATGCTATAATTTTTATTTTTAGGATTAAATACAAGATATACCCTGGTTATCTTTGGAGAATCCTTAACTATATATCAGACAGCCAACCGTACAATGTAAGGAATGCTGAGAATTTCAGATTGCCGTTATATAGAAGAGCAAGAACACAAAACAATATAATGTATAGGGGATTAGCTTTATTTAATAGTTTACCGAATGAATTAAAAATTGAAAGAAATTTTACAACTTTTAAAAATAAATTAGAAATTGTAATAATAAATGAATTAATTTGAATTTTCTGGTATAAAATAAAATAAATTATATTTAAAGAGATTTAAAAATAAATTATTAATTTAAAAATAAATTAGAAAAATTATAATAATAAATGAATTGAATTAAATTCGCATAAAAGAGGAGAAAAAAAAAAAATTAAACTAATATAAACTTAATTTAAATTTACTAATGAAAAAATAAAATAAGAAGAAAATAATTTGTATGAATTTGTAAATATAGTTTTAACTAATAAATAAATAAATAAAAAAAAAAAAATAAAAATAAATTGATCTTGCTCGAGATAATGGTATAACAATGCCACCATATTCTTATAAACAGAAGTATTTTTGTAATGAGTATGGTAGTAATAAGAGACCATATACATAAATTAAATCAGGCGACATAGACAAAAAATATATGCGACGGAGTATATAAGTTAACACATGTAACTGCTTACAAATTGAATTGTAAATATTTTAATGTTTGTAAACAATAAATATTATAAAATTTTTATTGTATTAATGAATAAAATTGATTTGTTTTTAGTACTTAATAATTAAGAATACTTAAAAATGATTTCTTTTCTTTGTTTTGTCCAGTAAGCGGAAATTTTAATTATTAAATATTCAAACTTTAGTTTGCAACTTCTGCTTACTGAGAAAAATATTAATGATTAAGTCAATAAATAAAGAAATTAGGGAAAGAAATGTTAAATTAACCCAAATAATAAAGTATCTAGTTTATGGAATTTAATTTATAATTCCATAAACTAGATACTTTATTATAGATACATAAATAATATCATAAAATTGTAAAAATAACAAAAATTGTAATTTAAATTAAGAAATTTTTTAGTTTAAATAGTTCTGTAATTTGTTTTAAAAAATAGTCTTATTTTGTTAATAAAATAGGATTCATCTCAAAAATTAAAAATAAAGTCTTTTAATTAACAGGCCTTCGAGCAGGGATCTTGCAAGTTGTTAATAGAATAACCAGTATTTTTTAGTGAGTAAATTTAAAAAATAATATACCGTGATGAAGCGTAAATCTACGGAACTTAGAGTGAGGCTGCTCTAGGCACGGAACATTAAAAATTAATAAAGTAGTATAAAATTTATACAAAAATAAATAAATAAAATACAAAAATAAAAAATAAAATAAAAACAGAAAAACATTCACTAAAAAAAATTTTTATACAATAAGAAAAGTGAATTCAAAATTTCACGTTGAAATTCATTCAACTAAAAAACCAAAATAGGATCTTTAACAGCGACGCATCCGGTTTGGTCAACCCACGTTTGGAAAGGGATAAGGAAAAAAGGCCAAGTAGTTTCAGATTTCATTTGCATAACAAAAAGGAGCACTTATCCTGTTGGGCAGAAAGAGCAGAGCAAGTCCGGTTACTTAAATATTTTCCAAATTATGTGGTATCTAGATTGGAAAATAATTTGCATGTAAGTCAAAAGAAAAAAATCTCAATTTAAAAAAAAAATTTATCCTTCAAAATAAGGATAAAATAAAAATTATTTACTTTATCTAATGTTGGAATTTGAATTAGAAAATTCGGATAAGCAGGACTTTACCTATCATTTTATTAATTTAATGAAGAGGATTAAAGCTGAAAAGAAAGGCAAACACATTAATAAATCTTAAAATAAAAATAAAAAAATGAAAATAAAAGGTACTGGCCAGTAGAGAAAATATATGGAAATTATACCAAGAATAAAAAAAAGCCTTTAAAATGTCAAGTTAGAATTTAGAATTTTGTCAATAAGTATCCTCATCAGTAAGGAGAAAAAAAAATCTAAATATTCATGATTTATGGAAAGGAAATCCTATTCGTTTTGGATATAAGGCGTGGAGTATGGCTTTCCACAACGGTTACTGCATTCAATTTTCCATCTACCAAGCTAAACAGAAAGAAAATTTTAGTGAATTTAGAGAAAAATTTGGTTTAGGAAGCTCCGTTGTGCTTGATTTTAGCAAATTTTTGAATGATACAAAGGTTTGAAATTTTCCTTATATTTTGGAAACTTTTTTACGAGAGCATAAAAAAATGTTGTCTTTCAACAAAAAAATCACGGTATATGAAGAAAAACGTTCGAGGCAGTTTCGAAAGTTGTGTTGAAAAAAACTTAAAAAGTAGTAGCGATAAAATGGATGGATAACAACATTGTTACTACCATTTCAAACCAACATGGAGTTCAGCCCTTACAAAAAGCTGGCAGATTTTCTATTTCAGAGTGTAAAAAATTTTAAATATCAGTCCCTGATGTAATAAAACAGTACAAAAATGATATGGAGGAAATCGATCAAATGGATAATAATGTATCAAATTATCCTATTGGAATCCGTGGTAAAAAATGGTACAAACCAATTATCTTTTGGGCAATAGATGTGGCTTTAAACAATGCTTGGACTTTAAGCAAGTCGTTCGGATGTACATTAGATAAACTAGAGTTTACAAGACAAGTGGCAACTTCATTATGTAAAGTTTATGGAACTAAAGTACCCATAGCTACCGTTTCTGGAATGCTGGAGGAGATGTCAATGACACTAAGGATGCTTTATCCAAGACCGGAAACCTTGCCTTTAACCCTCCAGATTTAGACCAGGGCCCTTACTTATACACCTCTCTAGTTGATGTGATCCATTGGTTAATTTCAATTATAGGCCCTCCGATCCTAATATCTCATGTATGCAATCCAGCACTGAGTAAAGCTATTATATCATATGGGGATAACCAAATGGCTGGATTAAATCTCCTGGAAGTCAATGCTGGATGCAAAATGCAGATAATAGACCATATTTTTGAGGGGCAATTATTATTTAGTATCTAATTCCAACTGTAGGATTGCGTTGCACATAATAATAGTATACCCTATGTGGCCTATCAATCTCTAATGGGAGTTAAGTCTCTAACATCCCTTAATAAGTTAGCAGATTTATTAAAGAGCTACAACAATAGCTCAGTAATCATCAGCAATCAACTCAGAAGTGTAGCGGAGTTTAAACGCCGATTGGAGTTATTACCAAATGTTAGTGCACTTAATGTCGATCAGTTAGCGCTTTTAATATGTTAAAAAATTCTTTAATATCAAAGGAAGTTCTTCTTGTCCATCTCAATTTTAACAAGAAATTTGAACTCACTGCAGACGCATCTAATTATGCAATTAATGCGGTATTATCACAAAAAAACAAGGCAAAAACATTTCCAACACTTAACACATTTCCAACATATTTCCAACATTTCCAACACTTTCCAAAAACCGAAGAAAACTACGTCACTAACGAAAAACAATTATTAGCCATTGTATGGGCATTAACTTCACTTCGAAATTTCTTACTTTCTTAGTAATAAGAATAGTAACAGTAAGATGGAAAGATGGAAACTATTATTGAAGAGTACAACTACGAACTCAAATACAAACCAGGAGTAAGTAACATAGATACGAAACCAATAACACCTTCATTAATTATACTAGACATATAATACAAAGGAAATAATATTCGAAGCAGGATCTTATAAACATATTCAAAAAATATTTAAATTTTGATGTTATAAACGGAATCAAGATGGAAGAAAAAAATATGGGACAAATTCAAGAATTTTTTTATCATAATTTCACGAACTATAGGATTAAGCTCATCAAAATTTTGATCAAAGATATAGAAAATGAATCCGATCAACAAGAAATAATAATAAAGACTCATAAAAGAGCACACAGAATTTTTGTACATGATGAAGTAAACCTTAGGAAACAATTAAAGAATTGGAATTAAATCTAACAGATTATCCTCTCTTCAATAAAAAGAAATTTGGTATCTTTATAATTTATTTGAAAAACTTTAAAGGTAAACTTAAATGGCGCCCGAGCAGACTTTCCCATTGTTCAGCAAAAGAAGCTTCGTTGGAGTTACTATAGTGTTGTCAATTTTTCTTTTTGAAAAATTTTTTTTTCGAATATTTAATTAATTTTATTAAAACTACTAATAAAGGTAAATATTTTGCTACTTTTTAAATAAGTTTGAGGTGTTCTCTTATGATTACAGTAATTATTAATAAAAATCGTGCATCATAATCGTTTTTTCCCTCTAATTTCTTGCTAAATGTTCCAAAATTAATTTTGAAAGATTAACTTAGTTGTTTTGAACCATTTTAATTGAAAATAATTTTTAAACTTTTGTTCGTTATCATTATTTTCGCGCAATTAGTTTGTTTGTAGTTAAAAAAAGAACAACTGCTCAATAGACTAAACTTCAATTTATGTTGGTGTAAACTACGTACTAAAAAAACCTATAACCCATAAAAAAAAACCCAAAAAAATCTTATGTTTATTTTTTTTTTTAATTGGAATATAAATACAGCTGTGGCATTAGATTCTATGTAGGATGCATATATGCTACAGTATGCATTAACGGGTAAAAAAAATATATATAAAATGAATCTTTTTTTTTTGTATCTAATAATTTTTATGTTTTGTTTATTTTGTCTTCTGTTTATTTAAAATTAAACAAATTAGATTAAAATATTCTAATGACAATATTTATGCAGTTTTAAAGAATTTAACACAATTTTTATGCAATTAAAAAATTTACCAGATCTTTTTTGAAGCAATTCAGTTATTTTAGTTTAAGTTTTTAAAAAGATAAGACGAGTCATTCTAGTTTGAATATTTAAAAGGATAAAACCTATTTAGTTTTATAAATTGAGTTGAAAAAAATAAGTGAGAAAGTCGGTAAGGAGAAAATTTTATACTTCTGTTATAATTTCTAGAATATGCATTGTGAAACGTTTAAAATTTTTAACTCCTTTTTTGTGTTTCAGAAGTGGAAAAATTACGTGATTTTAAAATAGAAAACATTATTGACCAATGGTATGGTAGTGAAGATGAATTAGAAGAGAATGAATATGAAATACCAGATTTCGAAATATTTGCAATAAGTAGATCATCTGTAGAAACTGATATAGAAATAGATAGTTTGAATGAAATTCGAACTGATAAAGCATCAACTTCAAGAGTTGAACATCGGGGTTTAAAATCTGAATATCTTAAACTAAAAGAACTGTATGTAAAAAATTAGTTTATAACATTATTGTGTATATTTTTGAAAGCAAGTATGGCAAAGTTTTGTGGAAGAATTTGGACTTTGAGTTTCTTGAAATGCCATTTTTGGGAAATATTAACTTATCATCTGAAATTATGAGCTTGTCAACACCCCTAGCATTTTCTAGATATTTCTTTACAGATGAATTTTTGCAAAAAATAGTTGGTGAAACTAACATATACTATTGCGAAAACAACCCGGACTATACATTTACTATTACTAGACATCTTATGGAAAAATATTTGGGCATTCTCATCATGACGCCTGTAGTTTATGTACTAAATATTAGAAAATATTGGGCACCAGTCGTGGGCAACTCAACAATAATGCAAACTATGACCATAAATGATTTTGAAAAAAAATCGTGCAGTATAACACTTTAATTCAAATAGCACTATGCTGCCTCGAACAGTTCAAAACATGATAGACTCCACAAAATTAGGCCAATGGTGGATCATCTCACCAATAAATTTTCAAGTATTCCACTTGAAGAATACCGGTCACTAGATGAACAAATTTGTGGAACAAAAATTAGAAGCTACTTAAAACAATATATGCCAGCCAAACCGCACGAGTGGGATTTTAAATTTTTTGTTTTAAGTGGAGTTGTTGTTTCACACATAATTTCGCAATTTACACGGAGGAAAACGAAACTGAAAATATTTTTGCTAATGAATGTCATCTGAGTGCAAGTGCTAATGTTGTTACTAGACTTACTATTCCACTATCTGTAGAGCTTGCCAAAAATGAAATATACTGTCTAGGTACAATACAGCGAAACAGAGTTCCAAATTGTAAACTGCCAACTTAGAAAGAGTTGAAAAAAAAGGAAAGAGAATATACATCAGAATTTTTTGCAAGACCAACAGGAAGTTCTCCTAGTATTTGGAAAGTGTTAGAAACAAGAAAACGCAAATTTTCCAGTTTACATTTATCCAAACTCCCAAACTGTAACGGTTTCACTTTTATAAAATGTGATAAAAGTAACGTATCTTTGTGTTTTAACAAAAATAAGAATTGTTTTAAACAATTCCATATATAATTAAAATAATAATATTACATGAATTTATTTTTAATTTATATTTTTTAACGAATTTAATTTTGCTAATATTTAATATTTATATTTAAGATCTTGTTATAAAAATAATTATTTCATATTTATAACTAATTATATGAAATATATTTTTTATATAATACCAATATTTTATATTTAAAAATCTAAAATCCAGTAATTAAATTGTTATTGTTTGCCAAATAATGCAATAAGAAATTTTTTCAAAGTCGAACAAAAAAATTTACTCCTTAATGTGCAGCAGTTCTGCGTCATACCCAAAAAGAGGCTCCGCAGCTCTTAAACTAACCCCAATCAAATTTCACTGGAACATTTGTTGTTTATGTTAACCAATTCTACCTAAAAACATTTTTTTCAACGAAAAAATGAAAAATCATGGGGTGTCTGGGGTGTCTGAGATCAATAAATTGAAAGAGTGTTAATGTAAAGTGTTTTTGAAGGTATTTCTGGAAATTGTTGAAGAATAAAGATCACTGAAAATCAAAAGCGATTTGTGATCGATCGAAAGCGATTTGTTTAAAATGTAATAAAATAAAGACTTGCGACCAAAAATGAAAAATTATTTTTAAGAATTTTTTCCAGAAGTAGATCAATAAATTATTTTTAAGAATTTTTACGAAAACTAGATCAATAAATTATATTTGGGATTTTAAAATAAGCAAAAATTTATAAAGAAATTTTGTAATCTTTTCATAACTCTGTTTAACTAATACGAGCCCTACCCACTATTAATTCAAACACCTATTATTTTTATACATTATTTACTTCTAAGATTAATTTTTATGTTTAAAAAAAAATTTTTATAAATAATGTGTATATGTTTTGAAAAGTTTTTTTTTTACTCTACAAAATAAAATAATTCTTTTTTTTTTCAATGCACAAAATTTAAATATATTTTTTATTATGAAAAAATATTACATTTTAATTCAAGAAAAAAGTTGACCACTAATTCAAACAGCTGCAGTCAAATTTGTAACTGATTTAATTATACTTAATGTAAATGAAAGAAAGAGATAAATTAAAAAAGTAAAGTTACTTATATTATTATAGAAATAACTAATTATTAAGTTGATAAACAATTTTAATTAATATTTTATCATTTATTATTCATTATGGTGCCTGGCAAACCGGTATGTTTAGAAATAAGAAATTTAATTATTGAACAATTCAAATCTTGTAAAAGTTTAAATGATATTTCAAAAGAAATTGGTTTTGATTTACCACTTAGAGAAACCCAAATATAGATATGCATGCAAAAAAAAAAATCCTAATATTCAGAAGTATATTATATCATTTCCTTTACAAAAATTGTTAACGTTTCAAAAAAAAAACACCAATTAAATATAAATATTGTAAAAAGTGAAGTAAAATTATAGTCAAAAGGAAAAAAGGGGTAATTGTTTTAAAGTTTAAGAGAGTTCACTTCGAACTTTTGCGAAGGGCGGTCGTTTATTTCACACTCAAGTAATATAAAAAATTTAGTAAAATCACAAAATAAAAATTAAAAATTTCACTGTGCGAAGTGGTTCGCGTATGTTTCGTTAGTAAACTCCACCATTGATAATAAGATTAATGACCTAATAAATAATATTGAAGTAAAAATGTAAATTACGAAATTTTCGGAAACATATATTATTGTAACTTGATGCTTAATATAAATGAACTTAAATGTAAATTATTGAACTTAAATAAACCTAAATTATAAACTTAAATTGCAACATAAATTGTAACGTAATATTTCTGATATAAATGAACTTAAATAATATTTTATTAAACTTAAATTGTAATTCGATATTTTAAATGAATTAATCTAAATAATATTTTATTGAACTTAAGTTAAAAACGTGTAAATATAATAAATTAAATAAACGTAGTATATTTTTGTAAGAAAGTAATATTTCGTAAACAAGTTCAATATATTGTAATTTTGCTTATTTTGCTAATTTTGTAATTCTGTTAAAATTTATAAAAACCAATTGTAAAATATAAAATTTAGTCTTAAGACCACAACGAAGATTATAACACGGAAAATAAATAAATATATATTAAATTTAATTACTAGTGTTTTAATTTATTTAATAATTTAAATCAGGGCTTTGGAGCGGAGCTCGGAGTTGGAGTTCGAAGCAGCGGAGCTACGGTTTTTGGGTTGGAGCATGAGCGGAGCCGGAGCACAACAAATATTGAGTGCTCCACGCTCCACTGCTTGAAAATTATTAAAAAAAAAACGTAAAATAAAAAGTTCATAAAATGTATAAATTGTAGTTGGCTACGTTAGTTATTATTGTTGTTTGTTTGGAAAAAAAATTTTCAAATAATTTTTAAATATTTCATATGAAAATCGCAGTTGGCTATGAAATTTATAGTTTTGTTGGTAAGGATAAGGATAACATTTTAATTATGTTAAAAAAAATATTAATTAACTAGAATATTTCGATCACTAGAGTTATAAAAAAAAACCGTGATAAGTTGTTAATTGGAAGAATTTTACATAATAATAATTGGAAGCATTTGACATAATAATAATAATTTTGTTGGTAAAGATAACATTTAAATTTTGTTAAAAAAAATATTAGTTAACTAGAATATTTCGATCACTAGAGTTATAAAAAAAAACCGTGGTAAGTTGTTAATTGAAAGAATTTTACATAATAATATATTTATAATAACAGATATATATTTTTTAATTATTTTATTAAGGGTACCCCAAAATTATAATGGCATCATTTAAAAAATTAAATCAACCTTTTCCGCAAATTATTGATAGCCGATTGAAAGAAAGTGATCTGAATGATGTATTCACGTTTATATTGGAAGATTGTACTGATCAAAGTTTCAGCAAAATCAAAAAGAAATCCGCAGCATGCAATATTAAAAAAACGGTAAATGGTGAACTAAAACAATGCAGCTACAATACTGCTGCATCAAAAGTTGTGAAAAATTTTAATTTATGGAGACATGTAAAGCGTGCTCATCCAGAAATATACGCTAATTTTGTCAAAAAGAAAGATCAGGAAGATGAATTACTTAAAGCTAACTCAGCTAAAACAACATCATCCATTTTAGATTCTTCAAGCGCCTCATCAAATAAAAAACAAAAAATAGAGCAAACGAAACTTAATACATATTTTAAAAGCTCGAAAATTATAATTACTATCGATGCCAATACTTTTCGTAAAGGAATTATGGAAATGGTTTGTTTGAGTTCAACACGACTTACTACTTTTATGCATGTCGACTTATTTGAAAATGGATGCGGCCACCGGTGGAAACAGAAATTTTCTTGCTATCAATGTTCAGTACTTCGATGAACAAAATAATAAAGCTGTTATAAAAACATTGGGTGTAGTTGACACGGAAGGACATCATACTTCTTCATACGTAAAATGCCAAGTTAAAGCTGTTCTGGAAAATTTTTGTATAAGTGAAAAGCAAGTGTTGAGCGTGGATAATGCCGCAAATATGACATTTGCGGTAACAAATTTTACAGATAACGCAACACTTTCAACTAGTGAAGCAAGTATGCTAGATATGATAGACACAAGTGAAGAACCTAATGAAGTGAATGCAAATGCTACTGCACAATGGGTTGACGACCCGAGCCTTATTCTACCATCTTGGCTGCATGAATGTGATTCAAAGATCCAATTAATGAGGTGCGGAATTCACACTCTTCAGCTATCAATTTGGTTTAGAGCAGAGCAACCAAAAAATGATGCCGCTCCAAAGTTCTGATTTAAATTATTATTTTTTTTTATGATAACTTTGTAATTATCGTATTTATGATAACGAATGAAATCGTATAATAATTTAACTATATTATTTACACACATAAGGTAATAATCAGAAATTGTTTCTGCATTGGTTGCCTTTCACGCAAGGATTACTAAATGCATTCTATTGAGGAGGAACATTTTGTAATAGAAGATAAAACACTTAAATGTACTATAAATTCACGTTTTCGAGTACTCATGAAAGCTCGAAATAATACCAAAAGCGATAATACCATGCCAAAAAATAATAATAAGCATGTCCACGAAATACGGGAACTTAAAGCGATGATTAACAGGTTACAAGAGCAAACCTCAAATATAAAAACTTGCTAGAGAAATATATGGCATAAAATCAACCATGTGCCTCAACAAGCACAAGCAATAATGTGTTCAGTCCCTTGATGGAGCTGGAGGTTCAAGCTGAAAATGTGAACCAACGCCCTGTTGATCCAATGGAGTCTTCATCAGAGCTGAGCATAGATGAGTTGGCTAGGATAACTGAGCAAAAAAAAAACAAGAAAAATAATAATGCAAAAACTACCGTGCAAGGTACTGTTAATTTTACTGCAACTACACAAAATAACGTGGGTGGTGATTTAAAGAAAAAAACGAAAAAAACAATGCCATCCATTAATTTTAACAGCATTGACGTCAGTTATCTGAAAAAGTTAATTAAAAATAAAATCAACGTTACCGATTTCTTGATTAAGCAGATCAGTGACCACCAAAACATCCTGTATACGTATAATATCGATTAGCATACAAAAATATGTGAACTGCTTGAAAAATCAAAAATAAATTACTTCACGTACACACCAAAAGAAATTAAACGTCTCACTTTAGTCCTTAAGGAACTGAGTAGCTCCCATTCCTATGAAGAAGTCATGGAAAGTTTAAAGTTGCATGAAACAAACACAATTAAATTTGAGAAAGTAACCAGATTATCCACAAGAAAATCAACAATAAACAATTACCATTCTTCATAGTACAGGCGTCACCTAAAAGTGCATATAAAGAAATTTCAGAAATAAAATCAATTGATCACCAAATAATACCTTGGAAAAGATTAAACAAACCAGACATACTTGAATGTACTAGCTGTCAGCGTTTTAGTCACTCTGCGACTAATTGTAAAATGGAACACGTTTGCGTCAAGTGCGGGGATAATCATCCGCCTAATGCATGTACAATCACACCTGATGATCCTAAAGATAAGTTATTCTGCAGTTTATGTAAAAATTTTGGCCATCCAGCCTCGTACAGGAATTGTCCAGAATTTAAATCTGTATTGAAAAACCGGGATGATGCGAAAGAATATGCAAACCAAAAAATTATTAATAAGCTTTTTAATTCTGTCCAGCCGAATGTATCATATTCAAATGTGGTGAGATTAAATAATATTAAATATAGTAGCACTAACACAAATAACAATAATAATAATAGTAATAGCAAAGCAATACTAATATTCTTTTAGAAATTAAGAACAATATTATTGAAATGCAACAAAAATTTGAAAAACTTGAAAAAAGTATTAATTCCAAAACAGAAAGAATTAATATTCTATCTAATTACATAAGTGTTTAAAATTAACAACGTTAAAAAATACATACAACTACAAATTAATTTCAGTAAATGTAAATTCTTTTATCTCCTACAATAAAAAAATCTCTTTTATGCACTTTTTAGAGAATCATAATCCAGACATAATTTGTGTATGTGAAACGAAATTAAAACCATCTGATCACATATCAATTAATAATTATGATCTAATAAGAAGAGATCGTAAAATTGATATTGAAGGTGGAGGTGTTACCATAGGTATAAAACAAAAATGTAATTATCAAAAAGTAAACAATGACATTTTTGATAATTTTATTTGCATTTAACCATCTCCCTTCAATTAAAGCAAAATAAAAAAATTATTTATAATTTCTATTTATGCGTCGAATAGAAATTCCAATAATTTTTTAACAGAATTAGAAAAAATATTCGACTTGTTAAATGTGTCGAACTTATGTTTTAGAGGGTGATTTTAACGCTAAACACATATCTTGGCTAAACAACGGCAACAACGCACAAGGTATTCAGCTATATAATTGGCTACAATTAAATAATATTTTGCTAAAAACACAATTGCATTTAACTGATGCACCTACACTACCACATTCCAACTCATATATTGATTTAATTATCACCGACACTAGAATAAATGTATATTTCTCTCAATCTAACAATAAACTTGCCACACTTCCATATGACAACGATCATAACGCTATCTGTCTACAATTCAGGGTTAACAGCGAAGAATTTTTGCTAAAAGAGGTGCCAACAGTCAAAAAGTTTAACTTTAAAAATACAAATTGGACAAAATTTCAGTTTCTACTGGATAATAAATATTTTATGAAATACAAAAGCAAAATAGTAGGCAATTGCAATATGTCAACTGATAATATTAATTTTCACCTTTTACAATTGAATAAAATTATAAGTAAAACCATAGATGAAATAGAAAAATGTCAAAATGTCAGGCGGTAAAGTTGTAGAATGTTTACAATGTAAGAAAAAATTTAATTTAAAAAAAAAATAATAAAGCGATCCAATGCAATGGTGATTGTAAAAAGTGCGTCCATGATACATGCACTGGATTGGAAAATGAGGAGCTTCAAGATTACTTAGAGGGTGCTGATAAAAAATGGATGTGTACAACCTGTAAGAACAAGAAAAAAATAAGACTTACAATTGATAAGAGTGGTGTTGGCACGTCAAATCTAAACTTGAGCAATCTCAACAAAAGTACAATAATCAGTAGCAAAAGTGATTATAATGAAAAAATAATGAGAAAACTAGATGAAATAATAGAAAAGTTAACTACTCATGATAAAGAATTTGAAGAACTCCAAAATGAGGTGAACTCTATCAAAAACTTAATGGATAATCTAATCGAAGAAAATATGCAACTTAAGAATGAAAATAAACAGTTGACAGATAAAGTGGAGTATGATTTTATAGAAATTGAAAAGATGAAACAGAAACGCTTATCTAACATAGTGGAATTCACAGGTATAGAGGAGATAACTGACACTTCAATATCTGAATTAATTATAAATGTAGCTAAAAGTATTGGTACTGATTTGAAAACCGAGCATATAAATCATTCCTATAGAAGCAAAAAGAGGTCCAAGAACTCAGGTGAGCCCGAAAAAATTGTTGTAGAATTTAGTAATTCAGAAATTATACAAAAAATAATGGAGAAAAAGAAAAATTTTAAAAATTTAAATATGTCTATTTTTGAATCTTACAAAGATAAAGGTAATTGCAAACCAATATTTATAAACGAGAAACTAACCTCGTATTTCAGCTTGTTATATATAAAAGCTAGGGATATGAAGAAAAAAAAACTTATAAAATATGCATGGATTAAAGAGGGTAAAATATTAATTAGAAAAACAGAAAATAGCAAAATTATCCGAGTTTTATCAACATCCAATTTAAATGTTGAATAAACACTATGAAGATTTTATTTTACCACTCAAAATCCATGTAAAAGAAGTTTGTGATTATGTATCTTAAGTTAATTTTCAAAAAAATGATTCACTCAAAATATTATATTTAAATGTTAGAAGCCTAAAGAATAAAATAGAAGACATATCTCTTATATTAGAAAGTTTAAAAACAATTGTTAATTAAAACTTAATTAAAACTTAACAGCCGACAGCAAAAGTAAAAATTATGTATAGTGGTACTGAAATAGAGGAAGTGGATATATTCAAATATTTAGGAATATATATTGATGCCAAATTAAAATGGAACCAACAGTCAAATGAAATTGCCAAAAAAAACTAGACGTATCGCAGGTGTTTTCAAATTAGCAGAAAAAAGAGTATCATATGAACAAAAAAGTTCGATATTCTATTGCTTATTTCATTCCACCATATCATATGGAATAATTGTGTGGGGCAATACTTACCTAAAGAATATCGCTAAGCTACAAAGAATACAAAATAAAGCGATTAAAAATCTTTATGGGCTGAATCATCGTTCTTCAACCACAGAAATACATCAGCGCTTTGGAATACTAACATTAGAATTACATAAAAAAAATGATGCAAGCTATTCAAATACATAATATGAAAACAAAAAAAATAAAAACTAATGTAGACATAATCCAGAACAATGAAATACATAGCTATAGTACCAGGACAGCGAATAATATACACTCACACAACTCGGAAACTTTCAATATAGCAACTAAGATCTACAATGAATTACCATTAGAAATTAAAATTACGGAAGATAAGAAAATTAAAACTAAAATGAAACAATACTTTTTAAACTTTTTATTATAGCTTTTAAATAATACAGGCTTAATGATATGATAAATTTTTCCTAATGTTTTTGTGAATTAAAAATTAATGAATTGCTATATCTCTTTATTTTGACTAGTTTTTGTATTTTTGTATTCTTAATGTTTCTATTATTATTATTATTTTGTTTTTTCTTTTTGTAGTTAAATCTTAAATTTTTTACCGCTTTGATCAAATTTTTGTTTTTAATATACATATTATGTTAATGTGTTATAAAAAACTGTATATACTCTGTATGAGCTGTAAGCTCTTTTAGAGAGATAAATAAATAAATATCCATAAAATTCATAACCAAAGACTAAATTTTTCCAGTCAAAACCCGCAACTTCTTAAAAGTTTGCTAAACAACATAAATATTTTAATAAAACAACAAATAAAAATTGAAATTAACAAATATTGGTCTAACCGCCTTCAAAACATAAAACCCAACAATAGTTCCAATATGTTCCCGGAAATAAATAAAATCTTTAGAAATAACAATTGTCATAAGATTTCAAAATTACATATTGCCCAATCAGATTCATCTTTTCTCTTAAATAATAGCATTGATATTAATACTCTACAAAAAAATAACTCTAACGAATACATAATTACAGACCAATCTCAAATTTATAATATAATTGGAACATATTTAGAAAAAGTCCACAAAAGAATTCACCATCCAACAACAGATTTCATCAAAAAATTTTACGTAATGTTCAGCAATCCACATGAAAGATAACAATATTGCGATTTGCTAATTCAGCAATTTAAACAAATCTTCTAACCAAAACAGAACTTCACAATAAATTTAAATGTTTAAAGAACAAAATTTCTTCTGGAATGGATGAAATTCCAAATATAGTTTTAAAAAATTTAAACACCTTCATAATTAGCAAATATGTAAAACTTTTTAATAATGCAATAAATAACTCGTATTTTCAAAATATATGGAAAACAGCGAAAATTATTTTGCTAAAAAAACCTGGTAAAGACGCAACTAATCCAGGTAATTATAGACCTATTAGTTTAATGGCCCAAACATAAGCAAAGTATTTGAAACTCTTATTAATGACAAATTATTATAAATTTTAAATATCAAGCAGTTAATTCACGAAAATCAGTTCGGCTTTACGTACAAGCATGGAACTGTACATGCTACAACTAAATTAAATTCAGATTTATGTTGGTTCATTAACAAGAAATTCGGTGTTGGTGGCTGCCTAATCGATATGGAAAAAGCCTTTAATATGGTATGGTTAGATGGCTTAATCTACAAGCTTTTAAAATTGTCGGTTCCCAAATATTTAATTTCAATAATATTGAGTATGGTATATAAAAATAAATTTTATATCCACAATAAAAATAAAATGTTGGAAAAACGTTTTTGTATTAAAAATGGATTACTACAAGGTACAGTTACTGCACCAATTCTCTTTTCAATATATGTAGCAGACTTACTAAATTTATTAGCACAGTTTAGTGGTAATAATTATGCGTTAGCATTTGTTGACGATATAATAATTTACTCAGCCTATGATACGGTAGACAGCATTAAACGAATGATGCAAAACATGTTTAATACTGTAAAGGATTACTGTAAAATTTGGCTGCTTAAAATTAATTACAGTAAATGTGAAACAATTTTGTTTCGAAATACTGTAACCAAAACAAGTCCAGATATTAAAAAATACTGGAAAGAATTCATAATAAAAGCACCAGATAATATTCTTCTTGCCAATAAAAAAATAGTTAAATACCTTAATTCAATTACATCGTAATCTTAATTATATCAAATATAGCATTTCAAAAGGTAACAAATCGTTCATGGCGGTGAAAAAACTTTCTAACAACAAAAATATTAGTAGAAGAGTCAAATTAATATGTTACCAAACATTAATAAGACCAACGCTTGTATATGGTGCACCAATATGGTACAACATTAGTGCAAGTTTAATGAAAACATTACGGGAATTTGAAAGAAAGTGTTTAAGAGTTTGTACCAACATAAATCGTAATCCCGAATCCGACTACAAATATTATTATTCAAATAAATATTAGTATAAGGAAGCACATAATACGTATCGATAATATTATAATAAAATTAATCAGATATCATTATGATAGAGCACAAAACACTCTAGAGAATGGTTTAATATCGCATATATTTTACCACAATGAAGAGTACATTGAAAAGACCTTACTCATGGGTTTCATAGCCCCTGAGCATTTCATCTTTTTAGATAAAAATCGTTATATCCATGATTTATATATAAAAATAAATTTTTAATCTTGAATTATATATAAAAATTAATTAATCTTGAATTAAAATAAAATTTCAAAACTATTGAATATAACCCGGGCAATATAAATGGAGAAAATTTAAAATACGATATGTCCATTCCGGACAAAGATAAATTAATTAATAGAAAATTTTGGTGGTTGGAAAATGCTTATGAATTAGATTAGAGTATTAATAATACAGAATATTTTATCTAGGCTAAGTAGGTTAGGTAGGTTAAGTTTTATTTTATAAAAATTATTTGAAATAATATCAGTTTTTTGTTTGTCCAGTTTTTCCAATAGTCATTTTAGTATAGTTCTAAACACTCACTTTTTTAGCTTTAAGTTTTATATCATATTTATGCTATAATTAGCATATAAAAATTAAAATTGTAATTTAAATGTTAAATATCTTTATAAGTTAAAACCATTTTTGTAAATTTCTTTTAAGATTAAGTAGTTTAAGATTGTACAATGGGCAAAAATAAAAAAATTAATTAAAAAAAAAAAAAATTTAAAGTTTAAGATAAAGAATAATTTTAAAAGAAAATATTAATTCTTAAAATACATTTTATTATTCCCTATTTTTATTTCTCATTCATTACAATACTAAAATAAAATTTAAGTGAAATTTGTATTATATTTGTACAAGTTACCATTTGTTTTACAATTTACATCATTTTTCAGCCTATTATACAATTTGAAAACATAAAAAAAATCAAAGCTTTGTAAAGTGTGAACCGAGTTTGAAGGTTATCCAAGAAATTCAACTATCAAAACTTGAAGTCCTAGGACTTGCTTTAATAAATTCAGAGGTTAGTAATTTACAAGAACGTTCAACTCTATTATAATAGTAAACAATTTGAATCGAATTACAAACCCCTAACTGAATGTTCGAATTTGTATGGCAATACTGGATAAAATACTGATTACATCAAAAAAGTCTGTCTAATATCGTGTTAAATAAAATTTGACATTTATTATCTATTGTAAATAATTTTTTTTTTTTTTTGAAATTAACAAAAAAAAAAATTCTTTTTTAAGTTTTGAATTAAATCTGAAATTATAGTTTAGTATCTTTTATTTAGTCAAAATGAATTACTTCTTTTCTTGTGAGATTTGTAAGTAAAAAGTTTCATAGTTAATTATTTTATTAGTTTGTTATTTATTATATTAAAATATGATATATGGATAATTAGATTTATTTTTTTATTGTAGATTATAATTTAATGTGGTTATTGTATTTATATGTGTTTATTAATTTAATTTAAATAAATAAGATTAAATAATATTTGTTTATTAAATTGCGTTTAAACTTAGGTTATTATTAGTGTAGTTATTGTAATTAATTTAAATGCATTGCCTATTTGATTTTTGATATACTTATTAATGCAGTTTTTACTGCGTTAAAAAATCGATTTAAATTCGTTAGATATTTTATATTGTTTTTAATGTAAATTTCATGCCACTTTAATTTAATTAACTGCTTAAATTTAGTATAAAATATATGAGTTAATTAATTATTATTTTTTATTAATTTTTTGATATTTTTTAGGTTTTTAGATTCAACATATAAACAAAAATACGGTGTCCGATATTTGAATTGATTAAGTGAAGATTCCGTTGCAAGCTGGCGATGTGTTTTGATGGATGAGTTACTGTTTCCTACTGGTTGGAGGAGTTTGTTTCAATTTCATTTAACTGTTTTTTTAATTCTCTATTTTACTCAGAATGGCTGATTCATTATGTGCGCCGGTATTGTGTTGTAAATTCTGATTGTTGAAGAGAGTAGATTATTCCTGATAAATTCGCATCTGGTGAGTCAGATTATAATTAGGCTGACTGATCTCGTGTTGTGACTGTGAATATCTTCTTGACTGGGTAATGTAATGCTTGTTTTGATTATGTTGTTTTTAATTTTAAATATGTATTTGACTTTTCCTGCCTGATCAGATTATATAAGTTAACTATGTTAATTGTATTCATATCAAAAATAACAATAATTTCGTTTTTTAAAAGAAAATTCCATAAATAAAATTAACTAGCAAATTTTAAATTTTAAATAACAAATAAATAATTTTATTTATTTATTATGTCATAGTGTTTTGCTCATTTAGCATTTAAGTACTTGAATGAAAGAAATTACTATCAAAACCAAAGAAACTAAATTTGTAAATGAAAATACGTTTTAATAAAAAATTATAATTTAACACCTTAAAAAAAACAACAAAAAGTATTATAAAAATTCATATTGTAAAAGAAAAGTAAAGGTTCTTTAAATATTGTAAAATACATATATTTCTAGCGTTCTAAAATGAAATTAGGTTTTTATTCAATAATTCAATTTATCATTAAGAATTTTGTACGTTGTTTTGTCTGATAAGCGAAATTTATGTTATTGTTTTTAAGAAAAGAAGTAGCACTTGACAATATTTCGCTTATTGGTCAAAATAATACCTTTTTAGAACACTAAATAAATGATATAATTTTGATGAAAAATCTAGATTATCAGTTCTAGGAAATGTAATGATAATCTAGATAAATTATGATATGTAATACTAATCTAAATTATAAGAAAAACCAGACTCTAAAACAAAAATTTTTATTTTTATTTTATTATTTTTTTTTTAATGCATTTATCTGCCACCCTGCCACATAAATTACACAACCTTTCCTGTTCAGGCGAGTTATATTATATACATTAGCAATTAACCTTGATTAATTTAAAATTATGTAAAATTCATTTACTTTTTGACAAATAAATTAATTGAAAACAGGAAATGCAATTTAGCATTACCTTACTATCTTTTATTTAAATTATTTCACAAACTTTGGATTGAGGCACCCATAACTTTAAAAGATTTATATTATCTTAAATCTAATTATATTATATCTTAAATCTAAGATTCTTAATGCTACAATGTATATGCATCAATGTATATCATTATCATCATCATCATTATATAAATACGCCAGCATTGTTTTTGGGTCCCTTTTCAGAGAAAACTACTGGACCGATTTATATGGTTTATGCATCATTAAAAAGAATGAGGGGAGCGAAAATTTGTTTTTATCTTTTTGATCGGGGTGGTAGTTTAGAAAATACAGCTTATCAAAAATTTTTGCCACATATGCATTTTTTTACACGACTTTCTATGTATTTACATATTCATTTTTTCTTTCTTTTTAGTACTTGCTTTTTATTAGTTCGTAAATCGTAGACCGTAGTAGTATTTTTAGAAGTAGGTACTTATTTACACTTCAAAATATATGATTTAGTATTGTATATTTACACTGAGTTAGTATAGAATGAATATGGTTATATGAATATGATATGAGGCTGTAAAAATTTTTAAATTGGATTGGATTGGTGGATTTTATTTAATATATTTTAATTTTTTAAAATATTTTGTTTGGAAGTTTTGGAAGAAATGGGTAGGAGTTTTTTTTAGTACACTGATAAAAAAATTTTAAGTTAGAAATTATATTGTTATTATAATAATCTAAATTAATAATAGTTAAAATAAAATTATAATATATAATTAATAATTATGTATATAGTTAATTATATAATAAATAAATAAAATTATAATAGTTAAATTTAGTTTAATTGTCAGACATAATATAAGACATAATTTTAAAAGAATTTTATGTTTTGTTTTTTATAATTACGTAAATGAGAAGTTTCAGAAACTCTTTATATAATACATACACATGTATATGTTGGTATGTTTTATATTTTGTAAATTTGGTCGCATCAAATTTGGGGAGTGTTTATTTAAATCAAAGTTACGATTTACGAATTTAATTTTTTGTACCTATAGAAATAAACAGTGTCTGTTTTTTTTACATTACATATGTAAGTATGGATGTGATTTTATTTAAACATAAAACGTTTACTCAGAGGCATGTGGATACACATTCAGGGATGGATTTTGAGTACAATTGTACAAAAAGCAGCACATTTTTGGTTTTATTTTTACATATGGTACAAAGGTACACATTTTTTTAAAATCAACCAATATGGTACATTTTAGATTCAAAACAAAATTTCACTTTTATAAATTTGTTTTTAATAAAAAAAAAATTTTTTTGTTGGTTTGACAGTAAAAAAAATTTAAAATAAATTCTATAGGTGAAATAAGCTGATGTAAATATAACATAATTTTTTGTTTGTTTTATTTTCAATTTGTCACATATTTGAATTTGACATTATATATTTTCATTTACCGGTTACCTTTTAGAAGAATCGAATTAGAAAAGAATCTATTGGAACTTTTGAAGAATAATAAGTATTTTACTTTTTACTGTGTAGTTTATTCAATATTAATAGGTTTTCTTAATATTATAATTTTAATAATGGACAAGTTAGTATACTATTCTAGTTTATTATTATTACATTTAGAAAATCGCGACCTTAGAAGTACAGAGTTTTAACTGTCAATTTTACTCAAATAGACATATATAAATTTTTGGAGTAATTTGACAATGCTCTTTCTATTGCCGTCGTTTATTTTTCTACATATTACCTTGTTCTCAAGATTTTTCGCATTCAAAGTTGTATGTGCCACATAGAATTCGGTTATTTCTCAATGGAAGAACATTTTAAATAGATACAATTCCGTAATTCACTGTTTTGTAGATAGAATTATGTTATGCTATGGCTAGAAAATACTTGGTTCAAATAGAACTTTGTAATTTTCAAATTCGTAAATACAATCTTGTTATTCTGAAAAATAATTTTAAAAAACTAGGATGGCTATTTATTTTGAATGAGTTAAAACTATGATATTTGAATTTTATTAAAAACTGAAAATTCAGTTTAAGTAACATTATTGTTATATTAAGAACGAAGTTTTGATAGTTTTCTTTAAATAATAATAATTAATAATAAAATAAAAAGTGAATATTATTTAAAATGGAAATTATGACAGAATTTACTGAACACAATGAAGTAATAATTCATGTCAATGAAAAAAATAATATCGTGGAAGAAGTTATTTTTGATGGAACTATATTTTCACTAAAAGATGATGTATGTAATTTTTTACTCTATATTGTTTTGTATGATCTCAAAATAATTTAGTGAAATTTTCAGAATGTAATTGAATTTGCCAGAAAGTAATTTAGAGCCACTTCCCAAAAAATTAAAAACTAGAAAAAGATTGTCTAATCCTTCGAATTGGAAAAGTTCCATTAGGAAGGCCAAATGCCAAGCAGGCGAAGAGTATATAAGTGTACGCGGTAAAGTAGTATCTAAAAAACAAATTCAAAATAGCAAAAATTGCTTAAATATGTGCAAATATTCCTGCTCAACAAAAGTGATGCAAACAGAGCAACAAAAACAATTCAATGCATTTTATGATTTAGATTTTGAACGTAAAATAGATTTTATATTAAAAACTACCGAACGTCATTCAACAGCAAGAAAAACTAAAAAACACGCAACGTCTCGTCGGAATTTTAGTTTTTCTTATTATATGGACGTTGCTGGTATTCGTTACATAGTGTGCAAACAGTTTTATCTTAGTACTTATAGCATATCTCAATCACGTATTTACAATGCCCACAAAAACAAATGCGAAATAACTGGTGTGTTCATAGATAAAAGAAAAAAAATTAGTTGTAAAAGAATTTCTGATGAACGAGTAAATGAAATTGTAGATCACATTAATTCATTTCCACGTATTGAATCACACTATTGTATCACACGTTGCAAAACTAAACGTGAATATTTGAATTCAAACTTAAATATAGTTAAAATGTATGAGCTTTATAAGGGTCAAACAAATAATCCAGTTAAGGAAAGTTATTATCGTCATATTTTTTGCACAAAATTTGACATTGCCTTTCACATTCCTAAATCAGATAGATGCGGTATATGTGAGAAAAATAAGGTTTTAGAACATCAAAATTTAATGACGGATGAAATGGCTGCGGAAAAAAATAACCATTTAAAATTGAAAACAGAAATGCGAGAACAAAAAGCAAACGATAAAGAGGGAGAAATTCCGATTTTAAGTTTTGACTTACAAAATGTGTTGAGTTGTCTCATTTGTTACCTTGGAAGAAAACTTATTGCTGAATATGGACAGAGTATTGCTCAGGAAGAGCTGGAAAAGGTGTTAGATGTAAATGAATACTTTTCACCCATGAACCTTATTCGTCTTTTGAAAACGGTTAACCGTAAAAATCCGCTAATAATTATCCAAATGCATCCAAGTGATTTTAAGGATTATAATTCATATTCAAAAATGTGGTTTGATTTTTCATCCGTCCCGTTCACGAAATTGAAAATGATTAGGTTTTCACAACCAAATTATGACATAAAATACTACTTAAATTATAATAATGAAAATTATACTGATGTAAATGTAAGACGCTTAGATAGAGCAAAAAAAACAATTACTCTAAAGTTAGATGAACCCGAAATAAGTCAAAACAACCAAGGTGAATTGCCCGCGACAAAAAAGAAACATCTTCAGGAAATGTTTAAGTGGATGACGGCGGCAGACATTCAATATTATACAGTTATTTTGAAAATAATTGATAATACTAATCCACCAACCCAAAATATTATAAAACCAAGAAAAAGAAACTTAAAAATAATTGATAATCCTAATTCACCCAGCCAAAATATAGTAAAAAAAAGAAAATGACTTAAAAATCATTGATAATCCATCCATCAAAAATATTGTAAAATCACGAAAAAGAAACTTAAAAAAAAAATACAAATCCAAAATAATTAATATTAATTCTAATTTACCAAAAAATGCTAAAAAAATCTTTTTTGGTTTAATCAAATGATATGATATCGATGTTATTCGGATAGAAAATATATAATTTTTTTTTGATAATAGATTGTTTTTTATTCTTTTAATTTGGCGCATTTCAAAGTTGTATCTACATAGAAATTCCAAATTTCTTTATAATAGTGCAACATAGTTCTATGTTCCACATACACCTTTGTTATCCTTTTCTTTTACATGTTTTAGATCAGTCACAAAGTTGTAATTGATTTTCAACATCAAATTATCTCGAAATTAATGTTGTATATAATATTGATTGTTTAGTTTTATGAAATACATATAATAAATAAAAAAACAAATTACAATTTACTTCATTAAAATGCAAGAACTACGTAAAAAGTTATAAATGAATCAATCTTGTTTTCCCTTTTTCTCTAAACTATGATGAGTGCAGATAGAACTCTCTAATTCTAATGTCGCGAAATATTAGTTTTTATATTATATGTATGTAATAATATTATGTACCTATGTACCTATCCTACATATAATAAAACCATTTTATTTAGATATATAAGTCGAACGAATAAAAGAAAAAATTCAAATTTCTCAAGAAACACAAGTTTGTAAAGAAAAAAGACCAAAAGAAAAAGAAATAATAAATGAAGGTTTAGAGATTGATAGCAGTAGGTAAGTTCAAATAAAATTAATGAAATTTGAAATGGGGTTTTAGATAAAAAGAACATTATTTTTAAGTGATGAATCAGAAATCGAATTTGAAAAAAAGGATGAAAAATATTCTAAATCAAGAAAATTCAGATCCGAATGGATTGAAATATTTCCTTAGTTGGAAGTTGTAACTGAAAAAAGTTTCTGTAAAGTGTGTAAAAAAACATTACACAATAATTTATCCCATTTAAGGCGAAATAACAAAAACTCAAGCCATATAAAAAATTTAGAAACTGAACGAAAGCAAATGAATATATCAAAGTATTTTGATGATAATGAAACGCATTTTAAAAATCAAGTTAGAAGAGCAGAATTATGTTAGTCATGTTTTACCTTGTCCACCATTTACCTTTTTCTCTAATGGATCATCTTCCAAAATTGCTTCCAGAATGTTTTCCCGACTTGGCAATTGCTAAAGCAATCAAGTGTGGAAGAAATAAAGCTTCACAATTAACAAAATTGCTTGGTGATGGTGGACAAGAACGAGTTTGTGAAGAATTAAGAAAACATAAGTTCTCGTTAATAGTAGATGAATCTACTGATGTTAGTTGTACTAAAACATTGGTTTTAATATGTAGATACTTTGATTGGACGGTTTATAAAGTACGTGATCGATTTTTAGGATTAATATCTTTAGAAAAAGCCGACTCTGAAACAATTTTTTGTGAAATAAAACAATTTTTAATAAAATTTAAAATACCATTTGAAAATTTTATTGGCTTGGCTACAGAAAACGTAATGGCTGGAGATTTTAATAGTTTAAAGACCAAGTTGAAAAACTTAAATACTCACATTTTTTACATGAAGTGTATTTGCCATTTGTTGCATCTATGCGCGTCATACTCTAGAAAAAAATTATCAGCTTATCAGCATGTTTAGCAGAAAGTATGGAAAAACCAGAAAGCAAATTCTTTTTTTTATTTTTATCTTATATATTAAAAATTATTAATAACTCAAACACAGAATTCCAATCTGAAACTCTCCGATTACCTTTTTTATATTCAATTATGAACAACTTTTAAAAGCATAGCATATAATTTTTTACAAAATGAATATATAACCAATGACGCAAAAGATATTGATTTGGATGTGTATTACATTTCAATTAAAGATATATATGTTGGAGCTAAAGCTAAACTATTAATAAGTAACTCTTGCTCTTTAAGTGAATTTGAAATTGTTAATCTTAAAACTTCCGTATTAAATTTTTATAAAGAGCTCTTATCACAAAATCAAAATAGATTTAATTTTCACGACGAAACTCTCAAATTATTGTCTCTCATCCAACAGTAAAATGCCTTAAAATCTAATAAATCCATTTTACCTTTAATAAAAAAAATTTTTACATTTTATTAAAGATGAAGATGCTATAGAAAATATATCTAGCCAATGGCGACTTTTAAAAACTGTTAAAAATGATTACTTAATGTCATTTATTGATGATCCAGAAACTTTTTGGGAAAATGTGCTTCAAATTAAAAACGCTTTAGGTCAGGGGTCCCCAAACTAAGGCCCGCTCGTTAGATTTTCATGGCTCACTAAAATACATATAACTAAAGTTAAAAATATTATAATTAAAATTAAAAAATTAAAAATATTTTTGTAAAAATTTAAGAAAATTTATTTTTACAAATTTTTTAAAAAATATTTTAAAAATAGTATTTTATTACTACATTCCTATTACATTTAAAATTATACATTTAGGCATCTGTTAATTTTCTACTCGCAAAAAACATTTCTCAGAACTTGGATTTTTTTTTTAGATATAACTATTTTCCTATAATAACAACTAAGTAGGCTATATTTACTGCGAATTGTGAATTCATATATTTAGCGAGAATTTATCAAATGTATTACTATGAACAATTAAGTGATTACTGATAGATTAGTTAGTGTTCAATTTTTTTTAAGAATATAGTAACGTTTTATTGTTTGTTAATTTACTGTGAGAATATAATTAAAATTTAAAGACATTAAAATTGTGAAATTGAAAAATTGGTTATATAATATGTGGAAAAAAAGAAAAGTTGATAATGAACGCCGCGTATTTAATGAGCAGTGGTCAGTTGATTATTTTTTCACAATGGTTAATAATAATTGTATATGTCTGATTTGTAGAGATAAAATAGCAGTATTAAAAGACTACAATTTGAAAAGACACTACACTACCAAACATAGTCTGAAATTCGATCAGTTTAAAGATGATTTGCGTAAGAAAATGTTAAGCTTAAGAACGATTTTCATGGTGAGAAAAACATATTGCGAAAATTCGCAAATCTAAATCTTTCCGCAGTCAAAGCCAGTTTAAAAGTATCGGAAATTATTAGAAATTTACAATTATATAAATTATAGAAAGTACAATTACATGAAATTACAAAACTATATAATGTTAATTACTATTTGACAATGTATTGATTCTCTCAATTACATTTTTATAATCTTTTACTTTGTTAATTCTTCGAAAAATATTCGAAACTATTTTTAAGACTTTTTACAATATAATTATTCTTAGTTAGTTCTAATAAAGCATCTGATGAATTAGGAATAAATTTGTTTTATTCCAACAGAAATGATGGAAGAACTCAAATTAAAATGGCAATCAATTTCATGTATAACTACAGATGGGGCCAAAAATATGGTTGGTAAAAATATAGGATTAATAGGTCGGATTAATACGATGTTTGAAAGTAATAACAACATGAAGCCAATGCAATTACACTGCATAATTCATCAGCAGTCACTCTGTGGAAAAAGTCTGAGTTTAAATTCCGTCATGTCAGTTGTCATTTCCACAATCAACTTTATACGTAAAAAAGGATTGTATCACCGCCAGTTTAAAACATTCCTGGAAACTGTTGAAGCTGAATATGGTGATTTGTTATATCACAGTGAAGTAAGGTGGTTAAGTCGCGGCAAAGTCCTGAAACGGTTTTTTGAACTTCAAGCTGAAATTGACATTTTTATGAAAGAAAAGTTAAAACCTGTTGCCGAACTATCTGATCCTGCATGGTTGTGGAATCTAGCTTTTTTAACAGATATAACTGAACATCTCAATATGCTCAATTTAAAATTACAAGGCAAAGGTAAACTTATACATGAACTATTTATCGATGTCAAATCTTTCAGATTAAGATTGGAATTTTTTAAAAGACAATTTCAACAAAATATTTTCACACATTTTCAATCTTGTGAATATGTATGGGAAAATAGATCAAAAGATAAAAATAGTTTTTCTATTAATGAAAGTATCGACAATATTGCATTGCTTCAAGATGAATTTAACAAACGCTTTTCTGATTTCTTTCGGAATGAAACATTATTTACTTTGTTCCAAAATCCTTTTGAAGTAAACGTGGATGACATGGATCCCAATTTACAATTAGAATTAATTGATTTACAATCAAATGATACAATGAAATCGCTCTTTAAAAATGAAAACATAATCACATTTTATTCACTTTTGTCGGAAAATACTTTCAGCAATATTAAAAATTTTGCCAGGAAAATAATTTCTATGTTTGGAAGCACCTATGTCTGCGAGCAAGCCTTTTCACGGATGAAATATATTAAATCAAAATTACGATCAAGACTGACGGATGACCATTTGAAAGATTTTTTGAAAATAAGAGTATCTAATTTTAATGCAAATATAAAAAATATCATTGACATTGTTCACATTGTTGAGCACATTGTTCACATTAATTTAGTTTTTTTAATAATAATACTATATGTTTTAACTTTTTTTGTAGTTTTTGTTGTGTGAATATTTTTAATAAAACATAATTTTTCTTTAATTGATTTTTATTTCTTTATAATATAATATTATAGTCACGTATAAAATAATGAAAACTCTTATACGGCCCGCTGAACTCATGAAAAATGTATATGTGGCCCTCTTCTTCAAAACATTGGGGACCTCTGCTTTAGGTGAACCACAGTTTAAAGATTTATATTCATTTGTCTTTGATTTAATGAGCTTACCTCACAGTTCAGCTGCTGCTGAACGAGCATTTTCCGATCTTAACTGAACTAAAACAAAAGTAACAAACAGATTATTAACTAAAATAATAGAAAGTATGATGTCAGTTAAAGAGCTCTTAAAATTAGGCAATAAATATGAAGTGTGGACGCCACTAAAAAATTTCTTAAATAAAAAGTAAACTTTTTTAAAAATTATAATTAGAATATTAAGTTTTAAATCCAATATTTGAAATTTATTACATTTGTTTTTTTTTAAATCAGTTTTGTGAATGCGGAACATCTATTTGTAAAATTTTTATTTATTTTGTTTTTGTTAAAATGTATTTTTAAATTTGAAAAGAAAAAATAAAAATTATTTAAAACACCGTAATATACTTTTTATGAATTTTAACATACATAACGTATATTATTATGTAATTGGTCGTGCATATAATGTACTTGCACATTCATTTAACTAAAGGTACATTAGTGGTACATTTAATTTTTCTGAAAATGCATCCCTGTACACATTCATATATTTGACAATATAGTTTAAAAAAAAAAAACAAAGCAGAAAATAAAATTTTTCAAAAAAATGGATATTATTTTGATTTACATATATTATATATAACGTATGTATAATAAGAATAAAAAAAATATTCTACTTCTTAATACCTCGAATCATCGAATGTATGTCTGTAACCATACATGGTTACATGATTAAACAACGTCATCTTATAATATTCATACATACATATTATGTAAGTATGCGCTTTCGGCTTTAAACTTCAATTTCATGCTTAAAGTCTGATTTTCATTATAGCGATTTATCCACGAAACTTTTAGAGCATAGATAGTAGATACAAAAATGACATGTGTGTAAAAGAGAAAACTATAACAAAATCGTCCAGCGATATTTTTATATTCCGAAATTTCGGCCATAAAATTCAGCATTATCGCACGTAAATTGGTTGGAGTTGGATTTTTTGCTGAATTTTATCGGCGATTTTTCTGAATAAACTAATCCACATGAAAAAAATTTGAATGTCACATAAAAAAATTCGCACACTATTTTATATTTTTATTGTAAGTTGACATTTCAATTTTGAAGTGTCAAACCGAAGAAAAAGTATGTTTACGTTTTTATTTTTTATAATTAATTCGTGAATTGTGCGGGAAAGAAGAAGCTTTGTGCGCGTTTTATTAAATTTAAAGTAACAATTAATTCCAAAAATTTCTATGATGTCAAATTGGGAGGAACAGGTGGACTTCTATGGCGATTTTTATGAAGAGGTAGATAATATCTACGATATAATAGAAGAAGGTAAGTAAAATACTTGTGTAAATGAAAATATCTTAGTTTAAATTTCAAGTTTCAATGTACTAGTGATGTAAAATATTTATTTTGTTTTTATAATTGTAAAATTTGAAGCCGATATTCCCGTGCTGGAGGAAATCATCCCTCCAAGAGACGATTCTCTAAGCATCAGTTTCAGCAATATTACCTTCAGTTCTTTGTGCAGTTTCTTCCTCCACTATTAGCACATTTTGAAGATCAATCAAGTCCATATTTTTGAATATTATTAATAAATAAATAAATTATATATATTAATAAATAGATTAATAAATGATTATGTATTTCCACTTTTAAGTTTTAATTAAATAATTTAATTTCTAATTTCAATATTGTGTATTGAAAAATACAAACAACATAGAAAGAAAATAGAAATAGGTTATGTAAAAATAAGTTACTTTAGCTGTCAAAATTTTGTCAGAAAAGTGCTGAATACTGTAATATTTTTTCTCACTCTTTGTTATTGATAGTATACTATATTTTACTCTTTCTTTAACGACGATAAATCGCCGATAATTTTCTCATAAAAATCGCCCTTAAACCAGCAACAATAAATTTGAAACGTTTTTATTAAATGTGAATATATATAATATGTTTATATAATGTATATTACATTTACGTTCAAATCTTGGTTCAAATTAATAAATAGAAATTTTTAAGTTAAAAAAAAATAATTGTGTTAGCTGTAGTAGGATAGTAGATATACGTACATATGCGTTTTATAAAAACAACAATAAAAATTTTAGCGTACAGGAATAATATCAATAACATGAGAGTAGAATTTAGAACTTACAATTTTAGTACTAAACTAATTAATATTTTATGTTAAGAAAATTTAAGAGAATGAAATGTATATTAATATATTATGTATGTACATATTATATTTAAAAAAATTAAAATATGTAATTTTCTATTTTAAAAAATTCAAATTTCAATGTATGTAGTATTTTATGCAGTTATGCACTTATGGCCAAGGCCAATGAGTATGATTTGTGATACGTATTATCTTTATTATTTTGTCATTGAAAGAGTGGCACGTACAGTACTGATTTACAGAGTACAACCAGATAACAGACATGGCGTGAGTTACGTCATCAACAAATCAACTAATATAATTATAAGAAATATATTTACTAACCTATTTTTTATTTTACCTGTATTAAATTAAATTCATTTACCTTTGTAAACCCAGACGCAATATCAGCTAAATTATTAATTGGGAAACAATTAATAATTACTTGCCCATGATTTGTATTAAACCAATTAAATTGTGTAATAGCTGACATTGCATCTTTTAAATATATAAATCAGAACTTATTATAATAAAACACATTAAGTTATATACAATTTTAGAATCAACTACTAAATATACTAAATTTAAAAATAAAAGATTTGTTTTTTTTTTACAAGAATTAAATTAACGAAATTCAATTCGTGAGACATAGCAATATTCATAATAACAATATGAAAATTTAAGAGACAGTAAAAAATGTTTGTTCCTTAAATTAAAAGTAAATAATTACATTTTTTGGTTTATAGGATTTTGCTTATGTGTGTTGTATATTGTATTGTGGTCAGTGCCAGTCCAGCGGTGAACTTTTTTTAAATTGTTCAACAGCTTCTCTCATTTGAAAGATTTGGAATTTAAAATATCAAAGATGTTAAAAAAGGTTACTATTACAATTTAGTAAGTATCGTAAAATCGATTTCTTTTTGACTGGATCGAGTGTGAATTTTAAAAATGTTAAAGAATAAGTATATAAACATATGTATTACTGTATTTAAATATATGTATTACTGCAAACTTTGAGTTTCAGTTAAGAACTAATATGTAAATGCCCATATAGGTATTATAATAATAAATATTTTAAGTTTATTTTATAATAAATTTATTTATAAGAATTAATAATACATATAATAAATATGAATTTATGAATTTAAAAAATTTTAATACGTTTTTTTTAATGCAATAAATAATATTTATGTTTTTCGTACTGGAAGTCTCTGACTTTTTACTGCGTCATCTTACTGTGCATATAAAAGCGTCGGATGTAAGTTGTCTACATGAAAATTTTAAAATAATATGTGTTTAAAAAAAAGTAATTGTAATTATAAAATGTTTTATATGTGACTCTCTTATTAATATATGTATACCTGGCATAATATGTAGTCCAATTTTAAGGATTTGTTTTTAATAATTTAAAAGTTCTGTACATTACTTTACATAGTTCTTTACATAATTTTCTTTAAAGTACTTATTTAGTTTAATGTTTTGGTAATAATAATTTGAGGGTGGTACGGCTGTAACACCCAATCTATCCCTGAAACAGAACGAATCCTCGCTTACACATCACGAACTCAGACAACAACTTTCGGCTTTTGAAAACGGACAAGATGTACACTATGTAGCTGTATTTTAATCTAGATTTGCTCGATTTTCGAGCAGCGGGCAAATACTACTTGATTATTATAATGCTACAATGTATATGCATCAAATAAATATTGAAGCTTTAACAGTATGTTAATCATACTCAGTTAAATTATGCAATGAGCTAATGACATTATATATATCAATTTATATAATATATATTTATCATTATCAATTTTATATCAATTAACTTGCTACTACAATTATTTGATTAACTTGCTACAATGTTTCTCAACAATGACTACAAAGTATCAATGTTTATGTTAGTATGTTGCCCATCGAAAAGTAATTATCAACAATTGTATAAATTTAAAAGAATAACATTATTTCGCTTAATAAACATAATTTTAATATTATAATTTATGACATAATTTTGTTAATACGGATCAATGTCAATATTGTTTTATGAATAAATTTTTGTTTTAAATAAATTTGACCGTAAAAATACTATAAATTGTAAATTTATTTATTTTTATAAAATAAGCATTTTTTTTTTATAATAAATTATTTTTCTTTATAGTAATTTCTTTTTCTGTAATAATTATTCGATTTTTGTAAGATAAGCTAATTTTTGTAACGAATTATTTTTGTAATTATTTTCTTTGTAACAGTTTCTTTGTTTTTATCATTTCAAAATAGGAAAATAAATGTAAAATTCTTATTGTAAATTAATTAACTAAAAACACATATTAGTTTATTTAAACCAAGTCATTATTTTGAAATCTTGAAGATAAGGAAATAAAACTACTTTTTTATAAAATTGTAAAAGTATAAATATTGGTAAATTGAGAAGAAATTTTGTATTCACATTTTAATTTTAGACTAGTTAAGTTTAAATAAAAATTTTATAATTCAAAAGAAAGCTATTTTGTTTTATTTATTTTATTAAAATATAATAAAGATTTTTATATAAAAGAAAGGTGAATATTATAACTTATATAATTGCTTCAATGTATAAATCTCCATTGTATAAATCTAAATTTTTAATATTTTTTATTATTACATTTACTTTTATTATAAAAATTATCATCTTTTTTCTTATATTAAAAACATAAAATTAAATTATACTAAAATTTATAAAAAATTTACACTACACAATTAATATTCAAAATTAAATTTAATCTATACGCTTTGATGTACAGGAATTATTGTATACTGGTCAAAAATTATTATAACACAGGAAGAGTGATTATATTATATCGAAGCGCTCATAGCTTTATTATTAGTATTATTGAAAAAAAAAATAACAACAACAATAATTATAATAGGTTTTATTGTCTTTATAATTTCTTCATTAACATTACATTATTTTAATATATTATTATGGTTTTTTCACAATATTTTACAATGAATGTAACAAGTCTTCATTATGGTATGAAAATAAAAAATTTTACAGGGTCATTCGAAAATATATTGCATAGTTATAAAAAAATTTTTAATACATAAGCTTCATTTCGTTTTGGAAGCAAACACTTGACAAATTTAAGTGTCAAATTACAACAAAATAAATTTCTTTTTCTTTTTGTGTGTCACAATATCGGAAGCCGATTTAAGTATATTATTGATAATTAATATATTTTTTGTATTAAACAAATTATGTTTTTTTTTAGGATAATTAAAGTAAATTAAGAAAAAAATATACAATACAATAAAAATTTCTCTTATCTAATTTTAAAATGATAATAATTTGAAATTTATGTATAAAACTTTCTTTCTTTTATGTATAAATCTTTCTTCTAAGACTAATAAAAATTAGTCTTAGTTTAACCATTTTTAACTTTAAAACGGTATTAAAATTAAATAAAAAATTAATTTTTCTTTAATATAAAATTTGTGTTTTTTTATATAAATTTTTATTTTTACGGTGGAATCGCTAGCTAGTGTAATTAATTGCGCTAAATGTACATCTATCTAATAAGATATTAAGTTTTAATAAAAAGGAATAAAATAAAAAATTTTTTATAAAAATTAAAAACTATAATAAAACATAGTGACGGTTAATACTAGTTTTTCTATCAAAAAAATAATTGGTGAACTATTATAAATAATTAAATAAAATTTTTTTTTATTATATTGATTGTGAATGAAACCGTATAGAATTCCTGTTTCACTATTTAGACTTAAAACATTAAAAACAATTTGTGAAGTGAGTGAGAACTATTCTAATATACAACTCGTAACACAGAATAATAATATAAATTTAATAAAAAATATGACACAAGGTGATTTCGATTTAACAGCTCATGATTTAATAAAAGAAGCTCCACCTGTACCAGTGTTTATAGGTGGCAACATTTTTGAGTTATCAGCCTTTGTAAATGAAGTAGATACTATAATAGGGTTAACAGCAGACCCTACGGCAAAATCGTATCTACTAAATATATTATCAACAAAAATTCTAGGCAGAACGGCATCTATATCTATTAGGAGGTTAGAAATGGCAGAAGCATTTTTTAGAAAAAAACACTCCAAATTAACGGAACAAAAGTTAAATTTAGTGACGATTATCCCCATACAGAGATTTTTCAATTGGAAACCGTTCAAATGAATCATTCAGATATAATTAATAATTTAAAAACAGAATATATGAATCCGGAGGAATTAAAATATTTATATATGATAGTATATAAAAATAGCGCTCTTTTCTATAAAGAGGGTGATAAACTTACACATATAACGGATGTGAAACATCAGATTATAACAAAAAATGTACTTCAAATTTATTCAAAAAGTTACCGTTTTCCCAAAGTTCATGAGATTGAAATCGAAAAACAAGTTAAAGAAATGTTAAAACAAGGGATAATTCAGCCAAGTAGTTCGCCTTATAACTTCCCAATTTAGGTGGTTACTAAAAAAACTGACAATTCTGGGAAACCTAAATAGAGAATCGTTGTAGATTATAAGAGTAGGAGATTATCGTAGTTAATTAAACGAGATCACAATTAATGATAAATTCCCTATACCAAATATGTATTTCATTTTTGACAAATTGACTGGAACGCAATACTTTACCACTCTGCTTATTTTAGATTTGGCAAAACGGTTCCATCAACGGTTCCATTTTATTTGACGAGAAAGATAGGTGCAAAAATGCATTCTCAACCCCCCAAGGACATTAAGAATTTCTACGAATGCCATTTAGTTTGAAAAGTGCAGCCACAACATTTCAACGCGTAATGAATAAATAAGGATCTAATAACTACAATATGCGTCGTCTATCTTAACGACATTTTAATCTTTTCTATCTCACTTCAAGAACGTTTAGAATCACTTCACATTATTTTTGAAAAATTACGAAATTATAATTTAAAAATTCAAATAGATAAGTGCAATTTCTTTTGCAAATAAACGGAATATTTAGGGCATATCCTTACTCCGGAGGGTTTTAAGCCTAATAAAATTAAAGTCAAAATTATTAAAAACCTTAAACTGTCTAATAAAAGGAAATAAATAAAAACCTTCTTGGGTATAACTGAATACTACCGTAAGTTTATAAAAGAGTATGATATAGTAGCCAAACCCATAACAGTTTATTTGAGAAAAGATAAAACAATAAATGTAAAATGTCAAAATTATATATTGTCCTTTGAAAAATTAAAGGAGCTTATAATTAATTATCCTACATTGAGGTATCCTGATTTTAAGAAAAAGTTCATATCAACAATGATGCCTGAAACTTTGAATCAATTGTTGCCGTTTTGTCTCAAGATGGACACCTAAGTAGATAAGGTGGCTTCTTCTAAGTAAATAATACATAAAAAACTGTGAGTATGAATGAACACTAATTTTTTGAGGATACTTCATAATTACGACAATTTTTGGTAAATAAAAAATAAAAGGTGGATTTCAAGTTGGTTATTTTAGTTATTAACTTTTTAATGCAAAGAATTTCAAAAAATTTTAAAATCGGAGTTCGAAATTCATGTATCATCTCTCCTGTCATTGACATTATTAAATTTGGTGATATGTTATGATCTGTTATTTTCTTGGCACTGGTAGTAATAAAGGTCGAATAAGGAGCATCAGATGGTAAACAACTGGTGGTGTCTCAAGAACAACTCAAGTATAATATTACTAACAATTTGTTTCCTGTTACGTTATATGAGACTTTTGAAGCAAAGAAAATTATTGTTCTTAAAAGAAGGAAGATAGCTGAAAAGACGGTTCCTTCAGTCATTTTTCCATTGGAAAAAATAGATTTTAAAAACTATCCATTAATGTTTGATGTTGATGTGGTGAATGTATCAGCCGACGAAATGAATACTTTTAGCTCCAAGCCTTATGTTTTTTTAATTTTTAATGAAACAACTAAGAAGAAATTATGTAATGAAGAATTTCTGTATGCTAATTCTAATTTCCAAAGAATTAACACGTTAATGATTACTATGGATTTCATAATGACATATGGCCGATACATCGTTAATAATGTAGAAGAAAAAACAATTGCTGAATTAAAACAATGCAGATATTTTGACTATACCAAGTCCTCACCTAGGGATTTATCTAAGATTATTGACAAAATCTCTAACCCTTTTGAAAAAAATAAACTTAAAGTATCATTAATTAAAAATTTTAATGAAATAAGTCCAGCTAATATGAATAAATTTAAAATCGATTCAAATGATAAAGATTCAAGAAATTACTCCAGTTTTCATATACCATTAATCAGTTTGGAAGGAAATATGTTTGCTCTAGCTTATCAGTTGTTAATTTTGCAGTATGATGTTCCATCTGTAACATTAAAAAACTATTCTCAATATGAGACTGAATATTTAAGAATTGACCCCTTTGTGAAAAAAGAATTCTTTAAGATGGGATCGCACATTAGATTTCCCAAATGTGTATTGAATTTTATAGATGTAGATTTAATCTATCATATTCCTAGGGCCATGGAAGAGTTTAGATTGGTTTATAATAATATGGTTGTACCAACCGTTAAATGAACCAATGCTAGAGCATCCATTGATGGTATTCGTTCTGTATTGACTATAGATGCAAATAGAAGTAAAGCTGCTGATGACATTTTCTATTACATCAATGAGAATCATTTGTCATCTTTAATTTATAATATTCATAGAATGAATACAAATGTGAATTTATATTTGATAATTTTTGAAGGTGTAAATAATATGCATCTACGTGTAATTATGTTTGACGACTTTTATGTCGCAACTTCGGTGTTGTTAAGTCAACTAGTATTTCCGGTTCCAGCCTTTTCAATAGATGATAGAGTCATTATTAATAATGCACTATGTTATTATATCGTCAAATATAAATTTAATCTATATTTGCAACAAAGAATTGTTTATAACACTAGTACATAATATTAATTTACGTTGTAGTACTACTTTACCAGACTTGAACGATACTGTTGCATGGAGTGACAGTTCACGTGATTATCTTGCTATACTTTATTGTGAACATGATGCTATATTACGTGGTAATCCAGCAGGAAAAAGCATTCATATTATGATTAAAACATATTATAACATGAAAAGTCCAAGCGAAGTGGCAGTAGATTATAAAAAATCTGGCGTTGAAACTGTTTCAATTAGTGCTCCGTATCAATATGGATATAGAGCTAATGGGTTGATTGCTGATGACGCATCAAATTTAATTAGAAGACAATTTGGAATGAAAAATGGTGGAGTTATATATTTAAGTAATGGTATAGCTAATTCTTATCAATTGAGATTTAACCAATATGATTATAAAATATTAGTATTAACACATATGATCACTGATTTACAGTTGATAAATGTTTTTACAAATAACAACGTTATAAAAAATTTCATTGAATTTTTCAAAAGAAACGGAAAGCCAAGGTTTTTAGCCAAGCGGAAAGCCAAGGTTTTTATTGATAAGTCATTATCAATATTTTTTGCCAAAGTATAGTTGCTCAATTACCGCTGACACTCAGTTAAGAAATGTCGACGTTCGATTTAAAGAAACTGTAGTTGTCCCTATTTTTTCTGCTAAGATAACTGCTGCTATTCGCATTGAGCCCGGGACTCAAACGCTAGACATAAACGAACCTCAACCAAAGGGAACAATAACGGAACAATAACCGTCATAAGACAAATTCCAAGAATTCAACAAAATTACATCTACAAGGCCAACAAAAAAAGCTAAGTACAATACCTTTAAAATCAAATAAAATAATTAATAAATTAATTAAATAATTTGAATAAATCAAAAAAAAAAAAAAAGAAAGAAAAAGAATAGAAATAAGTAAATAGCAAAAAAAAAAAATTTTATTTAAATTTATTAAGCAAATGAATGAATAAGCTAAAATAAAAAAAAAATAAAAAAAAATTCCACAATTTAACTATTATAATTTTGTTATAAAAAAAAAAAAAAAAAAACTACAAATTCAAAATTTTATTACAAATCTTGTTATAAATTTGTTTCTAATTATCAATTTACAAATTCAAAATCTCAATACAAATTTGATTTATTAATTAAAATTATAATTATTAATATTATTAAATCAAAAAAAAAAAAAAGTAAATTTTTTTTTCTTCAAATTTAGTGTATTAATTAAAATTAATAATTTACAAGTAAACTCAAAATCAAATTATAAAATTTGTTATTGATTAAAACTAAGCACCTTATAATTAAATCCAGAGTTTTGTTACAAATTGTGTCCATTAACTGACTAATACTTAAAATGGAAAATTTAGGAGAATCAGAAAAATTTAATACCTTAATAAAGTGCATTGCCAATATTTCTCCTTTCTCGGAAAAAATAAACGACCTAGTTAACTTTTTACAAAGGGTGGAAGAACTCATTCCAATAATTGAAACTATTCCTGATAATTACAAAAATATATTATTAGGAAGCATTAAAGATAAAATTATCGGAAACGCGAGAACTGCCGTACTTTTCAATCCAGATCTAGGAACATGGTTAAACGTCAAAGAAGCTCTAATAAGAGATTTTGGCGAGTCAACACCTATTAACGAAATTTTAGACCAACTGACCTTATGTCGTTGTACAACAACAATTGAGAAATTTCATGATAAAGTCAGAAGAATATTAACCAAACTAAATAACGCGTACCTATTAAGCGGTGGTAAAAACCCCAACCAGATAGCCAAAAATAACCGAATAGCACTTACAGTATTTAAAGACAACTTACCAGAACCTGTAAGAGGTATTATTATTAATAGGAATCCTAACAATTTAAACGAAGATTTTCAAATTATAGTTGCAAATGGATACTCACAATTCGTGAGTTTACCAAAGAAAAACTGTTCTAATTTCAACTCAAATAATTTCAGTAGAAATTTTAACTCAAATAATTTCAATAGAAATTTCAACCCCAACAATTCACAAATTAGAAATCAAAACAATTACCCAAATAGAATTTCTCACTCAAACCGCTTTCAAAATACTAATTCTAATCAAAATAATTCGGGAATCAGAAATTACGATTATAATAGAAACTATCCAGTGAATAGCCAACCTAATCAGATAAATAATAATTATAACCACGAACGTCAAAGTAGAAGAACAAACCGTAGTTATAACGAAATAGAACCTATGGACGTATACATGAGCAATAGTAATGAACAAAATTTTTGCTCGAACAGCCAAAACAACTACCCTATATAACAATTAGTACAAAAATAAAAAAATTAAAATTTATAATCGATTCTGGTACGGAATTTAGCATAATTAATTCCAAATTATGCCAACCTAAATGGAAACATCAAATAAACCCACAAACTCTTAGAGTATTAGACGGTAAAGTTACAACAAATATCAAATGTAAATTTCCTTTATTTGAAATATCTAATGAAACAGATAAATTTGTGGAATTCCTAGAAATTCCCTTAAACAACAATTTTGACGGTATAATTGGCAACAACATACTTGTACCATTAAACGCAATAATAAATTACAAAGACCGACAGATAGTCACGTCAAAAGCTAATATACCATTTTTTCTCAATGATCATCAAGAATTCTTGTACAATAATACTTACTTAAAAAAATCTCTGAACATCTTTAGTAATGAAATACAACCGGTAAAATTCAATGCAAGGTATAATAGTAAATAGTACCTCACCTTATAACGCTCCTATTTGGGTTGTGCCCAAAAAATTGGACAACTCGAATATAGAAAAATGGAGGATCGTATAGAATGGACTATCGAAAATTGAACGATAATACAATCGACGATAAGTTTCCAATACCGAACATCGAAGACTTATTCGGAAAGCTAGGAAATTGTAGGTACTTTTCCACATTAGATCTGGCTAAGGGCTTCCACCAGATCGAAGTCCAACAAGAGGACAGATGGAAAACTGCCTTCTCAACGGCAAATGGTCACTATGAGTTTACCAGAACCAGAACTCCGTTTTAGCCGTTTGGGTTAAAAAACTCTCCATCGACCTTCCAGAGATTGATTAACTACGTATTACGGGACTTCGTGAACAAAATTTGTGTTGTCTATTTAGACGATATTCTGATTTTTTCGGCTTCATTAGAAGAGCTCTTATTATATTTGCAAAAAATTCTTCAATGTTTAAGAGAAGCAAATTTAAAAATACAAATGGATAAGTGCAACTTCGCTCAAACTTCTACTAACAACTTAGGACACATTATAACAGATGGTGGTATAAAACCTGACCCCAAAAAAGTATTGTGTATCCAAAAAATTAAATTACCTTCCACACAGAAATAATTTAAATCCTTCCTGGGGATAACGGGATACTACAGGAAATTCATAAAAGACTACGCTAGTATCGCTTACCCTCTTATAAAATGCTTAAAAAAGAACACAAAAATCGACAAACAGAACTCTGAATACAAAGAATCATTCGAAAAATTAAAAGTATTACTTACCACTGATCCTGTTTTAATAAACCCAAATTTTCAAAAAACATTTACAGTAACAGCCGATGCCTCAAATTTTGCAATCGGTGCCGTTCTAAGCCAAAACGGCCACCCAATCTACTACGCGTCTCGTACGCTAAACCAACATGAAACAACATATGCAACAATAGAGAAAGAACTTCTCGCTATTGTGTGGTCAATAAAGCACTTCCATACTTACCTATACGGTAGAAAATTTATAGTACAAACCGACCACAGACCCTTGGTCTGGTTGAACAATTTGAAAGAACCTAACATGAAGCTGCAACGTTGGAAAATTCGACTTAATGAGTAGGATGTTTCAATAAATTACGTAAAAGGCAAAGATAACCATGTTGCCGACGGATTAAGCAGAATTATACCTGATAATTTAGAAAATAATTCGCAGAAAAATATTCTTATTAACTCAGTATGTGAAGATACGACGTTAACGAAATTAACAAAGAAGCTAACAATGTAGACAATATGTCGACTTCTGCGATAATACACTGCGCGCAAGAAGACGATTCAGGTTATATTCCAATAACAGAAAAACCCGTAAATCTTTTTAAAAACCAAATCTACCTGTACCCAAAAAATAAAGTAAAACTCTTAATGAAAATCTGCAATAAAAATGTCATAATATTTTACACGTTACCAAAAATAGTAACCTTCTAGAAATGATGAGAAAATGTCTAATAGAAAAAGACACTATGTGCATTTATTGCGAAAACATTCCTTTATACTTAACCTTCCAAAACTTATACAGACAATATTTCTTTGGAAATAAAAATTTTAAAATACTTAAGTCACCAACTAAACTTCTAGATCTAACAGATAAAGACGAAATACTAAGAGTTATTAAAGAACAACATCTAAGCAAAAATCATCGAGGAATATCAGAAATGTTTCTCGAGTTAAAATCCGTTTACTACTTTCCTAATATACTTGAACAAATACACAAATTCGTAAATAACTGCAATGTATGCAATATCGTCAAACATGATAGGAGTCCAATAAAACTACCTCTAAACCACACGGAATCTCCAAAATACTTTAACGATATAGTCCACATGGATATATGGTTCCCGTGTCGCAATATAATGTATCTTACAATGATCGACAAATTTACCAAACACGCTACGATCTCTAAATTAAAAAACAGGACATGGATTTCCATCTTATCGGGCATCAAGGAAAGAATTAAATATTTAGGGAAAATGAGAAAATTAGTATCCGACAACGACAAATGTATTATACATAACGCAGTCGAACAATTTCTGAACGAAAACGAAATAATGTTCCACAAAACGACACCAACCAACAAAATAGGAAACTCAGACATTGAACGCCTACACGGCACGTTAAACGAACATTTAAAGCTAATGGATGTCGATAAAACTAATACCGAATCCAATGACATAGAAAATAAAGTATATAATGCTATTACATACTATAATCGCACCATTCATTCTACTACAAAATTAAGATCTTTAGACTTCTTTAATAAAAACTTCGATAGAAAGGAAATTGACGAACTAGCAAAACAATTTGACGAAGAAAAAGCAAAACGCATCAAAAAAAACAATAAAAATATAGTTGAAAACCTAAACTTCACAGAAAATATCGTAGTCAATCGTGAAGTAGGAAAATGTAAACCAAAATACAAAAAAATAAAAGAATACCAGAAAACTGGAAACTACCTAACAGATACCAACAATAAAAGACTAATGAAATATTGCGCGAAACAAAGAAAAAGAAAATATAAATATCAAAACTAATACTACCTTCTATAAATTTGTTTAGGAAATGAAATGGAAACTTCTGTGGTTGCTCATAACACCCATATTAATGCAATCGATACAAATAACGCCTATAAATGACGACAACGGATTTTCAATAGTAAGATTAAAAGATAAACGCATCGTCGAAAATTATACAAAATTACTTCATCTAATAAATTTAACCGTATACCATGAACAAATTGAAGGCCTACAAGGACAAATAGATATAATAAAACAAGGACAAGGAAACGAAAACAACCTTTTACAAAGGGAACTGGACAACTTAAAAAACAAAATAAAATTCTTAACTCCAGACCTTACTAAAGGACTTAGGACCTCCTAGAGGACTTATAAACTTCTTAGGGTCGTCAATGAAGTTTATCGCCGGATCACGAAGACGCAGACGAAGTCTATAAACGATTACAAGACATTGAAACTTCTAACAAACAAATAATAGAACAAACCAATAAACAAGTAGTCATTAACAACAAATTAATCAAAGGGCTGGAAGATATTTCCGACCAGGTTAACAAACGAACTTTAGAAATGACAAATTACATAAACAATATAACAAAAACCGGGTTTAATATCATACATAGAAATAAATTCGAGCTACGAGTTTACGCCGACATCAACCTGTTAAATAACCATGTCGAAGAAATCGAAGACGTAATATTACTCAGTCGACTCGGAGTACTAGCTCACAACATCTTGACAGAAGAAGAAATTTCAGACTTCCAAATTCCAATAGAAAATTTACCATACATTAAAAGTAGTGTAATTATTGAAAGCAATATAATAGGCGTAATTATTCTGATCCCAAATTTTACAAAAGAAACATATTTAGACGGTTACATCGTCCCATTTCCAAATTTAAATTTCGAACAGTTAGATTACGATAACCAAAGAATTATAGTCAACGATAATAATATCTTTGAATATCACGGATACGTTTTACTAAAACGAAACTTAAAGCTCCATAAAGACAAATATATACGGAACTTACTCCAACATAATAACACATGTAAATATAAAATAAATAAATTAGAATCAATAATTCAAACTATTGTTACTTTCAATCTTCTAAAAATAAAGATAAAACAAGATTGTATTAAACATGAAATCCTAATAAAAGGAAATAATGTAATTAAATTTAATAATTGTGAAATGAAAATTGATAAATTAAGCTTTATAAATAAAATAAGAAATTACAAAGATAATACTGTAATATCACTTATAAACAGTGGTAATCAAATAACGAAAGTTGTAAATAATTTCTCATTGGAGGACATTCACCTCAACACAATAAAAAATAGAGAAATTGTAAAATTAATTGAAACAAACTCTAGTTTTAAAAGTAATATTTTATTTGTATCCAATTCAATAATATTTTGTATAATAATAATAATTTTAATTGCCTTTTGTAGAAAAATAAAAAGCTGTAAAAAATTGAAAATAGTCGAGAATCAATGCGAAAAATCAGATAATGATGTTACCCTAAAAATTTTCTGAGACCGAAAATCTTAAAGGGGGGAGGTATTACATAAGATTATAAAACAAGTGCATGGTAATCATGAGCAAAGCACATGATAATCATACACTTGCAAATCGTAGCATGAATCCAAAACCTAATTACTTTTCTTTTCTTTTAATTAATAATTTAACTTCAAATAAAAAAAGCGTAACCGTACTTCTAACGCTAACAAAAATTCTTTTCATAAATTATTTTTAAATAAAAAAAAAGCATAATCATCTTTTTCCAAAAGCGTGTAATTTGATTCTTAATTATTTCTAAACTTTGCAACGTTTAATTAAAAATAAAACTTCACTTCATTGTAAACCTTCAAGAAGTCAGGTCATAAAAAAAATTTGTAATAATAAATAAGAATAAAATTAAATAACAGTAAAACTAAATAAAAAGCTTAAAATAAACCTAAGATTAAATAAGAGTAAAATTAAATAATAAATAAACAACTTAAAGTTAAATAACAGTGAATTAACGATAAATTAAATTAACAAATTAAAAAAAAAAGAAATCAAATTGTGTTTTATTTATGTTCCATTAAACATAAAACTATATGCATCAAATAAATGTTGAAGTTTTAACAGTATGTTAATCATACTCAGTTAAAGTATGCAATGAGCTAATGACATTATATATATCAATTTATATAATATATATTTATCATTATCAATTTTATATCAATTAACTTGCTACTACAATTATTTGATTAACTTACTACAATGTTTCTCAACAATGACTACAAAGTATCAATGTTTATGTTAGTATGTTGCCGTAACACAACTCGTAACACAGAATAATAATATAAATTTAATAAAAAATATGACACAAGGTGATTTCGATTTAACAGCTCATGATTTAATAAAAGAAGCTCCACCTGTACCAGTGTTTATAGGTGGCAACATTTTTGAGTTATCAGCCTTTTTAAATGAAGTAAATACTATAATAGGGTTAACAGCAGACCCTGCGGCAAAATCGTATCTACTAAATATATTATCAACAAAAATTCTAGGCAGAACGGCATCTATTAGGAGGTTAGAAATGGCAGAAGCATTTTTTAGAAAAAAACACTCCAAATTAACGGAACAAAAGTTAAATTTAGTGACGATTATCCCCATACAGAGATTTTTCAATTGGAAACGGTTCAAATGAATCATTCAGATATAATTAATAATTTAAAAACAGAATATATGAATCCGGAGGAATTAAAATATTTATATATGATAGTATATAAAAATAGCGCTCTTTTCTATAAAGAGGGTGATAACCTTACACATATAACGGATGTGAAACATCAGATTATAACAAAAAATGTACTTCAAATTTATTCAAAAAGTTACCGTTTTCCCAAAGTTCATGAGATTGAAGTCGAAAAACAAGTTAAAGAAATGTTAAAATAAGGGATAATTCAGCCAAGTAGTTCGCCTTATAACTCCCCAATTTAGGTGGTTACTAAAACAACTGACAATTCTGGGAAACATAAATGGAGAATCGTTGTAGATTATAAGAGTAGGAGATTATCGTAGTTAATTAAACGAGATCACAATTAGTGATAAATTCCCTATACCAAATATGTATTTCATTTTTGACAAATTGACTGGAACGCAATACTTTACCACTCTGCTTATTTTAGATTTGGCAAAACGGTTCCATCAAATTTTAGTTGACGAGAAAGATAGGTGCAAAAATGCATTCTCAACCCCCCAAGGACATTAAGAATTTCTACGAATGCCATTTAGTTTGAAAAGTGCACCCAAAACATTTCAACGCGTAATGAATAAATAAGGATCTAATAAATACAATATGCGTCGTCTATCTTAACGACATTTTAATCTTTTCTATCGCACTTCAAGAACGTTTAGAATCACTTCACATTATTTTTGAAAAATTACGAAATTATAATTTAAAAATTCAAATAGATAAGTGCAATTTCTTTTGCAAATAAATGGAATATTTTGGGCATATCCTTACTCCGGAGGGTTTTAAGCCTAATAAAATTAAAGTCAAAATTATTAAAAACCTTAAACTGTCTAATAAAAGGAAATAAATAAAAACCTTCTTGGGTATAACTGAATACTACCGTAAGTTTATAAAAGATTATGATATGGTAGCCAAACCCATAACAGTTTATTTGAGAAAAGATAAAACAATAAATGTAAAATGTCAAAATTATATATTGTCTTTTGAAAAATTAAAGGAGCTTATAATTAATTATCCTACATTGAGGTATCCTGATTTTAAGAAAAAGTTCATATCAACAATGATGCCTGACACTTTGAATCAATTGTTGTCGTTTTGTCTCAAGATGAACACCTAAGTAGATAAGGTGGCTTCTTCTAAGTAAATAATAAATAGAAAACTGTGAGTATGAATGAATACTAATTTTTTGAGGATACTTCATAATTACGACAATTTTTGGTAAATAAAAAATCAAAGTTGAATTTCAAGTTGGTTATTATTTATTAGTTATTAACTTTTTAATGCAAAGAATTTCAAAAAATTCAATTAAAAAAATTTTAAAATCGGAGTTCGAAATTCATGTATCATCTCTCCTGTCATTGACATTATTAAATTTGGTGATATGTTATGATCTGTTATTTTCTTGGCACTGGGAGTAATAAAGGTCGAATAAGGTGATGGTGAAAAGTTTTGATGCAACTCAGTTTCAACTATTACTTTTTTATCATACTTGGTTTTTATAATTTTTGCACCCAGTACTGAATATATTTTCTTCTGTTCTAATTCATCACTCATAATCAGTGGTTTGTTGAAAGAAACGTTAGAAGATTCTTTTAATAATTCAGTGAAATTCTAACAAAACAACGTATAAAAACAAGCATCAAATATTTATTTATATATTTTTTTCAGGATAATATACTCACCATGTTTTATGATTTAGGAATAAGTATATTAACAAGGTTGATGGTTTCAGAAATTTCTAAATTTTTACTACAGAAATGCGGCTATTCTACTTCATAAACTGCAAAATAATGAACTGCGAAATTTTTTGGAAAAATACACTGAATTCAACATTCCAGACAAATCAACACTTTGGAAGAATTATATTCAAAACCTTTATCAAAAGCAAATTCAAGATATTAGAAGAGCAGTTAACAATCAAAAGAAGGTTATCTATCAACGAAACAACAGACAATACGAAAAGAAATATTGCTAACGTTGTTTTGGGTCTTCTTAGTACAAACGAAGATGAGGTTTTTAATTAATATGGAGTTTCTCAACAAGTTAATAACGTTACAACTGCTACACTTTTTCATGATACCATCAAACTTCTAGGGGACAATTTTGACCGAGATAACGTTCTTTTATTTTTAATTGATGGAGCCATGTATATGAAAAAAGCAGAAAAAATATCCAATCTTTATATCCTAAAGTTTTACATGTGACGTTTGCATCATGGTTTGCATCTAGTTGCTGAAAAAGTGCGAAGTTTATTTGACGATTTGGACGATTTAATTTCAAATACAAAAAATGTATTTTTAAAGACATCGAGAAGAATTTGAGTTTCTAAAGATATGGTTCCAGAATTAGCATTACCTCCAGCTCCTAAAATAACGCCTTGAGGCACATGACTCGAAGAAGCCAAGTATTATACAACCAATTTTGAAAAGTTCAATGAAATAGTTGAAAAACTAGAAAATGAAGATATTAAAAAGCAGTGAACTTGGCTTATATAACTGCCAATTTGTCATTTTTCACTAACGATTTAATTTTGTTCTTGAAACAAAATATATAGTAATACATATAAGACCTTAAAGTGGTCAAATTTTATCTAAAATGATACTTAACTTAAAAATTAACATTTTAAAATAATCTATTCTATTTTTATTTACTTGAATTAACTTTATATTATCTCTTTTCTTTCTAAAGTAAATTATCTATAAAAAACAATTTACTATGAATTTATTATTAACGTAAAATTGGCGCAGTCGGTACGATACGTTGAGTACATTTTGATATTGCAAAAGACTTCTAAGGTTAGAGTTCAACTGATTCTGGTTGAACGATATCAAAGTTGTGTACTTGTGTTCGACACTTAACAACGTATCGCGAACAATCTAAAATCGAAAAGATAAGTGTTAATAAATAAATTTCAAATAAAATTAAATAAAGTTTCTAACTAGTAACTAACTATTAATCGAAAAGATTAAATAAATTTAAAAAAAAAAATGTTAAAATAAATTCTTTTTTTAAATTTGATAATAATAAATGTAAACCTGGAAAATTACTGTCTATAGAAAGAACAGACCAGATAAAACTTGTATAGTAAATTTTAAACATAAAATATTGTGTAAATTATTAAATAAAAAAAAAGACTCTTTTATACGTCACATAAAAGAGAAAAAAATTTTAATAAAAAAATAATAAGAAAAAGACCAGTAAAAAAGGTGATCATCTCTAGTACTTCCATCAAGAGATCAGTATTTCTACCAAGACCATCAAACAACACTTCAGACATCAGTTCAACAGGAATTAACTAATCCAACAGCAACAACACAACAAGAGACCTTTTTTACGGTAAAAATATAATTTTCATTTTTAAGTTGAAAAAAAAAAAAAAAAATTTTATTATAATAAATGTTATCAATCTTAACACTGGTGAATCTTTTTTGAAATTACAAAAAAAAAAACATTTTAATAATTTTAATTTTTGCTGAACTAGTAAAATTCATTTTTCTTATATTTTGCCAGTGTTTTAAAAATTTGTTTTTACCTTTTAATTTAAAAAAAAAAAATGGCCACAATGCGTTTGGCATATAAATTCAAACATAAACAAACAAAAATTTTGCAAATGGCATAGGCCGTTTCTGTTTTTTGTTTCTATTTTGTTCTGTTTTCAAAATTTACAATCGTTAGAATACGATATTAAAGTTCTAACTTAGAACATGAATTAGCACGTTCCTCGTAAAAAAAATATGTATTGGTAATTTTTTATGAAATAAATATTTATTTTTAATAAAATAAAAAAAAGAAGAAAAACGCTGTGTTGAACTCATTTTTATAAACTTGTAAACAGTGCTTTTGTAAAATTAAATAGCTTATTCGCCTTTTAAATTTTAACAAAAAAATTTAAAAAAAAAAAAATAAATAAATAAATTAAATTAGAATCAGCTTTTTTTTTCTTTTTTAATTTACTTTTATTAATTTATTGTGTATTCTGCTAGTACTTTTGCTAAAAACTTTGAACTCTTTTTAAATTGCCGTTTTTTTAATTGTTAAAGTAAATACTATTTATATAATCAAAAATGAACTCGGTTAAATGCAATAGTTCAAGCTGCACAGTTTATGACGCAAAAACCGAAACTGTTACATGCAGGAGTTTTTGTAAGAAGCGCTTCCACGGAGTTTGTTTAAACGCTCCTCGAGTGTGGTATTCTGCATTCCTGGCTCAATACTTTGTATGTGACGAATGCTTGGATTATCACTCCAGCATTAATATGTTATTGGATGAAGTCAAATCTTCGTTCAATAACATTAAAGATGAGTACACAGGACTTGCAGCTAGATGTAACGACACAATTAAATACAACTCCGCGTCATTTAATGAAATGGCTAAAGATTATGAAGCCCTCAATACTACCTTGAGCAGAACATCACTAAAGTAGAAGGATAATTTGAAGCAGAACGCTGTGCTCAATAAAGATGAGTTTATCACGGCATTAAATTCTACTAATGAATCTATCAAATCATTAACCAATGAGTTAAAATCTTCTATTAACTCACAACTGCAAAAACTTTTTAATTCAAAATTTATAGACACTACTACTGACGTTGCAGAGAAATTTAATGAGCAGATAGGTTCATTAAGAAAAGAAATTTCGAATATGGGTATGAAACTTGATGCTAGGCTTGATACATCTTTTGATACATTTAGATACAACCAAATGTATCTAAGTCGCAACTCAAAAGATATTTGGACTCAGACTGATGAACCTTTCAACTATAGTGCAGATCAGAATGCGTTTTTTTTAAACCAATAAACTACAATTCAAAAAATGAATGTAACTCATGCTGGCTTTTGTTCTGAAACTATCTCATCTGCTGATTCAATTCAAGATTCACCTGCCACGTTTTCGAACCAAGATATTCCTGAAACTGCTTCTAAATCAAGCTTTGAAAACAATTCTTTATACAATGAATTACTTCAGTGCAGTGCTGACAATACAAATTTCTCTTCATCTAAACCAGTGATGGCAAATCGACGGCACACGTGCCAAACTTGGCACGATACACAATTTTTGCTGGCACACTCGAGTTTTGATATTTATTTTTATCTATTAATCTTTTAATTAAAGTTTAACAAGTTATCTTATTTATTTTAGCATTGTTTAATATTATTTTGTCTTTAAAATATATATTTTTCAAATACTGACACAATTTATTGCTTTCATTTTACTTTTAAAGTCAGTTAGCGTCAAAGTTTAGCATTATGTTTCATCCTCAATTTCAACTCCAATTTTTTTTAGCAATAAATTATTTGATGTTGTGCATAGTTATTATTTGTGTTGGCAGCACTGATGTTGTGCATATGTTATTAAAAAAATTAAACGTCATTAAAAAAATTATAAACATTGAAAAACATTTAATTTTTATATTCATAAATACATACATATAATCATAAACTAAAAAAAAAACTTGGTAAGAAAATTAAAAATATCAGTTCTATAATTTGAAATAAATATTATTTAAAATATTTTACAAGTTTGCTGAAGCATGCAGGGATCAAAAAATATAAAAGAAAGAGCCGATATAAGAGGGTTTCAGTCTTATTGGACAGAAGTATATGGTATGGTAAGTTGCAAAGACAAAGCTCTCTGCGTGTTATGTAATGAAAGTATTGTGTGTCGTACTTCATCAGTAAAGCGACACTTTGAATCTGTTTATAAAGCATTACTAATAAAATCTAAGCCAGAGCAAAAAGAATTTATTGCACGAGCACTTCAAAATAGAAGTTTACAGTCAAATTCACTTATAAAATATGCTCGTATTGTAAACCATATTACTGCAGCAAGTTTTGTATTAGCATACGAAATTGGTAAAAATGGCAAACCTTTTCAAACTGGTGAATTCATAAAAGATGTTTTTTTGAAAGCTGCACCGTTTATATTTGAAGATTTTGCAAATAAGAATAAAATTTTTGAAAAAATTCAAAACTTACAATTAAGTCGGAATACAGTAAAAAATAGAATTATAAAAATTCATGCTGATATCCATAATCAAATGCAAAATGATATTTTAAAGGCCGATACATTTGGAATCTGCATCGATGAGAGCATAGATATGAATTCGGCTGCAAGACTAGCCATTTTTATCCGATACTGTACCGAAAGTTCTGTTAAGGAAGAATTATTAAAACTGGAAAATTTAGAGAAAAAAACGAGAGGAGAAGATATATTTAAGGCCGTTAAAAAAGTTTTTGAAGAGAATCATATTGATCCGCGCAAAGTTTCGTCTGTAACAACTGATGGTTGTCCAAGTATGATTGGAAAAAATATTGGATTTAAAACCCTATTTGAACAATATGTAGGTCGTTCAGTAGTGGGAATTCATTCTCTGTTCTAAAGATAGTACAAGTATATTTGATGAAATAATGAAAACAGTAACAAAAATCATTAATTTTATAGTTGGTCGGGATTTACGTAAGCGACAGTTTAAAAAACTTCTACAGAATGTAAATTCCAGCTATGAAACTCTACTTTTCTACAATCATGTCTATGGTTAAGCCGTGCATTGTCATTGCAAAGATTTGTTGAATGCTTGAATGAAATTCGTTTATTTTTAAATGATCACACAATGTGTTTTGAAGAATTAACAAATCAAAAATGGCTTGCTAAATTAATGTTTTTTACAGATTTAACTTCACATTTAAATTGTTTAAATTTACAACTGCAAGGTTATGGAAAAAGTATTGACATTATGTATGGATGTATTAATGCATTTGTGTTGAAATTACAATTATTGAAAAAAGATTTAGAAACCGGAAAGTTAAAATATTTCACAAATTTAAAACAATTTGTTGATGATACAGAAAATTTTGCAGAGTTATTTAGTGAATTAAATATAATATTTATTGAAACAGTGACGAGTATTGAAAATAATTTTTCTCTAAGATTTAAAGATTTTCGAACGATGGAAAATTTAATACAGTTTCTGAGATATCCTGATACATGTCCTCTTGATATTATTGAAAATTATCCGAATCTTGCTTGGCTAAATTTACAAAATATTGAATTTGAACTAGCTGAATTCCAATTTAGTACAATTTGGAAAAACAAATTTATAGAATTTAGGTTGTTAGTAGAAAAGTAGCAAAGTATGCAAAATGACAATTTTAATATGGATGATGAAACTGTTAAATTATGGAAAAGTCTGCCAAATAATTATTCTGACATGAAAAAATTAAGCACATTTCTTTTAACAATTTTTTCATCGACATATGCGTGCGAAACATTATTTTCGACAATGAATTTAATAATTTCTGAAAAAAGAAATAGGCTAACAACAGAAAATTCTGATATGTGTGTTGCTTTAAAGTTGACAACATATAAACCAGATATAAGTAAATTAGCTTCGCAAATGGATCAACAAAAATCAAATATATAATGATTTGAATTTGAATATAATTTCATTTTATTTCACTTATATTATTAAATTCATTTTCGAAAATAATGTTTCGCACGCATATTCTTATTTTTTTGTTTCTAATAAACAGAAATATGTTTTGAAAAATCATTTCAAATTATTGATCTCTTATTTACTTTTATTATTATAAGTTTATTATATTGATATTGAATAAAGTAATTTTGTTTTTATTAATTTTATATTGAATATAATTTTAAGTTTTTGTGCAATTTTATATTGAATAAATAATTTTGTTTTTGTTATGGTTTTATGAAAAAATATGTATTTTTTGTCTGTGTTTTTCTAATTTTCAAATAAAGGCACACTACAATATTTATATTTGAAATTTCTATAATTTTGGCACCAGAAATATTTTGGATTTGCCATCACTGATCTAAACTGACACTATCAACAATAAAAGTTGCACAAATTTCCGCATCTACTTCGACATCTTTGAGCTCTGATACTTTGGATCAATTACCTTCTGTTACTAAGCTTTCTTCAATTAAAAAATGCTCTTCAAAAGCTTCTAAATTACCAACTAAGAAGGTTAAATTTTTACTTCCGAATGAAAAAGAAATTACTGCAGATGGTAGGCAGACGTCAACTGAGGAAGAATCTAAATCCAAAGTATATTGAGTAAAGTACCTCAATCCAAAGTTTGTGAAATAATAAATTACAAACGATGGAAAAAAGGTACTATAATTAAGCTTTTTAAAGAAGAGTCTAATTCTAATAGTAATACAACTAAATCTATTTCTCATATTAATACAAGTTTAAACATTAACACAAACAATAATAACACGCATTCTAAAACACTTCTTCTTAATCCTTTCGCTGTTCCTTTTAGTAATAAAGCTAAAAAGAAATTTTCAATTCAGAGTACATTATCTACCAATAGCAAAATGTACTCTAATTTCATCCAAGGAGATACTTTAAGACCGGTTACCAGTAACTATAACATTAATAATAATAAACTTCATAGTAATAACAATAATAAATTTAAAAGTAACAATAATAATAATAATCGAATTAAAAATAATCAAAATAAAAATAATAATAATAAAAATAAAAAAAAGAATAATAATAATAATAATAATAAAAATAATAATAATAATAATATTAATAATAATAATAATAATAACAATAATAATAATAACTATAACAATAATAATAATAATAATAATAATAATGTTAGTAACGACAATAATAATATTAATAATTATAACGATAACGATAATAATGATAATAATAATAATTATAACGATAATAATAATAATAATAATATTAGTAACGGCAATAATAATAATAATAATAATAATAATAATAATAATATTAGTAACGGCAATAATAATAATAATCAAAATAATAACAATACTAATTTTAATAATAATAACAATAATATTAATAATAATAATAATATTAATAATAATAACAATAATATTAATAATAATAACAAACTAGTATTACAAGATCCGCTTGTTTCTCCAATCGTTAGAATGACAAAGCAATCTCTAACAGAAGATTGCAAATATGCTCTGTCAAGATTCAGAGATGAGAGGATTCTCTACAACGTTAGACTTTTCCTAGCCTATTTACATAATGATTCGTATAACACCGTTATAGAAGGTAAAACTAGGACTCACCTGTCAGTTCTCATTCACAATGAGGGGCTGCCATCTAATTATAAAGTTGTATACGATCTTTATCTCAGATATCATAAAAATATAGGCTTCTCTGTTAAAGAGGTCGAAGAGGATCTTAAGGCTTATCGTAGTCATTGCAATAGCAACTACTACAATCATTTGAATCAATCACGTGAGAGTTATAACAAGTTTTTTCGTCCAAACTCTAAGTAATTACTCAAGTTTCAACCAAACTTCAAATCTCATTTCTTTATCTAACGTTACTTACTCTAAAAAGACCTCTCAAACTTTCAACAACACAAACAACATTAAAATGTTTTACCACAATTGTAGTGGTATGAGAGGCAAGCTAAAGAAGCTTTTTGTTGATGCCAAGTCGTGTAATTTCAGTGTATTAGTTATAACTGAAACATGGCTCAACGATTCGTTTACAAACAAGGAAATTCTGGATGGTAATTGATCGATTTACAGAAAGGATCGTGATTATCTATCTGCAAATTGTTCGCGAGAAGGTGGTGTTCTACTTGCTGTAAAGAATAACTTATCTAGTGTACCATTAATCACTGGTACACATCACTCTTTCGATCACCAATTTGTTAAAATTAAATTAGATACAAATAATTTATACCTAGGTATTGTTTATTTCCCTCCGAACTCTGACAATTACTCTTATTCTGATTTTTATAGTGTATATCACAATATTATTTCAGAAATGCATAAGGATGACTCAATTTTTGTGTTTGGCGATTTTAATCGTCCTTCTTTTTCTTTTATCGTTGACGACGCTGATAATTTGTTATTACCGGTTAACTTTCATGACGAAATTGACTTCGGTCTTATTAGCGAGTTCTACGGTAACGACTTACAACAAATTATCAGTTATCCTAATAGTAATAATAAGTGGTTAGATCTTGCATTTTCAAATGCATATGATAGAGTGTCGGCTAAACTCGCTGTTGATGTTGATAATCTTTTTACCAACTCTTCTCATCATAACGCACTTATTTTCGAGTTCTCCACTTCTATCCCACTCTTGGACAAATCTTACAATAATGAAATTGTATACGATTTTTTTAATGCTGACTATCAAAGTATTAATTATGCTTTGTCATTAATCACATGGGACGAACTGTTAGTTCAACAGGATGTCAATTTACTAATTTCTATCTTTTACTCTAATCTGTTTCAAATTATTGATGCCTTTCTTCCTAAAATTCGCAAAAAGCATAAAATAACAGAACCATGGTTAGATAGAGATCTTAGGAACTTGAGAAATCGGCGCAATAAAATATACAAAAAACTCAAACATCATCAAGCACCATGCGACGACTTATTGAATATGTATAAGCAACTTGCAATTGAATTTAAACAAAAAGCCAATGTAGCATATGAAAACTATGTCACAGATATTGGCAACAAACTTGTTACTGATCCTAAAAAATTTTTTGATTTTGTTAACACAAAACGGAAATTTTTTGGGTATCCCAATTCAATGTTATCAAAAGACAATGTGGTTTCTGATTGCCCAAAAGAAATTTGTAACTTCTTTTCTGATCATTTTCAACAAGTTTATCGTCCAACAGCACCAGTTACCACATCGACTAATTCCTTATCTAATAGCTCAAATTTCCTACTTACAGACGTGTATCTTTCTGAAAATGATATTCTTGAAGCAATTTTGAGCCTTGATATAAAAAAGGGTGCTGGTCCGGACTTAATTCCCCCAATCTTTTTACATAATTGTTCTCACAGTCTAATCTTCCCTCTTCATCTTATTTTCAATAAGTCACTTTCAATTGGGATTTTCCCACAAAAGTGGAAATCCTCCCACTTAACCCCTATTTTTAAAAAAGGAGATAGAGCATCGGTGGAAAATTATCGAGGTATAGCAATCCTCTCGACTATACCTAAATTATTTGAAAAAATTGTCGTTGATAGAATTACTCCTATCATAAATGCAAAACTAAATGAACAACAACATGGTTTCAGAAAATGTCGTTCAACTACTACGAACCTGATGGTTTATACATCTGAAATCATGAATCAAATGGAGAAAGGGTACTAAGTTGATGCAATTTAGACTGATTTTAGCAAAGCTTTCGATCGTGTAGATCACTTCACTTTGCTTAACAAACTATCAACTTTTGGCATTTCGGGTTCATTTCTTGGGTGGCTTAATTCTTATCTTTTAGAAAGAACTCAAAATGTTAAATTTCGTGGTGTATTATCCAACACCATTGGGGTCACTTCCTGTGTACCGCAAGGTAGCCATTTAGGCCCGCTTCTGTTTATTTCAGATCTTTCGGAATATCTAAGCAATATATCTCACATTTCGTTTGCTGATGACCTAAAAATATATCAAGTGGTTAAAGATAATCCTGATGCAGCTAAACTTCAATCAAGCTTATCAGTGTTACAGGCTTGGTGCACGTCAAATAAATTAGAACTCAACATACAGAAATGTAAGGTTATTAGCTTTACACGTAAACGGTCTTCTTTAATATATGACTACAAAATAGATAATGTTACTCTTGAAAGGGTTTTTAGCATTGCTGATATGGGAATTCTTCTCGATAATAAACTTAATTATATCTTCACTATGATCTAATAGTTTCAAAGGCTAATAAAATGTTAGGTTTCATTAAGAGAAGAGCTAAAGAATTTAGCGACTTAGCTGTGACAAAATCTCTTTATTGTTCCCTAGTTCGTTCTATCTTAGAATACGGTAACATTGTTTGGAATCCAGCATTTGCAGTTCTTTCCAATAGAATCGAGTCAGTTCAAAAGCAATTTCTTTTATTTGCATTAAGGAATCAATATAACCCTTTTGATTTTGCTAATCTACCTAGTTACACCACAAGACTTAATTCATTAAACTTGCTTTGTTTATCTTTACGTAGACAACTATTGTCATCATGCTTTACTTTTGATATTTTGAATAATAGTATTTCTATCCAATCTCTTAATAACAAGTTTAGAAGTTATATATTCAGATAAAATAGATCAAGATTCCAAACCTTCAACAATTACTTTTATGTAATTGTTTTCACTTTTCTTTAAATAATTTTACATATGGTTAACACATTTTTTTCTTCTTTTTAATTTAACCCTAATAAATAATAACAACCTTGATTCTATATCTAATTTTGTGGATAAGCATAATTCTTTCTTTATACCTACTATATGAAAACATATAGTAAGAATTTTTGTTAACATTGAATACGATTTGTTTTGTAATATGAACCAACAAAAATATATAAAAAAGTAAAAACGCTTAAAACGTTTTTACTTTATTCCATAACAATTATGACCTACTCTAATAATAATTGCACACATGTTCTTTTGAGCGATTTGTTATTGTTACAAGGCCAAAAAATGACATAGATTTAATTTTTAAAGGTAAGAAAAAAGAAAGTATTATAATTGTAAGTAAAAATGCCAAAATGCATTTTTACCATAAGAAAAGTAAATTGTAAGTTAGATATAACAAGATGTAAAAAACGAATATGTAGGTAGTTCCAAAAGTGAATTCAAAAAAAGGAATAGGAATAAGAGTTCCTTTCTAAATAAATATTATTTTTAATAATAAAACAAGAGTTTTTTTTTTCTTTTAATTTTTTTTTTTATATTGAAAACAAAATTGGCGACGAGGATGGGATACTCAAATGTATTCTTATGAAAAAATACAGTGATTTTTAAGTCTTAGTTGAGTATCTCGAACATATTGATACGAATCAATATTAATTTATTATAATAAGAGTTATAATTAATAATAAAAAAAAAAAAAAAAATAATAATAAAAATCAGTTCAAACAATTCAAACTATAACCAAACAAAAAAGTTAATTAAAAGAATAACAAATTAATAAATCCTAATAATATAAACTAAAAATTAGAAAAATATTATAAATCAATAAAAAAAAATTTTATAAATTAACAATTAAAAACAAAAAAAAAAAAACTTTATAAAAAAGTGATATTAAATCAAACTGTGCTTGCTTGTGTATGTAACAAAGTAAACAAAGTGTTATAAAATTTCCTGTGTTCCTGTGTTCCTGTAGTTCAATATTTTCCTGTGTTCCTGTAGTTCAACATTTCCTGCGGTCCTGTAAAAGTTCCGGTATTCAACATTTCACCATTCAAATCCAATCACCAAGTCATCTAACCACCATTCACTAAGTAAACAAAATTTAAGGTACTGTAAAACCATTATTTTACTCTTTAGACGATAATAAATTCTATAGACGAACATATTTAAAATTTTTTTTTTGGTTCATATTATAAATATATTATATATTGAACAATAATATAAATTTTAAAAATATTAAATTATTGCAAAGGAAAAATCGTCTTAATAATAATACCTAAATATTTTAATCTAAATTTTTTTTTTTTAATGCTCAATAAATTTTACTATTAGGTACTATATAATATACAATTTTTTTTTAACTATATAATTATTCTCAAACCTACCAAAAAAAAAATATACATTTAATTTTAATATATTTCTTTTTAAATAACCATTAAGTTTCATAATACATAACACAATTTACAAATTATTCATACATACCTTTAACATAATACTGACATAACTACACCACAAGGTGACAAACTTTTTTCGTTCAATAAAATTTTCTTTTCGTAAATAAATTTTTTTTTCTCACTATGGCAACACCCCCTCCAACTCCACAACCACCAGTTCAACGTAGTATCACTATGGAATCTTTAACTTATTTAGATAGATTACCAGAATTCCATGGTAATACTAGGGATTTACAAATTTTCATTGATTCAGTAGATAGAATATATCCGATGTTGTCCGAGTACAACGAATTGTCTAAATTAGTTTTTTCCGATACAATTAAGAGTAAATTAAAATCAAAAGCGAGGGAAGCAATATTAATAAATAGTCATGCGGTAGATTGGCTTGACATAAGAACAGTTCTAATCAATAATTTTGGAGATAGGTTAAATATCGAAGAAATTTTTGACGAATTACGAGGCGTCACGTGTAGAACAACTGTCTTAGAATTTTACGAAGAAATAAAAAGAAAATTACGGAGACTAAATGCCAAAACGTTACATGTCATGGGCAATAATGATGACAGTAGCGAATGGACCAAAACTAATTCGAGAACCGCACTTAATATTTTTAAAAGTAAAGTTCCAGAACCTATGAGGACACTTTTACTTTGTAAAGACCCAATAAGTTTAGAAGACGCTATGAATATGGTTTATGAAGCAGGGCACGCATACCTAACTAATAGGTCCCAAGACCGACCAAATAATTATAGAAATTTTAATGGAAAACCAAATAACAATAACATCAATTTTAATAGACAAAATAACGCTAATAACTACAATTTTAATAACGGTAATAACAAAAATTATAATAGACAGAATAACCACAATAATTATAACCAACAGCCTAATAGAGCAACTTCAAATAATTTTAGAAATAATAATCAAAACAATAGTAACTATTCGAGATCGAATAGTTATAATAATCAATTTTATAACGATAACAATCCTAATCCATATAGAGGCAACAACAGAAATGATAACCAACCAATCCAAATTAATTCACCAGAACCTATGGACATAGGTCATAGTGAATCTCAAAATTTTCATGTGATAGCCTCACAAGACACCTACCCCATATAATAGTTAAATCAAAACTATTTCCCCTTAAATTTATTATTGATACGGGGGCAACTAATTCAATAATTAACCCTGCGATCTGTCACCCAAAATGGATAATACCAAGTAGTAATATAACCCTAAAAACTTTACAACATAAAATAAATATATCTCAAAAGGTGCGTATACCTCTTTTTTTCGAATTAGGAAACCCAAACGAAAAGATCGACTTTTTTGTTTGTAAATTCCACGAAAAATATGATGGAATCATAGGGAATGATATACTAAAAAGATTTAAGGCAAAGGTTGACTATGACAAAAATCTATTAGAAATCAATAAAAATTCAGTACCTTTATTATTCGATTCTGACGAACAACAGAAATTAATCAAATTACCGGTCCAGGGAAAAAATGGACTTGCCTTCGTAAAAGGAAGTAAGACTTCAGAAGGAAAAACAATAATAAAAGAAGGAATTTACAACATAGAAAATTATGAAATTCAATTAAAAATTGAAAACGGATATCCTTCAGAATTTTCACGTGAAAAAATATTAACAGAAGTAGTCAATCATAAAAATTCTAACGTAATCGAACCTAAAACTTATAAACCGCTTCTCGAACAAATTCGAACTAACCATCTTAGCTCAGAAGAAAATGAAAGACTTATTAGAGTCATAAAGAAATTTTCAAAATTATTCTATCAAGAAAATTCTGAATTATCCTTCACAAACGCAATAAAACACGAAATTCGTACGAGCGATCATGTTCCTATTGCTGTTAAGACATACCGATACCCATATATTCATAAAGAGGAAGTGAAACAACAAATTTCAGAGATGTTGGAAAAAGGAATCATAAGACCAAGTCAATCTCCATATTCTGCACCAGTTTGGGTAGTACCCAAAAAACTGGATGCAAGCGGTCAACGTAAGTGGAGACTCGTAATCGACTATAGAAAGTTAAACGAGGTTACAATTGACGATAGGTACCCCATTCCTAACATCGATGAAATTTTGGAAAAACTTGGAAGATGCCATTATTTTACAACATTGGATCTTGCCAAGGGTTTCCATCAAATTGAAATTGAAAGGAAAGATATTTACAAGACAGCATTCAGCGTGGAAGGCAGTCACTACGAATTTCTTCGTATGCCGTTTGGGTTGAAGACAGCCCCAGCCACCTTTCAGCGACTCATGTATAATGTCCTAGGTGACTACATTAACAAAATTTGTTTAGTCTACCTAGATGATATAATTATCTTCTCCACCTCTTTACAAGAACACATGGAATCCCTCACAAAGATTTTCCAAAGACTGAAAGATACGAATCTTAAAGTCCAGTTGGATAAATCTGAGTTTTTGAAAAGGGAGACCGAATTTCTCGGTCATGTAGTGTCTAATGAAGGTATTAAACCAAATCCAAAAAAGGTACTATGTGTACAAAAATTTTCGTTACCTAAAACACCAAAGGAAATTAAACAATTTCTTGTGCTTGCCGGATATTATAGAAAGTTTATTAAAGACTACTCCAGAATTGCGAAACCTATGACCAAGTACTTAAAAAAGGGTATTAAAATTAACATGGACGACCATGAGTACCGGGCCAGTTTTAAAACATTAAAAAACTTATTGATTAGCGACCCTATCCTACATTATCCCGATTTTAAAGAGGAATTTATACTGCAAACGGATGCAAGTAACTTCGCACTTGGCGCTGTCCTTTCTCAAAAAGGTCATCCAATTTGTTATGCAATATCTCTCTGTCGTAGGACACTTCAAAAAACTAATAGTAGACAATGAAATAGGTTTAAAAGCAATTCCTTTCCAAGAATTCCTTAAAGACGAAAACTTAGAAATACATTTCACTTCTAATAATAATCACACGTCTAATGCAGACATTGAACGTCTACATAATACAATAAACGAGCATTTAAGAATCCTCAGACACGATTCAAACGTTAGTATAGACAGTGTTGATGAAAAAATCCATAAAATCATTAAATTCTATAATAACACTATTCATTCAACAACAAATAAAAAACCGATCGAATTCCTAAACGGACTTGTACATCAAAACGAATATCACCAGATTAAAGAACGCATAATCCAAATTAAAGAAAATACAATTAACAAATTAAACAAAAATCGCGAAAATGTCGAAGTAAAAGTAGGACCTCAATATCTAAAAGAAGAAAGAGGCGGAAAACATCACGCAAAGTTTAGGATAATAAACGCACAAAATCTAGATACTCATCACATTGTAACAGACACCGGGTATAAATATTATAAATCACACATAAAAAGACATAAAAAACACCAAAACAATAGTAATCTTAAAACAAGTACACGTTCTAATCGGAAACATAAAAATTAAAAAAAAAAAAAAAAAAATTATTGTTATCATTCCAGAACCATGAAAACAACAATTAAAATCATAATCTTCCCTGTTTTTATAACGTTAGTGCTTACTCAACTTATTGAAGTCCAAAATCTCAATGAAAACAATGGATATATTACAATCAAAACTGGTGGAATTAAAATTATAAGGAATTATAAAAAATTATTACACGTTATTAATATTACTGAGTTCGAAGTTAATGTAAATCAATTAGAAAATAATATTTTAAATGTCAAAAAGCATGTTAAAGCAACTGACCCTTCTTATCTGACTTTAATTCACAATTTCAATCTTCTACAGACAAAAGTCTACAGATTCAGATCTTCTACAGACAAATGATATAATTTGCATTTTCCAAAATGCATTTTTACCATAAGAAAAGTAAATTGTAAGTTAGATATAAAAAGATGTAAAAAACGAATATGTAGGTAGTTCCAAAAGTGAATTCAAAAAAAGGAATAGCAATAAGAGTTCCATTCTAAATAAATATTATTTTTAATAATAAAACAAGAGTTTTTTTTTTCTTTTAATTTTTTTTTTTATATTGAAAACAAAATTTTTAGACTTAACGATAGTGTTAGGCAAACTAGAAATACTAAATTTTTAATGGACTACAAACATAATACAGAGTACGGTAGAAATGAACATCAACAGATGTTGTACTACTTTTAACAAAATTAGTCACCTCTATTCTACATCTATCTCCAGAAATACGTCAAACACATTTTACAACTACATTTTTCCAATTCCAATAAATAAAGCAACAGCGTGCGGGTGTTGTTTATTTTTTTTACTCCGAATAAAATTTAAATAAAAAAAAATAGAAGCAGTGCATATTAAAAATTAAGTTATAAAATGTTGGATGGCGAAAGCGTCATTTATATGATTAGAAAATTGAATAAGAAGTTATATAATTAATATATTAAATATAATCTTAAATTAAAATCATAAAATTGATTATTTATAAAAAAAATAAAATAGCGCAAAATTTATCATTTATACTTATGTATATGTATATTGTATATACAAAAAAATTATTGAACTATTGACTCTTTATTTTTTTTCATTTTAATCTCTCATTAATCTTATAATAATTAATTAATCATAAATTATTTATGGGAGACAATTGTAAATTGTGTAATGATGCGTTCTCTCGCAAAAAAAAAGATGAGAGTATTATATGTTCATCTGGCTGTGGAGCTATATTTCACATTAAATGTGTTGGCTTAGCAGTATGTGATTTAAATTTGATAAAATCAAATAATTATATAATATTTATGTGTATGGAATGCAGAGAAAAAAATACATTATTAAAAACAATTGAGGAGCATGTAGAATCAAAGGATGAGAGTGTTGAAGATATAAAAAATGCAATTGAAGAGCAAAAGGAAAAAATTGAGTTAATTTGTGAAAGTATGCATAATATGAGAATGAATGATAATAACATTAAGGAAAAATTAGAAAAGGTATGTAATTTAAATAAATCATATTCTGAAGTAGCAGGAGCATGTTCAAAAGTAATTATAAAACCAAAAGACAAAAGTCAGAGTTCTTTAATTACAAAAAATGAAATAAAATCAAAAATAAATTTAATTGAAAATAATCTCTCAATTAGTGGTGTTTCAAATGCAAAGAATGGTGCGATAGTAGTTGCTTGTGAGAACGAAGTAACAGTGAATAAAATTAAAAATATTGCTAATGAAAAATTGAATGGGTATGATGTAAAGGTAGCCAGTGGTAGAAAACCTAGATTGCGGGTGATAGGAATTTCTGAGGAATTGAATGAAACCGATTTATTTGATAAAATTAAAGCTCAAAATAGTGTTTTTAAAAATAGTGGATTAGTATTAAAAACATTTTACAAAAATAATAAATTGAAATTCAATTCATATGTTGCTGTAATTGAGACAGATCTTGAATCATATGATAATATAATGAAAGTAGGAAAAATTAAAATTGGATGGGATGTATGTAAAGTGTTTGATGGTACGCATGTTGTGAGATGTTTTAATTGTCTGGGATATGTAAATGTACAAATAAAAAAATATGTGCTACATGTGCAGAAACATATACTGGTGAGCTTAATGAGCATAAGTGTGAATCTAAAGAGAATAAATGTTGTAATTGTATCCGTGTAAATAAAGAGTTGAATCTCAAGCTTGATGTTAATCATAATGCGTTTGATATTAGTTGTAGTCTATATCAGAAAAAGATGCAAAATGAAAAAAAGAAAATATATTAGCAATCAATTAAAGATGATGATAATATAATATCTAAATGTAGTGGTTTATATTTGAATATACAAGGGGCGGTCAATAATTTTAATGAATTAGAAAATATTGTAAACACAAACAATTTTGAATTTATATGTCTATCTGAAACGCACTTAAATGAAAATGATGATGATAATTTAATAAATATTGAAAATTATAACATAATTAGAAACAACACGGAATCACGACATACTGGGGGAGTTTTATTTTATATCAAAGAAACGTGGAATTTTGTTATTGTTAAAAAAATTTCAATTAATTTAAACTTATGGTGGCTAGTTGTTAGAGTTTACAAAAATAATGTTAAAATTTATTTAGCAGCGTTGTATAAATCACCGAATAGTGCCTATAATATTAATGATTTTTTGGAAACTATTGAAAAACAAATGGAGGAGCTATATGAATTAAATAATCAAGTTATAATAATGGGTGACTTTAATATTAATTGGTTAGAAAAATCAATAAAGTCGACAAAAATAGCTCAAATAATTAATGATATGGGTTTTAAGCAAATTATTAATCAACCTACGAGAATTTACAAAAATAGCAAATCGTTAATAGACTATGTGATCACCAATCGTTTGTCAGAAATTTCGGTGAAGATTAATAATAATTTCAAAATCAGTGATCATGAAAACTTAGTAATTGATATAATTAATACTGAACCAACCACTATAAATTCCAGAAGTTTAAAAACACTAAAATATGATATTTCCAGCATCCGGAATTTAATATCAAGGAGCAAGTTAACTACAAAATTCTTTCTTCCTTGTAATGAAAAAGCTTGTATCTTTAGTAATTCTCTTAAAAAAGTAGTAAGTAAATTTGTTGTAACAAAAAAAATTTCTAATATCAAGAGTAATGCATGGTTTGGTAACGAATTAGCCTTGTTGAAAAATAGCAAAGTCAATCAGTATAAAATTGCTGTTTGGATAAATAATGAAACAGAGTGGGAAAATTACAGAAAAATTAGGAATTTCTACAAAAATAAATTAGATCAGGCGAAAAATAATTATGTTAATAATAAAATTGAAACGTCGAAAGACCAGAAAAGTATGTGGCGAACGATTAAGGAAATGGTTTTAAACAACAATAAAACAGGTAACATTAAAGAAATTATGTTTGCAGACGGGGTAGTAAATGATGCTGGTGAAATTGCTGAAAAATTCAATCAATATTTTGTTAATAGTATTGTCGATATTAATAGTGGAATTTCGCATATGGATTACAATGATATGATTGAATACAGGCAAAGTGTATTTAAATTTGAAAGGGTCTCCTTTGAATCGCTTAAATTATGTATTAAAAACATGAATAAAAAAAAAGATATTAACTTTGTAAACACAAAACTAATTTTGGAGAACTACGATCTATTAGGCGAAAATTTACTGGAAATAATAAATGAATCTCTAGAGACAGGTATTTATCCGGATAAATGGAAAGAAACATTGGTTATCCCTATTGAAAAGATTAAAAACTCAAAAAAATATAACGAATTTCGTCCAATTAATATGATAACATGGGAGGCAAAAATCATTGAAAAAATAGTTAATATGCAACTTAATAAATATCTTGAAGAGAATAATATAATAACTGAAAATCAATCTGGTTTTCGTAATAACCATAGTTGTGAAACTTTACTGAACTTAATCATTGCCAATTGGAAAGTTGAGATATATAACAAAAAAGTAATAATTGCTGTCTTCATTGATTTAAAAAGAGCATTTGAAACTGTTGATCGGAAATTGCTACTGAAAAAAATGGAGAAATATGGTGTACGTAACAGTGAATATGAATGGTTTAAATCATACCTGCATAATAGAAAGCAGAAAACTAGGGTGAATGGGCACGTTTCATCCTCCATAATAGTACCGTTGGGGGTACCGCAAGGTACAATATTAGGAGTACTTCTATTTTTAATTTTTATCAATGATATTGAAAAGGCTGTGAAATATTCAAAAATACTCTTGTTTGCTGATGATGCGTTAATGTACTTTGTAAGTGATTCTATTGATGATTGTGTTTGTAAAATTAATGAAGATTTGAATTTACTTAACGGATGGATGAAAATGAATAAACTTAGTTTGAATGTAGCTAAAACTAAAGCCATGTGTTTGAATGGAATTTTGAATGCTGATATTGTGATAGAAAATGTACAAATTGATATAGTCAATGAGATCAAATATTTGGGAATAATAATTGATGATAAACTCAATTTCAAAAGCAATATCGATTATATCTGTAAAAAGGTAGCAAAAAAGTTAAGCTTTTTCAAAAATATTAGAAATAAGGTTTCAACTAAATGTGCAATAAAATATATATAACACCATCATTAAACAAAATTTTGAATACTGTTCAACTATTACTGCCTTTACAACTAATGAGTGTTTGGTCAGATTGCAAAAACTACAAAATTGGGGCATGAGGATAATTCTGAAATTAAATAGATATAGCTCAGTAAATGTAATGCTAAGAACTCTAAAATGGCTCAATATACATCAAATTATGAAACTAAATGTATTGGTTTTTGTCTTCAAAATGAAGAATGGTCTTCTACCGCACTACTTAACTAGAAATTTAACTCTCGTCCAGGATGTACACCATTATCATCTTAGAAATATTTTCAACTTCAGACTTAATTTCTTTCGAAATGAAAATGTAAAAAAAAATGTCATGCATAACGGTTTGAAATGGTTTAATGACCTACCTAACAACATTAAAAATGAAAAAAATTTAAGAGAATTTAAAAAACTTTTAATAAATCATATTTAAATAAATAATGTATATCTTATATTTTAATAATATTCTTTTTTTTTTAATTTCTCTTAGAGAAATATTTCGCTTAATTTTATATTATAATTTTTGTATATACCTATTAATGTTGTATGTATTGTTGAATTTTAAATTTATAAAAAAATTTTGTAACTGAGTTTGAGTTTGAAACTAAATAATATTGAATTGTAACTGAATAATTTATAATATGGAGTAATTTAAAAATGAATTTAAAAATGAATTTAAATTTGTAATAAACTTTATTAATAGTATATAATACTAAATAAATAAATAAATAAAATAAAAATAAAAATAAAATTTATAAAAAAACTGAACATTTTTGTGAAAATTAGAAAAAAAAGTAAAAATTATCTAGTTTACTAAAAAAGTGAACGTTTTATTAATAAAAATTAAAGAAAAAAAACTTAATATAATTTATAAAAAAAAAAAAAAAAAAAAACAGAACATTTTTGTGAAAATTAGAAAAAATAGTAAAAATTATCTAATTTACAAAAAAAAGTGAACGTTTTATTAATAAAAATTAAGAATCTTCTTTAATTATAACCGAGTGACAATAGTGATTGTAGGTGTACCATTAGTAAGACGTTTGTAAAAAACCAATAACACATACATTCAAACGGGAGAAATACAGCACATCCACCGGCACAACAAAACAAGGTTATGCAAGACTCAAAAAAACAGAACTTAGTTCTTCTGGATAAAAACCAAGGCTACCCTTTCTAACCATGATAAAGGCCTCAACATTATTACTGTAAGTAGAATCTACTTTATTAATTAAAAGTAAAACTCCGACAAAAATAGAAAATAAAATTTAATTTAATAAAAAATATAAAAAAAAAAAATCTTTTTTATCAAAAATAAGGTTTTCTAAAAATTTTTATAAAATCAAAAATACCATAACCTTAATATAAAAAATACAAAATTTATAATATAAAAGCCTAACATATAAAATTTATAAGAAAATCCACAAAAAATATTTAAAATGACTAAAGTAGAAGACATTGCGGTTGCCGTTAGTAACTTAAATGGAGCGGTCAACGCACAAATAGAATTAACAAGAGCTCTACAAAGAAGGCTAGAAGATTTGGAAAATACCATCCGAAACCAACAACCTGCACAAAGTGCAAACTCGACAGTACTAACACAACACCGAAAACGGAAGACGATCTCAAATCCATCAGTAAATTACCAGATTGTTTAAAGGAGCTGCAAACATTTGATGGAAATCCCACACAATACATTTCATGGGTCCATAGTGTGGAATCAATATTAGAGGATTACAAAGTTGTGCAGTCAAAGCCCATATATAGAGCAATACTACAAAGTATTAGGCAAAAAATTAGGGGAAACGCAGATGCAGCCCTAATTTCGTATAATGTTTTCGATGATGACTGGGCAACGATCAAAAAGGTACTATCTCTCCATTATGCAGACCAAAGGGATTTAAGGACGCTGGAACATCAATTAAGCAGTTTGACACAAAAAAGGATGACAATAGACGAGTTTTACGCCACAATAAACCACCAGGTTTCATTGATAGTCAACAAAATCAAAACAGAGGATCGCAGTAACGAGACAATAAAAGCACTAATAGAATCATACAGGAATAAAGCGTTAGATGTTTTCATTAGAGGACTACACGGAGAAATATCGAAAATGCTTATAATACAGAGACCTCAGACGTTACCAGAGGCATACACCACATGTTTGGAAATACAAAATTTAAATTTCAGAAATTTCGCAATACATAATAGAAGCTACAATAACTCCTATACTGCACCTATAAATCAGATGTCAAGACCACTTTCATACCCACGCAGACCAGTGAATAACATAACACCGCAACAGAAAAATTTAGTATATAACGCTCAAAGATACAGTTCACCACCGCAACTACCAACACAACTCAAACCACCAACACCGATGGAAGTTGACAAATCGATACAAAGCAAGCAAGTGAACTATATTAATCGCCCAATTACTCAAGAAAATATAGCAACAAAAAGAGATAACGATTCAGACAATTACCCTCACAAACAACAGAGGTTATTCCAATTGGAACCATATAACTACGATGAAGCATATGAGGAATATATGGATGAGAATTGCGAAGATTATTATAACGAAGGAATACAAGAGGAAACAACTGACGAATTAAATTTTATGATGGAAGCCTCTCTAGCGTACCATACCTAGAGTATAAAACCAGAAATAGAGATATTCTAAAATTTCCCATAGATACGGAAGCGAATAAAAATTTTATAAAATCCGATATAGTAACTAATACCAAACCAACAATCAATGCTTTCAAAATTCGATCAGCAGGAGGTGACGTCATTATTACAGAAAAAATAATCGGAAAATTTTTTGCAAGTATTGGAAATGATTCTTTAATTGATTTTTTTATTCTTCCTGGACTACAGTCATTCGATAGAATCATAGGAGATGACACACTTAAAAAATTAGAAGCTGTAATTGATCGAAAAAATAATATTTTGAAAATCGCACCAAACATCAAAATCCCTCTTAAAGAAAAAAAATCAATAAAAGTCAACGCCATCGAAATAAGAGATGAACATTTAGACGAAGAAATAAAGAAAAAATTAAAAAATTTCACAAAATTTTCGGTCCACTAAACAACCAGGAAATTGCTGATACAAGCGTTCAAGCCGAAATAAAAACCATAACAGATGAACCAATCTACACCAAATCATATCCGTATCCAGCAAATATGCGTTCCGAGGTAGAAAAACAGATCAACAAACTTTTGGAGGATGGAATCATAAGACCGTCAAAGAGTCCTTATAATTCACCGGTCTGGATTGTCGATAAAAAAATGGACGCTTCCGGTATAAGAAAATACAGAATGGTGATCGATTTTAAAAAATTAACTGCGGTAACAACAGCTGATACGTATCCAATTCCGGATATATCCAACACCATATCAAATCTTGGAAATTCAAAATATTTCACAACGATTGATTTAGCATCAGGGTTTCATCAGATAAAAATGAGAGAAGCTGACATACCAAAAACGGCATTTTCGACAATGAATGGTAAATACGAGTTCACCAGGTTACCATTCGGCCTGAAAAATGCACCGGCCATTTTTCAACGCATAGTCGATGATGTACTAAAAGAATACATTGGCAAAATATGCTATGTGTACATCGATGATGTTATAATTTTTGGAGGAGAAACAAAAGAAGAGCACCTTAAAAATATTGAAAAGATATTTGCAAAATTAGAGGAGGCTAAACTCAAGGTTAATTTAGATAAAACAGAATTTCTAAAGGATGAAACGGAGTTTTTGGGATATGTAATAACTAGTAAAGGAATAAAACCTGATCCCAGGAAAATATTGGCAATTAAAAATATCAAACCTCCAGAAAATTTGAAAGACTTAAAAGGTTTCTTAGGTCTCGCTTCATATTACAGGAGCTTTATTAAAGACTTCGCTAAGATCGCAAAGCCACTCACAAACCTTACAAGAGGAGAAAATGGTCTAATAAAAGCAAATCAGTCGAAAAGAATTAAAATAAGGTTAAACCAAGAAGAATTAGAATCTTTCAACTCTCTAAAAAAATTATTATCTTCCTCAGAAATTTTGATTTTTCCAAATTTTGAGAAACCATTTATTCTTACAACTGACGCGTCGAATCAAGCAATAGGAGCTGTGCTTTCACAGGGTGAAATCGGCAAAGACCGCCCAATAGCTTATATATCCAGATCACTGAACAACACGGAAGAAAACTACGCAACGAATGAAAAGGAAATGTTGGCGATAGTATGGGCTTTGGACAATCTTAGAAATTACCTGTACGGTGCAAAAAAAGTGAAAATACTAACTGACCATCAGCCGTTAACGTTCAGCTTAAGCAACAGAAACAACAATGCAAAGTTAGAAAGATGGAAAGCTAGAATAGAGGAGTTCAATTATTAGAAATTAGAAAGCTAGAATAGAGGAGTACCTAAAATTTTGTACATAAAAAAATTTGTTTTTAAAAAAAGTATTATTGATACTTACATTAATTGTCAAAACCAAACAAATTCACAATGTTAGATAGAAATTGTCAAAATATAATTGTTTTAATTTTGAGACACACAGTCATCGTCTGACTTTCATAGTGTAAAGATCAATTCGATCAGAGTACTTTCTTACTAAGTTTTTTTTATTATTCTATACATAAACATATTCATATAATAAACTAACGGGTACGTTAATATTTTTTTCTTTTTCTTTTCATTCTTGTAATATTTTCTTTCTATATCAATA